>OZ007580.1:30189692-30749692 GCA_963931925.1 Onchidella celtica | reverse complement strand
ACTCTTCCAGTACATCATTAAGGTATCAGAATCCGATTGGCTTATGCCGAAATGATTTTAGCTATTTCTTTTTTTCCAAAAGCAGTCAAGTGGCATTCCATTCAATTGGAACAGAGTTGGCACTGTAGGGCACCACGTCACAGTGGGAAAACAGAATGTCTGAGTTTTAGTTTGGAGTTTGAGAAAGTTTGTCTACCCGAGAACGACCCCATTGTTTTAGGAAAAAAGCAAGACAATAGACAGAATATAAAAGAACGGTAGGACAGAATGAGACTCTACCCGAAGCGCCCACCAACAACCCGCGGAAATGAACACATGCATCCGAATCAGTTGTAAAATAAGCTTTGTCAACTATTCTAAAGATTAGCTCACGGAACAGATCAAAAAGAAGACGAAGAAGAAAACGCATTTTATGTAAAAAAAAAAGAATCACCCCAAACAGCAAAGATCAGATAAATTCCGACACCGTTTTTTAAACAGATACAAGTGTTTAAGCACACTCGTCCTTCCTGGTTGCCCTCCCATTTTCTGTTTACCATGAAAACACTCATCTATTCAGTTCCATGTAAATATCCCTCCGTCCTCTTTCTCTCTTTCTCTCTTGCCCTTACGGGTTCTCAGGGCTGCTTCATAAGCCAGGGTGAAGAGCTTACTTACGAGAAAGGCGTTCTCTAACGTGTTCTCGTGTATTTTCATACGGACGTCGTGTCAATATTTTAGGCAACGCCTGATCGCGTTAATGACTGACTTGCCATGTAAAGATGTATGCGACCCCAGAGTGCCCGGGCATTTCAGTTCAAGAGCAGGGAGTAGTGACAACGAAAGACAGTAGAAAATTAACGATATCAATACAAATAAATTCTGATCGATACTAAAGCAAAATTTGCCACCAGTCTCTTATTCCGTAAAGTGAACATCAACATATGCAAAATGGAGAGTTGATAATATAGCAAATTGCCATTTCTTCGATGTGATTATGATCATTGTTATCGTCACCAACATCACAAAACTCTCACAAGCGATATAACTATCTACTGTTGTGAAATTTCATTACATTTCTAAGTCAGATTTCAAAGCAGTATCCAAAAATATAACATAATTAGATGAGCTACCGGGCATTGCCCAGAATAAACAATCATGTGATTCCCCCCCCCCCCCCTTCTCTCTCTCTAGTATAATAAAAGTAATAAACTACAGTCTTGCCACAGACTAATCAAATAATTTATTAGTCTGTGAGTCTTGCTTCAGAACTCATGCGCACCACAACATTATGCACCAAACTGAACGCTTGATGCGGTTACTTTTTATGACATGCACGGTACTATGTATCATAAAAACCACAGATTACGAAACAAATATGCAAAAATACAGATGTTACATAGTATTCAACATTGTTATTTATTAAAAATACATGCTTGAAGTAAACAACTTTTAATTATAGCCATCATCTTCCTTATCTCAATTGTCACCTTCCTGCCAAATTTAAGGCCTGAAGAGTGTATAGTTTGGTCAGTTAGTCATGCCAAAGGTTGCAAGTACTGAAATATAATTATAATAGATATACCGAGAAGCGCACAGGATGCATTAAATTAGGTAAATATTTCGAAACACATAGTTAAGAATATTTCATTATCTCTATCCTAACCAACCTGGACGTTATCATAATTAACTTGGTTATCCTCTTCCCGATTTTTTCTTCTTCAATTATCCATATCTCCTATCCTCCTCCTTTACTTTTTTGTTAAACATTCACGTCAGACTCGACATTCGTCGCATTGTGATCATAATTAACTTAATGAAAAGGTTACCATAACCAACAGTCCAGCCAGGGTATAGCAGAACACGTGTAGCGATTTACAAAATCATCCCAGAAAATATTTCACTACATAAAAATCATAACCGAATACAAACCGCTCCAAATACTGGAATCAATGGTGCTCCTAGTCCCAGGCCACATTCCTTCCCGCGGGACCTCAGCTTTCCTAAATTCCTCTCCTATTTTGAAATCTAATCTAATCATTTTTTTTTTTCACCATTATACTTTTACAGAGAAAATTACTGAAACAATTTATAAACTAAATTTCTTTATTAAATGCGATCAAATATAAAAAGAATAATTCTTTCACAGTTTGGAGTTCCTGCTCTGACTGAAATTCCTCCCCAATTCCTACTCTGGCTAAAATTTCTCCCTTTAGATTTGAAATTCCTCCACTGGAAGCAAAATGCCCCAGTGCCCCATAGGAGAGTCGCTGATTCAAAACTAGTAACTGAGTAATCACACGAACTGTTATATGAATCCTTCATTGTGCTGGTCAACACAGCTAATAAATATGACGTCCTAATGACGATTTCACACTCTCGATACTCACGGGAAAATCATTGTTTTCCGTCAATATTTAATCACACTCGATTTCTTACATCCACGATTTCGAATATGTCCTTTGCACAGCGCGAATGTCAACATAATGTAGTGGCTGAGGGAGTGAATGGGTATAAGTACCGTAATGACCTGCTCATGTAGTGTTGAGTGCGTGGTTTGATGTGACGTTAGTGGTCTTGTCCACAGCATCCGCTCCGCTCCGTTGTTTTTTTTCTTTACGGAAAATGACGTATGGAAAAGTAAAACACTCTTTGCCTCGTATACTTGTCCACAGCATCCGTCTCGCTCCGTTGTTTTTTCCTTTACGGAAAATGACGTATGGAAAAGTAAAACACTCTTTGCCTCGTATACTTGTCCACAGCATCCGTCTCGCTCCGTTGTTTTTTTCTTTACGGAAAATGACGTATGGAAAAGTAAAACACTCTTTGCCTCGTATACTTGTCCACAGCATCCGTCTCGCTCCGTTGTTTTTTTCTTTACGGAAAATGACGTATGGAAAAGTAAATCACTCTTTGCCTCGTATACTTGTCCACAGCATCCGTCTCGCTCCGTTGTTTTTTTCTTTACGGAAAATGACGTATGGAAAAGTAAAACACTCTTTGCCTCGTATACTTGTCCACAGCATCCGTCTCGCTCCGTTGTTTTTTTCTTTACGGAAAATGACGTATGGAAAAGTAAAACACTCTTTGCCTCGTATACTTGTCCACAGCATCCGTCTCGCTCCGTTGTTTTTTTCTTTACGGAAAATGACGTATGGAAAAGTAAATCACTATTTGCCTCGTATACTTGTCCACAGCATCCGTCTCGCTCCGTTGTTTTTTTCTTTACGGAAAATGACGTATGGAAAAGTAAATCACTCTTTGCCTCGTATACTTGTCCACAGCACCCGTCTCGCTCCGTTGTTTTTTTCTTTACGGAAAATGACGTATGGAAAAGTAAATCACTCTTTGCCTCGTATACTTGTCCACAGCACCCGTCTCGCTCCGTTGTTTTTTTCTTTGCGGAAAATGACGTATGGAAAAGTAAATCACTCTTTGCCTCGTATACTTGTCCACAGCATCCGTCTCGCTCCGTTGTTTTTTTCTTTACGGAAAATGACGTATGGAAAAGTAAATCACTCTTTGCCTCGTATACTTGTCCACAGCATCCGTCTCGCTCCACTCCTCACCGCTATAGAGGCAAAGAGAGTTTTTCATACCTCATTTTCCGTAAAAAAAAAATAGCCGAGCGGATGCTGTAGACATAGGCTGTATGGGGGCTGCTGTCTGTTGGCAGTGGAGAATGCCACAGACAACGTTTTCTTTCTCAGCGTTAAATTCTGCGCTGCCATGTGACATCTCTCGATTGTTGACAGTTTTATAGGATTTTAACGTGGACTGATGTCAATGAAATTGGTAATTTCTTTAAGTTTATAAAAGAATCTACACTGACATGAATCGAACGATAAGAATAGTCCTACCATCAATGCTGGCAATAAGATGGCAAGACGATACTATTACCTTTCTTTGAGACACTGATCTAAATCGAGTAGAATATTGAAGAAAAAGGTGGAGGAAAAGAGGAAGAAGGAGGAGGTGGAGGAGGAGGAGGAGGAGGATGAGGAGGAGGAGAAGGGGGAGGAAGAAGAAAAAGAAGAAAAAAGAAGAAGACCACAGGGATTATTTTTTAAAATGACAAACACATGCAGTTTCAGCCTACAGACAACGGGCACAAAACAAAATGTAATCTTGACTTGAATGTAAAAACTGAACAGTTTGAACGTTAAAATCCATGACCAAGTGACTGAAGCAGTGTAATTTAATGTAATAACGGCGTAATTTACAATCAGCTTAAGGAAAGAGCTTGGTAAATTTACGTAGGCTTTTTTATCTATCTATCTATCTATCTATCTATCTATCTATCTATCTATCTATCTATCTATCTATCTATCTATCTATCTATCTATCTATCTATCTGTCTGTCTGTCTGTCTGTCTGTCTGTCTGTCTGTCTGTCTGTCTGTCTGTCTGTCTGTCTGTCTGTCTGTCTGTCTGTCTGTCTGTCTGTCTATCTATCCATCCGTCTGTCCGTTTATCTGTCTCTCTGTCCATCTGCCTGTCTGTCTGTCTGTCAATCTAAACACCTAAATATCTATCCATCCATCTGTTTATCGATCCATCCATCCATCCAGCCATGATGTTTGTCGGTAAGCGTGAAGAGGCTCTCAAGATCTCAGGCGCTCAGTAACCTGTATAGCCGTTATTCTCACCAAGGTTCCCCCCAGTGGCTCTAAACGAGGTCAGTTCTCATTTGTCACAAGGTATCTGGACGAGGATGACTAACTCTATTCTCACCCCTTCCACCTGACCCCACAACATGTCATATTTAATAACAGACATCTATTCTACTGTAGCATCAGCCGGGTAAACAAGACTAAGCAAATGTCTGCACAAATCAGAACATGCTTCAAACAATACATGACCCCACTGTGTGAAGAATTCCATGATAATGATCTACGAGTGACCGCACTATCGTATTCACATCCCTTTTCCGAGCACTAACTAGACACATGCACTTCTAATCCCCCCTCCCCCCCCCCACACACACACAACTCTATGAACCATTTCCTTGGTGCCCTGTCTCCCCACGCTTTTGCTTATATATTGTCTATCGTGTGCGCACTGTATGATTTAAACAAAAATGAAACAGTGAAATCTTAGGTGTACTGGTAATTTAATGTTATTTACGTCACCAAAAGTGGAATATACGGACGTCGTGTCAATATTTTAGGTAGCGCCTGATCGCGTTAATGACTGACTTGCCATGTAAAGATGTATGCGACCGCAGAGTGCCCGGGGCATTTCAGTTCAAGACCAGGGAGTAGTAACAATGAAAGCAACAGTAGAATGAATGATACCAATACAAATAAAGTCAAGCACTGCTCAACCGCCATTTTGAATAAAGGAATTTTAATAGGTTGTTGTTTGGGGACAGAAGCCTAATTACAAAGCCGAATACAGAGAATACTGAATTGCGTTCACTGTTCAACTGTAGCTCATAATGTAAAAATTCTAACAACAGCCACCTAAAGAAATCGTAGAAACGAAGCTCACACTTTGGCAGATCAAGTGAAACTAATCCAATTTGCCCAGGACGCCATTCCCTCATGTTGGGAGGTAGATGATTGTCAACAACATGCTACTTTAATTAAAGCAGTGTTTCTCATCAAGGTGGGACGTGGCAATATATAGGCGTAGCGTGGACTTCAGAATTGGGAGTTAGGATTTTTCTTACAAAATTCATCGTATATTTTAACTTAACTGTATTGGTTAACTGTTGTTCGTTTATGTATAAACTGTACATTAACTTTGTCCGAACGTGATAGAAAAGTTGCGAAACGCATTGCTTTAAAGTAATATTCTTAACCGGAAACGATTGAGATAGTAGTGCTTCGATATTAATTCGCAACAGTATCACTGTAGATCTCTTTCCTATTTTATAAAAGAATAAAACACATCTTTTGAGGTTTTAACCCTTTGACTACTGATGCCGTGAAGGCTAGATTTTTGTTCAAATCCAGTTCATATTGAGATCCATTTATTTTAGACATTTTCAATGGTAAATATGAATCTAAACCAGGATTTTGATCTGTATTTAAAAGCTAGTAACGGAGAAAAAAAACAACAACCTGTAACTGGTGGAGCAGTAAAGAGTTAACAGTAATGCTGATTCAGTATTGAAAGGGTTAAAGAAAATAAAGAGCGCATCTTTTGTGAAGTTCAATACAACAAACACATTTTAAAGGTTATAAACTAACGTTGAAAAGAATGCCAAATTTTCAGTATTAGTTTTGTTATCGCAAAAGGGAATGTAAGTCATTTTCTCCGTCGAGTTCTTTGTTTGCAAGGCTTGTTTTATTTAGTTATAATGTGTTTATGTAATGTCAAAACTGGGCAAAAAGAAAAGGTTGTATGTTGTGAAACCCCGCGTGAGAAATAAAACCCAAACAATACAAAGCAAACTAAACAGAAGACAGAAAATACACAAAATTTAGTTGGGTTTCGCAACATACAACCTTTTCTTTTTGCCCAGTTTTGACTTTGCTTATAGCCCTGCTGCGACCCCACAGTTTTTCTGTGGTTTTTATGATATTCCGTGTTTTTATGTAATGATGCTGTAGACGTGTGTTCCTTGCATTTGCTCTTAAAGGCTCTGTGGAAGTGAATTTCCTTCATGGGGTATTAAAGTGGTTCTTATCTTATCTTACCTTACCTTAATTCCTGTGTCCATGAACTAAATAACTCTAGCCAGAACTGCATGACAATGTGAGATGACGGGATAACTTTTAAATTAAATTATGACAGGTAAACGATGCCACTTCATATTTTTCAAAGATGTTCTTAAATGGATATACGCCTGATAAATTGGACTGAAAAGAGTGTACATTTTCTTCATACAACTGTGCGCTGACGTGTATGGCAAACCAGTTTACGTTAATATCATATTTTAACACAATTGACCATGACTAAACACCTCTAAATAAGTCCTTCAAAAGAATTAAGGTTTTCATATGTTGGGGCCAATGCGTTGACTTATGTAAGACCTTTTGGATCATTATAATAGAATTTGAGGCCCCGTCAGTGATACACTGGTAAAGTTACTACTTTCTTGACCGAATAACGAACAAACGGCATTCATTATGACCAAGATCTGGATCACAGATTTATGGCTTGGCCCAATTTAATTCAGCCATGGCGGTCAGTGCACCCAGGGTAGATTGTGACATAACCTCATAATAATGAATGTGTGAATAGATAGATAGACAAACAGATAGACAGATAGATCAATAGACAGATAGATAGAAAGAAAGAAAGAAAGAAAGAAAGAAAGATAGATAGATAGATAGATAGATAGATAGATAGATAGATAGATAGATAGATAGATAGATAGATAGATAGATAGATAGATAGATAGATAGACAGACAGACAGACAGATAGATAGATAGATAGACAGACAGACAGACAGATAGATAGATAGATAGATAGATAGATAGACAGACAGACAGAGACGGATAGATAGATAGATAGATAGACAGATAGATAGATAGATAGATAGATAGATAGATAGATAGATAGATAGATAGATAGATAGATAGATAGATAGACAGATAGACAGATAGATTAGACAGATACATAGATACATAGATAGATATCCCAACACTGTTGCTGGTAGACCCCAATCATGCTCTAGACGGCTCTGAATCACAATGGTTTGAAATCCCAAACTTCACGTCACGGTTTAGGCAGGTGGTGGGCATTTCTCAGCCCAGCACAAACCCATAATGGGGAATTTGACGTGAACAGCACCAGAGGGATTTGACCACAGTAATTATTATCCGCAAAAAAACAGTCGTGACCTAGAGCTAGCCGAACGTCATTTGCTGGTTTAAAAATCTGACATAATTTGTTATGAATGTTCGCCCCACGACCGCTTTTCCCCATCTGCCATACGTTTTCCTTTCTTCGTTTATTCTCTCCGAATGTCATTCTTTTTCTTTCTTACTCTCCTTCAAATAAAAAGACCTTTGCATGTCTCCCCCTCCCCTGTTTTTCTCCCTTCTTTTTTCTCTCCAACTACCATACCATCCCCACATCTTTCATTCTCTCGCCAACTGTCAGACGTTTTCTATCCTTCTCTCTTTCCAAACAAACAAACAAAACAAACAAACAAACCAACAAACATGCATGCCCCACCCCCCCCCCGCCACTCCCTTTTCTCTTCTCCATCTGCCACACGTTTGTTTCCCTTCTTTCATTCTTCCTCCAACTGGCATAATAATATATTTTCTTTCCTTCTTTCCCTCTCTGTAAAGAAAAAACAACAACGGCCAGCCCCGTGTTCCAGTGGCTAGAGCGCATGAAGCAGTCGCGAAAAGTGTCGGTCTATTTGGCAGGGACGGAGTCCAAAACCATCTAGTACCCGCAGTGTTTCTAAGAGACACTCACTGGTCGGCTATAACTGACGGGGGCCCCAGCTTCATCTTTACTGATAGTCGCATTTTGTTGAAACACACTGTGTAAAGGAATGCAAAAAAAAACAACAACAACAAAACAACAAAAACAACAACACAAAATCCTGAAGTTCTTTCAGTGAGTAACTGTTTCTCATATGGCCACATGCACGGATTATTCATAACTTATGGGCAAATTTGTGAGTGGATCTGACAGAACTCAGGTCTATTTTCATCTCTCTCTCTTCCCCACCCCCCCTCCGAGGAAAAATTTTCCATGGAAATTGAGATTTGCTTATAATATGAAAGATTAGCCATTTTTCTGCATTGGATTAAAATAGTTTTCTTGAAATCGTTTTAGAAATATTTTTTTCATTTTTTTAAAGAGGCATAAAAATTTCATTTTTAGCCCGGTTTTGTAAGATCCACCCACTTTTAATCTCACATCGGCGAGCGAAAGCTTAGACAGTGTTTCTGGGAGTCAGTGGGATAGAAGGGCGAAATTTTCTAAATCCCGGATTAGTTAAGACAAGCTGTCAATTCGTGGGTTTTCCTCAGTGTGGCACAGCACAGATATTGCTTTTGAAAACAACTGGTGAAACTGGGTATAAGATGGGCATGCGGTTATAAGCGGTCTCAAATGAAAACTTCGGGTTAACACCCTGTAAACGGAAGACTTCGGATGTACACCAGTGTGAACTCAAAACTTCGGGTGTACACCAGTGTAAACTGAAGACTTCGAGTAAACACAGTGTGAACTGAAGACTTCGAGGATACAACAATGTAAACTGAAGACTGTTGGACTTCAGAACTGAAGTCTTCGGGTATGCACCGCTATAAACTGAAGACTTCGGGCATATACGAGTGTAAACTGAAGACAGCTGTACACCAGTGTAAACTAAAGACTTCGGGTATACACCACTGTAAACTGAAGACTTCGGATATAAACCAGTGTAGACTAAAGGCTTCGGGTATACACAATGTGAACTGTGGACTAAACACCAAACTGAAAACTTCGGGAATACACCAGTACATACTGAAGATTTCTGGTAAACACCACAGTAAATAAAGACTTCAGGTATTATTATACCAATGTAAACTGAAGGCTTGCGTTGACCGTTTTAAACTATCACCAGTACAAATATCCATTTACCCAACACAAGTCTTGAAACTCAAGGAATCTTCCCTCTTTCTCACACAAATCCTTTAATTCCCCCGGAAAATCCTCGGGACCATTATCATCTCTCGGCTGGAAGTTCACAGCTTTCCCGATCTCAGCCCTGTCGCCTGGTGAGATTCATAGGTGTAGACAAGGTTAGAGATGGGCGTTGGGTCCCATTAAGGCTTGGTGAAAGATCATAGAGAGGCGTCCCCCCACCTACAAAAATGATGTGTTTGCGGAGCTCTCGACCAATGTGAAAGAATACAGGAAAACAGCAGTGCAGCGGGGAAGGGCGGGGTGAAAACACAGCCAAAGGGGCCTTGGGGGACGGGGAAGGGAAAAGGCACAACCAACAGCCACCTTTTCCCCACCGTGACCTCTTCAAAAACAGAGAACGTTTGAATCTGAATTAGAATTTACGGTGCGTTAACAAGAGAGAGAGAGAGAGAGAGAGAGAGAGAGAGAGAGAGAGAGAGAGAGAGAGAGAGAAGGGAGGGGGGGGGTGCAAGTTGTAATATTTTTAGACAATTTGAATAAAGTAGACGTTTGCGGACGTTTTCATCTTTGAAAGTATTGCGATGCCATCCTTTCCTCCCCCCCCCCCCCACCACCCCCACGAAAAGCTGTCTCCCTTCCACCTCAAAGCCATGTCAGGCCACGCCTATGATGGGATACTGTGACGAAGATGGAGTGCTCTATTGTAAGGGTCGATCAGAAAACCTCTGGGTACGAGATGGTGACGAAAGATAATGATAGTACTGGGCTATTGTAATTATGCATCTACGCTTTATGGACATAAGTGTTTTCTTTGAAAACGTGTCATCTCTTAACATTTTTCATTTTCTCCAATAGTGAAATACTATGAAATGAATGGTATATCGCATTCTATAAGACTAATGGGCAGTGTTGTGGAGTAGAATCAGTAATATGGCTGTATTATTTATTTTCAAGACGAGCTGTAAAAAAAAAGCAGCAGTAATTATTGCGCAATCTGGAGAGACACTGTGCCAAATGAGTGCGGTCACACGAGCGACACGCAGTAATTTCAGTCCTGGCGTAGCAGATGTGTGTCGCTCACATTATGCTACGCCGCGACACATCAGCGCATTGGTGAAGCATAGAATTCAATGGACGCAGACACACGAGCTGCATTTACTGCCGGCGCATTTCTACAACAACTGTGTTTTTTCCCACTTGCCTCACTTCCCACGACAATATTTCCAGTGTGACCATGTCGTCTTATGACGAAACAGAGAATTTAATTTTGGAAATAAAGAAAAGAAACATCATTTGGGACAGCACAAGTGAATCAGCACAATTTATCATTGTAGGAAAACTTATAGGTCAACGATGCAGGCCTTCCACGAATATTATATAATATATAATATACATATTTTTGTTCTTGGCATTCATTAGGAATCTGTCAGTAGTTATAATTTAAAAACGAAAGAAATACCGTATGTTGTTTCTTTTTCTTAGGGTAGGGTGGGGGTGGCTGGAGATTGGGGGGGGGGGGGGGAGGGGGCGGGGGGAGAAGAAGAATAGCTGTCGTTAACAACATTTCATGATTAAGTGTCCCATGAACAAACTAACTATAATTGAAGGTACAGCAAAACTAATTCATTGTACATGTAATTTCGTTTTCCTTGGTATTCAGCTGGTTTCTGTGTAATATATGACTATAGTACTAGTATTCACCCAAGTCAATACCTACACGTACTCAGGTTTTTTTGTTTTTTTACTGATATGAATCTCATGGGAAGCCCTTTTTTTCTGGTTGTCATTAACATATTTTTAATTCCCTTGTTCAATTGGATGCATCATTTCGTACCAACTAGAGCCACTTTATTGTCCGTGACGATGGGTAGCGTTAAATATCGCCCGTGTAAGCGACACTTCCTGCGCAGTAATTACTGCTGCGTTTCTTACAGCTCGTCTGTCAAGGGCCTTAATTTCACTGACATTGAAAAGCTGTTGGAAAGGTTAATGTCTTTATACTTCTGTCGCTAAAATAAACAACACATCGAATATAGAAAATGCGAAATTCATTTGATTTACCCCGAGTAGAGACATGAAAATACGTAAGCTCATGATTGTGCAAGGTCTGATGAATAGTACATGTAGTCAGTCGGCTGTTGGAACCTTGTTAAACCTATCCTGAAAGCAAAGCGGCTGCTGCCAGACCGTAGCGTAATTACAAAGCCAAATAGAGAAAATTCTGGGTTAGGTTCATTTCGCAGCTTTAGCTTTCAATGTAAAACACCACGGTCCCTTATCAACAACGGCAAACTTTTGAGTTTAGGTTCAACGAGGTTCCATCAGGCGATGTGTATTCCAGGGTGATAATTAGATTGAGTTTTAGCACGCTTCAGTAGACCATACAAACAAAAGCAGAATTGTGTGTGCGTGTGTATCCGGACGCTCCGGATATCTGAATCCTTGATCCTCTATGATCGATGTCTCTGCGAAAAGGGAGGAGGTGTGCGGTGGGGATGGATGGCGACATCCCGGTTATCAATACCAGACTGGCATCAGATGTCAAACTGACAACTAATTAAACAAAGCAGAATCCTGCCGTCACACCAGAGATCCGCTTTCGTTAACTTTCGTACGACTTCACGTACGGCTGTCGTCATTCTTTATATCTCGAATATAAGTGTTCTCACCAAACTTACGAGAGTTAGGCGAGACCACAAATATCATTGCAAGATCTAAAGATATAACGAAAGCGGATCTTTGATGTGAACACGGGGTAAACACGTACGCATGCATGCACTCACGAACGCACCCAAGCACGCACGCATGCACGCACACAAATACACACAAACGATTAGGTCTACATCACAGGTAAATCCATGGAATTGTTCCACTGTTTGAATTCTGGACGTTATTAACGAATTCCACAGCAGATTTCTGATATTAATCTTTATCCCCAGTCACGATCAAGGTGTTTCCAGAAACGAAGAAATCTAAAAAAAAACAAAAAAAACCAAAACAAAATACAAACTCCAAACAAAACAAACCAGTTTGCTGCGTCAATGACAATTATCCTCATTCATCTGTACACAATTCATAAAAATTACTACACTGCAATCATGTACTGAGCCTTTGACCTAAGAACATAAAACAAATAGCCTAATTATTTCCACTAGAAACCTGTCTGCTTTTGTTTTAATTCCATAGTGACCAGACCTGATGGCGCCATGAACACGAGACAGCTGTCATTATACCTTCTTAATGCTTACTTAATGGTATGAGAGATCGGCCACGTGTGGTGAAACTCGGGGATATCATGGATGCCGTTGTCTTAGTTTTTACTTTTTGTTTGTTTGTCTTTATTGTTGGGCTTTTTTTCTGTTTCATAATATAATCATGTGGGAATTTGCGGCTATTTCTGTTACAGTTAAGGTAATGACTTGGCGGGGACCTGCAAGTATTAAAATCTCCATATCGCTTGTCATTACTGATTCGGCTTTATTAACAAAATTTCACTCTTAGACTCAACTGACTTTTATCCCATGTCATGCATTGCAATTATTATCATTGTCTGAGAATTTGCAGTCTGCTCAAGGCTTGAGACTAATACCCACAATTCATAAATAATTAAGGTCACTACAAAACGGGATATTACAAGCTATCTTTGAGCTAGCTACAAAGTTGTCAAAATGAATTGGCATAGCCAAAGAGCTTTGGGCTAATCCAATTTACTAAGAAGAAATTACAGTGGTCTTCCGGCAAAGAAAGCTACAGATTTGTAGTTTCCCTTTTTTCCATTTCATTTAAATATAAACTACGCAGAAACAAAGAACAATACACACTAAATACGATGCTGCCACTTAAGATAATATACTCATTAAAACATTATTTAAACATGGACCTGAAATTCCCGCAAAAAAAACGTAACCGGAGACGTAGCATAATTCGCCCACTATTAAAATTCGACCAGAAATGTTCGGCTTCCTCAGTACCATCTCTAGTTCAAAGCTGGTAGAAAAAAAAGCCAACTGTATGCAGATAGAAAGGTCAATTACAGTTTAAGAAATGCTGTGGTCACTTAACACGCTCACAAAATGGGTATGTTTGCCCCCCCCCCTCCCCAATGCACTTAACACTCACCTTCCCTTTGCCAGAGTCTGAACATCCTAAAATATAATCAAGCATACAATAATGAAGTGTCACTGCGAAGTTGAAACTGTTCACCTCTGCTACCACCAACACTATGCTGTTACAACATCAACCCACAACCTTTTCCGTGCTTGGACAGAGGATTTCTAGATAGAACAAAGACAACCAAACTTCCCAAGTTGGGTCACCGAGCATGGCTGGAACTCTATAATTACAGTGGAATGTCTGACGCACTGCCGAAGATTTAGACTCTCGCTTCACCACTCAGAGAACCACTAAAAACCCTCAAAGATAAAAAGAAGACATACTCTGCTTGACCAAACAGGTTCGACCGACAAAGGCACAGGTGACCTTCCAACGCAATAAACTTAAATGTACAGCTCAGCTGTCGAATTTCAGCTGAGATCGTAAATAAAACGGATGGAAGGGCTATTATCACGACTTAAAGAAAACCAACGACAAACCACTGACCACAGGACAGGCAGGATCAACGACCCTCCCCACCGGAGAGAACAAAAACGGCCCAAAGAATAACAATGATAATGCATTCAAATTTTATGTAATGCCGCCAGCTCCTCATCTGCGTTGATGACAAGGTTGGTAATTATCCTTTGGACACAGGTTTTTGGTTGCTGCTGCTTTTATTATTATATAACTATGTATCTGAAACATTCACAAATGCATACATCTGAAATATCCGCCGTGGTCAGCCGTTGATACTCTTCATGTGTTAATTCCACAATAAGGAGACCTGATGGCGCCATGAACATGAGACAGGTGTCAGTATTCCCTTAGAAAGCTTACCCAGTCGTATGAAGTCGGCCACATGTGGGTGAAATTCGGGAACCTTCGGTCCGTGAATGTTGTTGCTCTGTTTTGGTTTTAAGCCTAGATGCAAACCAGCCGATTTCGGTCGGCCTACTGGTTGGATGAATTTCTCAAACCAACTTTTCTCATCACTTTCTATTTATCTCCCTCTCCCTCATTCCTCTTTACACCTTGCCTCGTCCGCGGGGCTCCCACTGTCCATACAGTTCTCATTTTAAAAGTTTCAATTCACACACTTCCATATTTTTAGTAACACGACTCCGTGTCAATAAACCGTGCATACAGCCTTTGGAGAACTGATGTTCCGTAAAACCCAACTCAAACTGAATCGCCATTCTGCACCATCATCATCATCAACAACAACACAACAACAACAGCAACAACAACCACAAAAACAACAATGACAAGAACAACAACAACAACAACAGTTTTAAACTGCGCTTGTAGAACGCACAGCAAGCCACATCTTCACCTGAAGCTAACAAGTTGAGTAATTACCTAAATTACCAGCACAAAATCTTGTATAAGGACCTCTTGACAGATAAATATGTTCTGTACATTTTCTTTAAAAGAGCTCTTCACAATGAAGAATGAAATGTAGGTTTGCCAGGCCCCGGACCAATCCCACGGCTAATGGTTACTTTGTTGCTGTATCTCCTCCACTAACTCTTCACATTTTACGGTTTACCAAAGGCAACATAGCTATATGTAACCAGGGGAGAGGGCCCCATCGTGGCATCAAAATCTTCCAAGTAATCTTGAATTTACTCCAGCAAAGCACCGAGCAAGCCCCGAATTGCTTTAGACTGTCGGTCCCCTCTGAAACACAAAGGGGGGTAGGGTCTGTCTGCTTAAATTGAACCAAAAATCTTCTGGTATTTAAATTTCAAACACTAGTCCCCATCACCACTCAGGTATAATGTTTCCTCCTTTTTCCGTACACACTGAGAGGGGCCCATGCGTTGTTCATAGTGAGATAGTACTTGTATTGGAGTAACTCACCGACCTCAGATCTATTCGTTGTTTTGTCAAATAGGACGACATGCGGGGCAAATGGGAACTGGCGTCGGGTGAAGAATCGACATGAGATTTCCTGATGGACATTCCTGGACCGTGCTGGGAGTGACTTAAAAGACAGGCATGAGAATCAGGGGGCACGGCCTGGGGGGAGGGGAGTGAAGGGGGAGAAGTCCAATAGAGAGCCGGGAAGACATTAACACTATAATCAAGCCTGATGGCTCGGCCGGGTATGTAAAGAAAGACAGTGATAGCATGGTTTAGAGGCACAATACAGTTTTCTATAGGCAACTCACACCGTCTTCACCATTGAATCCTGGCTTGGGGTAGCAAAAGGGTAGACGTGAAGACACCGAACCCGTCACGTTAATGACAGGGGAAACTACAGTGTTAAAAGAAAAGATTTAAAAAAGAAGGTATAGTTAGACCCTGTATCTCCTGGCATTAGTAAGATGTTCTCCTCAGGCTAAGGAGGATAATCATTATGAAGCCAAGGAGACGCAACAGGGTGTCAGTCATTAATGTCCATAGCCGTGTAGAAATGACGATGCAGGCCTTCAGAGAATTTGCGCTTAAAACATTCTGTAATCCTTATTTTCTTCATGAGTGAATATCCATTCTTTTTCGGCCACATCACATTCCGTTTTTAACTGCAAGGTCTGGAACACAACAATCACACTTAAGATCCCCAAATAGTACCGACCAGCTGGTCCCATCAAGGAAGTACATTGTTTGGACTCGTCAAGCAGTGTTACCAATACTTATTTTTTTTTTAAATGTCACAAACCTACAACTTGCAATGCTCAGTTACAGAAATGTGAAATATTATTTTAACGCCCGCTTCAAATTAGTGCTATCCTATTTATGATTGCCTCTGCCTGTAATGTGAGAAATTTCGGTTATTAAAAGTGAATTCGACGGCGATTATTAATGACCCCGAACTTTTCTGATAGATCTAATTGGATAATGAATTCACTTGCCACATTGCCTCTCGTTCATTTATCCTCCTAATATCTGATGTGCATGATCTGATAAACTGTACATGTCGTCTCTCAATCACATACAGAATGATTAGAGATACTATGCATTTTATGGCACATTCAAGCATAAACCTCTTGTCCCCAGTCTGCTTATGTAGAATGTGGAAAAACTCATTACAATAAGCTTAAACTTTCGCCAAATCCAAAGGCTGCCTTGCAATAGAACTACCAAGGCATTTATACTGTTAAGTCCAGGCGAGCATAACCAACTTTGATCGGCCGACTGCTATTTTAGGCCTTTTACCTAACTCTGGCCACGAATATTCTAACATTGTACAATCCTTTCATTGTTGGTGTAATAACAACTATCTTCTACTGAATGTTAAGAAAACAAAAGAGCTTGTTTTTGACTTTAGGAAAAATAACAACGATCCTGTTTGCCCTCTTACTATCAACAAAGAAGAGGTTTGAAATTGTCACAGAGGCCAAATATCTTGGCATTACTATTGATTCATTGCTTAACTGGCATGCGCATGTAACATATGTATACAAGAAAGCCAACCAGCGCATGTATTTCCTCAGAAAGCTCCGCTTTTTAAAAGTTAGCAAAAGCATTCTGAAAATATTTTACACCATGGCTATTCAGAGCGTTTTGATGTATGGAGTTGTCTGTTGGGGAGGAAACATCTTACAAAAAGATAAAAATAAGATCAATAATTTAATTAAAAAAGCATCCAAAATTTGTATCTGTGATCTGCCATATTTTGATGAGCTGTACACTGGTGCTTGTATTAAAAAAGCTAATATTATTATAAATGACCCCCAACATCCCCTGAACAAGGAATATATAAGATCTGTAAGAAGTTTAAGGCTGTTGTCAAAGAAAACTAAAACTGAGCGCTACTTTAAATCGTTTATTCCATCATCAACTAGGATGTTACAATAATGTCGTCATCTTGATCGTAATCTGTGCACAGTTGAATTATGTCCTGCGTGTCAGGTCAATGTGTTTTAGTTAGGGAAGCATATTGTGTGCACTGTTAATTTTGTTAATTTAGTTAATTTATCAGTGTGTGTGTATATATGTGTGTGTGCGCGCTATGTATCATACTTTCTGCTTCTGTAACTGTATTGTTATGTATTCAATGATCAAAACAAATTTCCTTGTACAAGGACGAATAAAATTTATCTTATCTTATCTTATCTTATACTGCGTTTCGATGAGAACTACATAGTTGGTTGGTGTGCCAGGTCTCATTGACATTCAGATGTCGTGGCCACCGTCCATCTCAAGGGCGGATTTGTGGGCTTAGGTCATGTCGACGCTCAGTATCTTGAGAAACAGAAAAAGAAACATTGGCCTGCAGGATAAAGAATGACCAACTGTGGTCAAAACAGTTATTCAGGGAAATCTGTTCGATGATAAAGACTGATAACACTGGCGAGACGATACAATGGTCATTCCCAGCCACAGAACCAGGCGAGCCCGTCAACTTAAGACAGTTATTCTGTGAAAAACAGAAATCTGGTATGTGAAATCAAGATTGATGTGTCAACACGTCTCAGACTGAGTAATTACACCCGGCACGGACCTTCGCCGTCCAAGCAAGATTTCATCAGGATAACTTGTAGAGGAAGTGACGTCGGATGCGGTGATGTAAGTTTTTTTTGTTGATCTGCAGCGCAAGTAGGTCATGTCAGAGGGAGAATAGTGGCAAAGGAAAAGGGGCCGTCGGGGGTGGGGGTGTGAGAAGGAGGGCGATGAAACACAACATGCCACACATCAAATCATCTTTTTCCGAGCTCAGTGAGGGACGGCGAAAATAAGTTCCTAGAATATTTCCAATAAAACTATTATGGATATTTCTTTGTCTCCACCCTCCCCCCCTCAAACACACACACACACACACACACACACACACACACACACACACACACACACACAAACACCCACACTATATTTTCATTGCAGGCGAAACGCCACTCTTGATGTCAATTCAAAACCCTAGAATTGTTAATACTTTTCGCACAAATCAAACGTTCGCCAAAACACCAATTCAAAAAGTTAATAGTTGTCGTCTTCTGAATCGAGGCTCTAGCATGGCAGGTTTGTAAATTCTATACATTCCCTGCTTTGCCGAGTGCACCATGAGGGCAAGGCAAATATGAGAATACAATGCCGTTTGTGTTTTCGGTACTGCAAAATTCAAGAAGTTTTTAATTGCCTGAAAAAACCGGGCAAACATTGATGAGAATGGAGAGGTGAACCAATGGTGCTTTTAGACAGCGGGGTGCAATCGCCCCGGGGGGTGGGGATACAGACGTTTGGAGTAAGTGTAAAACGGTTTCTGTCAACAGCCATCAAGTTGAAACCAATTTTTCAGTCCCTGCATTCACGATCCTCGTTGAGTGGGCAAAACAGTTAGTTGTGAATAATTATTCTTACACCTAAAACGTACAATTAAATCAACAAAAATCATGGACTTCGTAAATTTATGAAATATATTGTTTCTGAAAATTGCAAAAGACTTAAATGTTCGATTTAATTATTTTACTTTATTTTATTTGGGGAGAGCCGGGGGGGGGGGGGGAGGGAGGGATTAAACTTTTATTTGTGAAATTGTAACTGATCAATTTCTGAAAATCAAGCCACTGTGAAGTTCAAAAAGTAAAAAGGTTCAAATGGCCGTTTTCGTGCCGACCGGCTGTTAAATTCAAACTCAAACTTGGGTTGGGGGGGGGGGTGGGGGATTACCGGGGATTGTCGTATAGAGTCGCAGGCCTTCAACACAAGAAAATTAACACTTTCAAGGCTCACAGAACAGTTCTTGATTCATCAATGCTTAAGGATGCCTCATGATACTAATCTGAACTTCATAGTTCTCGGTGAACAACATGTACACCTCTTGAACCTAGTCTGCCCGATCGGTGATTGGCTGACCAGAATTATTGAGGTTATCCAGAGTTGTTTGCCTGCCCTGAGATGTCAATTCGGCGTGCACGACCCATGACTGTAAATTGTCCAATGCAAAATACTGAATTGTAGTAGGTCAGGACATGTCATCAAGTGTAAAAGAAAAAGTTAACAAAACGAAAGTTACCACCACGGAACAATCATTCACATTTCGGCCAGAATCAGACTTCGTTGTGAAAGAGTAAATTATTTCTTAACCACTTCAAGTTTTGACAGCTTAAATAGTTTTATTCAAGCACAAGTAGCATTGTAAGAGACGGAGAAATACCACTCAACACTTTCTTGAACAGTTTAGATAACTTCTTTTTCATATTGTATTGAAATCCCCTTCTTCCAATTTGCTTTTGGTGAAAGTTCCTTTGCGTAATAAGAATCATATAAATATAACACAACCTGCCCGAGCGTGTCACCTTCCACACAATAACAGCGCCAATTTTCTCTTTCAAAGCCCAGCTCAAAGTTGATTAATTCGTACCTACTTATATCACTAGCTAGGGGAAGAAACATTTAATCCTATCACAGTTTGAATGTTTGATCTCTAGAGTAAAATGTACATGAAAGATTTAAGCTAACAGAAATGATGAAAAGATACCTATCAGGTAAGAACACCGACAGCAAAATAATAATAAAAAAAAAATCACAGTGAAGGATGTGTGCGTCAAAAGAATGTGTGTGAATGAATGCCGCTTTTCTATAAGACGATTTCTCAGTTTCTGCCTTAAACCTGCACGTTGTCTTAAACTATTTTCGCTGGCGTCAAACATTGGTGTTTCTTGTCTTCACTATCTGCAAGATGCAAAAGTGAGAACACTTACTGAAGTGACTGTGATAGCTAAACATTTAAAAGAAACTTTTTTTTTTTTGTAAACTCTTATCAATAGTAATAGACATTATAGGTTATGCCAGAGCTGGGAAAATATTTATTCCCCCCCCCCCCCCCTCCAGTTTTTACAACCATCATTTCTTTGCCACAATGAAACTCATATCGGCCTCATTTCGAAATATTTCATGAGTTATTGGTGTCAAGGTTAGGGTACGGGTTATGCTTTTGATGACATAGCAACAGACATTTAATTAATATGATTAATTCCAGTGAAAAAATCAGCGCAGTTTTAGTCTCTGATTCTTGCACTTTGTACTTGGCCAAAACAGCATTTCGGGATGGTAGTTATGTTGTACCCCCGACAAAACTGCTTCCTTTGGAAAAAAACAACGCGTGCAGCAATTTCACGCAATTAACTACGCATGACAAAAGGATAGTAGTTTATGTAAGACGCTCACAACTTAGTAGTCCGTTACTGTTTGAAAAAATACAAAAATATCTCAAAGTGGAAAGACAGTATAACCACAACTGAGGTCAATTTTCAAGAGCTGCAATACTTAGGGTGTTTTTTCGGAACCGTTATTTAGTTACTTAATTGAACATCTTGCTCTAACTGGAAAAATAGAGGGCAAACAAAGCAGAGGTACACAAAGAATAACATATTTGAACAGATGGGCGACAGGGAAAAACCCAGGACAATAATGTTTTTTTTGAGAGCATCCGGGCGGAGGAATGAGTGGCGAACCATGATCGTCGATATCTGTTCCAGATCCAGCACTTGAAGAAGAAGAAGCTATAACTGAACAATGAATTACAATCAGAACTTTCTTTATTCGGCGTTATAGTTTGACCACAATCCCATAACAATAACCCACAAGTTATGAATAGAGAGTAGAGCAGCAATTTGTTTATAAGTATGACTTTACTGGGTCTCTGTATTTCTGTTGTTTTCTTTTGTATTATTTAGCACAAATAGTATTGATTTGTACTTGAAATGGCAAAGTTCAACCAGAAATTTGTCGTCGTCTCTCCTGATTTGGTTGTTGTAGTGATGGGTTTTGGATAGGCACCGGCATTTTGTATTGTAACTATGAAACATGAAGCACTAAGAAGAGTCTTTTGAATTTGAAGAATGTTTCTTCACGGAGAGGCTCAGTCATCAAAACGTTTTCATCGGAAAACCCCAGGACGCAAGTGAGAAAATTGGTGCGGCAAGATTATTAAGTCTTTCAATATGCCAAGCCTGTAGGAACAGTTATAGCACCTTGCCGTACATGCATTTAAACGCCAACAAGACTTTTCATAATATTGACAGTACTTTTATGTTCGTCGTAGTTATAAGTTGTAAAACTAGGAGGAGGGCTCCAGTGAATACATACTGCCAACTTTGAAAGATTTTGGGGCAATCCTTCGTTACTCTATGATCAAGGATGAGGTCTATCACCTGAGGGAGTGTGAAAATTCCTTCTGTATTCAGAGAGATGCTGCGCGAATCGCCTTTATGCAAACATTGCGCCAGTCAGGCATTCAAAGACTAACCTGGCAATATTACGATTTGTATGTCATTTATAGAATCAATCGTGTCAGAATCTTAAAAGGCCCACAGCTGAACATATCGTAGGAGGAATGTAGCTTCTATCCATCCATCCATCCATCCGTCAGTCCGTCAGTTTATCTGCTTGTCTATCTATCTGCCTGTTTACCTGTCTGTCTGCCTGTCTGTCGTTATTTGAGTGGAAGATCAATTCCCATTACGAGCTAGCTCTTGATGACACATTCCTTACTTATCTTCCCCGTCATTTCCAAAACGAATGTTTGATTTCAATACTGGAAAGATTACTTTCCTGATTCACAAGCAATGAATGTCTTTCAATTTCCTAACTGAAGACACGGATACGGTGTTGGCAGCGCACTCGTAGAAACAGTCGATGCCACGTTCTGTCACATGCACTGCATTTGTGATTTATGTACCCCTAAGTCCGTCCCGCTTAGAGATGGTTATGGGAGGAAATGGGGTGAGGGGCAGAGGGTAATCATGCAGGGTGGATTTCACACACTATGACGTTCTCCTCCACCGTAAAGCTGTTCTATCCGACGCTGACAGCTACCCGCTGTTCCATGGGACTGTCCACTAGAGGACGCTGGCTGAAATTTCACACCCTTTTGGGTAGCGCCGCTAAATTGGTCAGCTCAATAGTAGATGTGGGATAAATGGCTTTATTGTAATGGTGAAGGTAACTCTGGGTGGACAGGGGCCGCAGCCTGGTACTGTCAATGACGTTGGTTGAATTCACATTCTCCATACCCCGAGAACCCACGTCAGTTTTTGCTTTTTTTCCCTTCTTCTTGTTAAGATTGCAGCTCATTGACGATATTGACATGATGAGTATCAAGACACTGCCAGATTGACAGGATTTATTTCCCCTCATGGAGAGACAACAAGGCGACATCAGCTCGAAGATAATTATTACATGTATTTGAAAAGAGGGAAATGAAATCCTAAGCTACGTGTCTGACCACACGTTATTTATATTTGTTTAGCGTTTGTTTGGGACGGAGTGAACGAAGTTAGAAAACAGGAAAACAGTCGTCTGATGGAAAACAAAGGAATGAAACATGACACAAATATCGAAGACAGAAAGGAAGAAGGAGGGGTGAAGAACAAAACAGACATCAAGAATGACTGAAAGGTGGATCATGGAAAATAAAATGGTGCCGAGGAACTGGAAAACACACAGAAATGAGGAAAGACGTAACATCTGAGCGGCGGAAGATAAATAAAGGCAGTGGCGGAACTTACTGCGAAATAAAGGAGGCTAAAGCTTCAGGGCCCCTAATCCAGGAAACTTTTTTAACAAGTAAATTTTGGATGTTGTCCTATTGTTGTTGGTTGCGGAGGAATCCCCATTAACAGTTCAAGCTTCAGGGTCCCAAAAAATGTAGGTCTGCAACTGAATGGAGGGAAGGCCATGCAAAACCCAAATAAAATTTGTTAACGACTCAGGAATAAATAAAAACCTGGATTCCCAGCGTTATTTAGTACCTTGATGGGGAATCTGCTAATGCAACTAATCCTATCACATGAGTCACGGCCCGCCTTTCAGCAAGGATGACATACGGCCACTCGTGTAAAGAAACGAACAAAAGACGCCCATACAGCTTCGGCCAGAGTACCTCGGGCAGGGGCGGAGGGATGAGAGGGCCCCCCTCTGGGATGACGATTTTGTTCAGATTTAAAGAACTATGGTAGAGACCCTCGGACAGCCGGAGACGTTTTGTTGGGGTTTTCTAGTTCTGAAATGACCACAGTGATTTCCAGTCGTGCTCGTGAAGGGACTAACAAAACGGGGATTGATTTGAGCCCACTGTGGAGTAAGGTTGTGTTGTGGCTGTCTGTTGGTAATGCAGAGGTAGGGAGGAAAGCAGGTAGAGGAGAGGGACAATGCATAGCACTGGAAATTCGGCTTATCCGAAAGGGGTGAGAATGAAAAACCGCGCAACCATATGTAAACGTTCAGGCTGTCAAAATCCCAGGCACAGTATAAATCGAGTGGACCAAAAAACTTCTGGCCATTGTATGTCCGACAACAACACAAGTGTACTTGTTACGCAATGAGCCCGAGGAAAGAAATCTGTGAACTTTGCCCCACAAATGTCAAAAAATATTATTACAGAAATAACAGAGAAACACATTTTAAAAAATGGATGCTCTGAAGCTGACAGGTCACGGAACTAGACTGGTATAGTTTTCAAGGATTTGTAATTATAATGCAGAAGTGCATAATTACAAGAAATTAAAATGTGTAAATAGTGAAGGCTGACATCTACATTAATAAAGCTGCGCGTAGCCGAACTAAAACATGAACAGATTTAATAATTTAAAAAGCCTTACGATGATGTTGCCAATAAAAGTATATAATTATATACGTATAGTTATATGGACGGGACTTTGTGACTGGATACTCAAGTTGAATTCTCTTGGAATCAACAAGGTTTTTGAGATGCACTTTTCAAGAGGACACCAACAAGTCGGCCACTCCACCCAAAACTAGTCTACCCACCCTTTTGGCATTCCACTTTATTATATAATTCTTTTTATGTTGGAACATACAGCGACCAGCTCAAGGTTGTGGCTTACAGAAATGCTATTTCAAACGACCGTGCTTTCTCTGAATACAGCAAAAACCCACGGGATTGTGTGTCAAATCTCAAGGCCGACGACGTTTTTCTAACGGAATGAGACATTCCCCAATACAACAAAAGTAAAAATTTTTTTTTAAAGTGTACACTTTTGAAATATTTCGTGTAGGACGTTTCAACACTGGACACTGCAAGAACAAAACGTTACCGAACTAACATGTTGCAAAGCCTTTAACACAAACTCAAATTTAAATCATTATTTCGTGATTCACCCCAACTTTCTAGCCGCGGCTTTGGAACATGAATTTGATATACTAAATAAAATACTTCACATCCAAGAAACACGGAGGCATCAGGAAAAAAAAAATTGTCTCCAGTTTGAAGACAAACAAATCACACACGCACGCACACACACACGCACACACACACACACACACACACACACACTCACACTCACACACATTTACATACGGAAAAGAAACAGACAGGTGGTAACCTCCGAGAGGAGATGAAATAATTTTGTATCAGTCAAAATTGTCATACTGAATTTCAGTTGGAGATAGTTGACGAAAATGGAAAATCTAGAGCTCAGACTAAGGTGGGTATCATACGAAGCCCGGAATAGTATAGTCAGCTGCTGGCAAACAAGACGTGCACACCATAATTTCCTATATTTTCTCAGTAAATCCGAGAAGACCTTGCCATACCAAGCCCGGTCAAACACGGTCAGCTACTAGACCGCCACTATTTCTTGGGTGTACATTTGGCTGGCACCCAGTGGCTGGGCCTTCAGGGCTTAGTATGATAACCCCCTAAGGCCGTGTTTATAGAGAAAGCGGGTAGGCGGGTTGCCGCGAGATGGTTACTCGCGCAAGAAAACTCGCGACTAATCACTCGCGCGGTTGGTGTTCATAGCAAGGCGGGAAAAGGAAAGACGAGGTCAACATCCATCGTGAAGCCAAGAAAGTACACAGCCAACACAACTCCCGCGCGACACACGCGGGACAAGAACACACAATTGGTTCTGGTAATTTCCCGCGCTGGTCGGCAAAATTGCCGCCTCGAGAGACACGAGTTGTCTATGTACACTTACAAAGCATATTGAGTAACATTCCTCGCGGGAGTTCTCTCGGGTCGAATCAAGCGTGCGATTTCCCGAAACCCGCCGTCTCTATAAACGCTACCTAAAGGCCAGTTTACACTGGTAGGTTTTAGGAATAGAAAAAAGGAATGGGGGACTGTGTGGGAAGAACTCTCTTTGCTTTCCGTCTTTTGTTTTCCGATTTCCCCCTTCAAAACATGACCAAAACAAACGATGCGCATCATTTCTCGTTCAGAAAACAGACCAGTGTAAACAAACAACGTTTCGAAGGGGGAAATCGGAAAACAAAAGACGGAAAGCTAAGAGAGTTCTTCCCACACAGTCCCCCATTCCTTTTTTCTATTCCTAAAACCTACTAGTGTAAACTGGCCTTAAGACAGCCACAGTGACATACCAAAACAACTGAACAAATTACTACTCACCTTTCATGAGTCCAGCAGTTCTCCGAAATTGGCCTCGCTGACTGTAAAACGTTTTCCCACTGTCAGCTGTTCCTTGTTTTTCTCAATTCCTACACATCGCCTGCAAAGGTTGACCTGTACACAAAAGAGGCAGACAAAGTTTATTACTATTGGCCAACCAACAAAAAAACACACATGCACGCAGAAGAGCCATGGGATCGCAGTAGGGCTCGATACAGCGTTGAAATATGATCAGAAGAAGGAGGAAAAGAAGAAAAAGAAGAAGAAGTTGTATTTTGCAAAGCCCTAACTCAACAACAACAACAACAAACAACAAACAACAACAACAAACAACGACAAACAACGAAAAAGAAAAATACCAAAACAACTTTTGAGGATTTTGCCAATAAGTTTTAAAGGAAACTATTTAATTCTACAAATTTGTGAAATTTAGATTGATGAAACTCTGAATACCAAATATTTAAATAAAGTACCCAAATTGACCGTGAAAGGCGCAAAGTGACCGACATCGTGCCATGGCGCCCTAAAACTCAAACTCAAACAAGACATTACAATATGGAGTTCACATCACCTGTGGTCAGTCCAAGATTTTATAGAGAACTTCTAATGTCTCCTTTACATTTATACGTTAACACCGTGAATTCACAAGCCATGATGTTTCATCTTCCTGTGATCCTCATAAAATCTGAACAGCTGAGCTCAAGTGAATACACTCACATTAACTTACAAAGCCCTTGCCCAATTCAAACTCTCGTTATCTCCGTGCATGAATAAGTTGTTTTTAATGGATTGACTGAAGTTGACTCGAAGTTATCGGAAGAAGATTTAAGGTGAGGAAATTAAAATGACGCCAGACTATTTTCACTAGAACTTCAGACACGAAATAATTTGCTCTTGATTCTGAAACCGAATAAGGCGAAGAATTCCTCACATTTATTCCACCAAACGACAATACATTATACTGTAGCCCTAAGAGTTTGCACAATGTAGGCACCAATTTGCGGGGTTACCGGATGAGGTAAATGGTAACCATTTTGTAGCGACAGTCAACAGAGGCTATTACGGTGAAGAAAGAGAAAATCGCTCTGGTGACAGAAGGCCCTACCCTAGGATTATGAGATTTGTTCCGGATGGCAACGATTTTCTTTTGTTGAGAGGATGTCATAACAGGGTTGAGCTATCAGTTGGTGACCGTGTGTGGCCGAATTAGAGGAAAAAAAAACATATTATGGAGTGAAGAATAAGGCAGGTTGGGTGAAGGAGGAGGGGGGGGGGGGGAAGGGAGATTTTGTGGAGATAGAAGAAAGAATGGGATTTATGGGATTTATGGGATTTACCAAAGTATCAAAACAAAGAGGCGGGGTCAATCTGACAAACTACGGCTATAGAATATGGGACAAGGATAAAATACTGCCATGCTGCGGCAAAAGACCCTATACGCAAAATCTAGCTGGAATTCATATTTTAGCACTATCTTCATGGAATGAAATGTGCTCTGTCTCTCTGTTTAGGTTATAATTTTGTATGGCTAGTCGTTTCTTTTGGTCATCACAAAATTGACACTGAACAACGAAGAAAAAGTGCAAAGCGGAGTGTTCTCCGTGTCTCCTGTGAGATTTTGTTTTTAGAGAATACCGCCTATTTCCGTAACATGGCAGAATACTATCGCATAATTATAGAATCAAAAAAGAGGCTAAGCAGAAGCTGGACGTGTCAATACAAAAGGTCGGTGAAAAGGAAAAGCTGGTAAGGCCAGGCAATCAGAAGAAAAGGATGGTACGGTAAAAACGTGGACAATGAAAAAAAAAAAGTACACTCACAGAAAGGCTAATAATAACAACAATAACAATAAAATAGGACGTACGACTGGATGTAGACTTTATATTTAACCGATCAGATTTTCTTCACTTTGTACACAGGTCATCATGTCTTCACTGTGATGACAGTATAACCGTTTAGGGTTAGGATATGGCTAGTAGTGAACTGAATCAAGCCTGTTTCGTGTCGGTTCAATTTAGACAAATTTCTTTTAAATAAACTAATGAGACAGATCTGTTCCAGTCTCACAAGTGAGCGAAGTCTCTTTTAACTCCATCGTCCACAAGAACTGACCGGGTGCGCCGTGGTCAGAATTATAATTAGGGATAGGGCTCAATTATCATTAATGCATGCTGATTTATTAAAACAACAACAACAAAACATGCTGTTATTTTCTGATTGGTCTGTCCAGTTAGCCTGACAGTTTATTTGGCGTTTAAAATGGCCATTTCGCGATCTTAGTTCTCATTAATTGTCCTGTCTCCATTTCCTGCAAAACTGGAGATCTTTTCGTATATGGAACAAATGCACACTGACACTTGTTTAGAATGCGTCATGGCACTTATCAAGCTGTTTCAAAGTTTCCATTTATTCTAACTCCTTATCATAATGGTAAAGCCCCAAACGTTTAGAATTTCTCAGTTGTACACAAAGTGGAGTTGGAACAAACAAGAATTAAGGTCTTCATTCCGCCGGAATAACCATTTCCAGGCAAAAAAAATATGTATAGGGCCGGGACACCCAATTAGACGCTTGACGCTGTCCAGTGTAAGGACTGGGTTTTGGACCTCCGGTCGGTAACCTGCACCAATGTTTATCTTATTAGTTCCGCACTTAGCGAATCTTACACTGATGGCGTATTGAATCAAGTCTGCTTTGTCTCGAATTCAGTGTGTGATGTGAACTATCGAGTTAATCAGGGTCTCTCGCACTGGTAAGACCAAAATTCTCGCTAGTTCGAGCGCGTCAAAACTATCGTGAGTTATATAGTTGGCCGAAAGGCACACCTCGCGCACAAAGTCAACCTGAAACACCGCCTTGGGAATGGCACGATTAACCATAAATATAAAAACACGGTAATTATAGACTGGCTTGGGTAAAGTGTAGATTATTGCTAGTTTCCCTGCGGTTAACGATTTCATATTTCTTGTCAAACGGCAGGTGAAAACGTGTCTGTCGATCCTTACACAGAATTCTCAAGGCGAGCTCACAGCGGGAAATACGGTAGTAGAGGACGGGTTGAGATAAGTGTAAACATATTATTATTGTTCCCACAGGTACAAAATGAAAGATCATCGGATAATGCTCTTGTTATTTTGAATAGCACTTTGAAAATAGCAAGGGTATAGGATTTCATAGGCGGTATGAAAAAACCTCTCTGCTTTTGACTGAGAATAAAAAGATGAGAATTGTTCGAGAATTCTTAGCGTTTTGTCCTTTGACAACGGTTACTGTGACCAGCCTGCCCTTAACCCGAAACAGCTGCCAACCACTCCACCCCCTTCCTCTCGGTTTTTATATTAAATACTGCGGACCCTTCGCTGCGTCCTCCTCATCCTCGTTTCTGATTGCCTTCATTTTCAGTGGATTTCACAGTCTAATAATTCAGTCCAAAATTATTGCAGTAAGAGTTATGTGCATGTGGTAGACGCAGTGATAACAGTAAGAGCAGAGGTAGTAGTATTGGTGGATGTAGTGGTAATAGTAAGACTAGAGGTAGTAGTAGTAGATGAAGTGGTAGCAGTAAGAGCAAAGGTAGTAACAGGGTAGACGTAGTGGTAACAGTTAGAGCAGAGGCAGTAGTAGTGATGGACTTAATCGACGCAGTAAGAGTAGAGGTAATGGCAGGGTAGACGTTGTGGTAACAGTAAGAACAAAGGTAGTAACAGGGTAGACTTTGTGGTAACAGTAAGAGCAGAGGAAGTCGTAGTGATGGACATAATCGACACAGTAAGAGTAGAGGTAATGGCAGGGTAGACTTTGTGGTAAAAGTAGAGATAACATTAGTGGTAGACGTAGTAGTGGTAACAGAAAAAGCAGAATAGCAGTGGTAGACTATACAGAAGAGGACCGAAAATATCTGTAAACATTTAGTTTGAACGCACGAAATCGTTTGATGGTCGATAATTATAACCTACGTATTAATTGTGGGAAACGACTATGATGATGGCGTCGGTTCTGCGACTGTTTTGGCTTAGCAGGCCAGGTCTCTCTTTCCGTCAGCCGACTCAAGTCTTAAATCTAAAATAAACATAATATCTACCAACGCAATGACAGGCACATCCGCCTTTAGGTCTTTATTTTAGGAGGTTCGCTGCCCTTGGCGTTTACACCTCGCTTGTTTTGTTTTTACAGTACTTTTCTTGTTGTGCCAGGGATTGTTTTTTTTTTTTTAGAATTTTTTGCCTGGGCAGCGGCCTGTACGGCCTGCTCTTTCCGATTTCCAACTGCCAAGGTATCTTTAACGTGCGCAACGTGCACACGGGCCCTCCGAATCAAAATTTTTCGTCCTTATCCGAGACGACTAGGTGCTCGATCCTACCTACCATAGGATCAGGGAAGGGAAAATATGAGAAAAATCCCAAAATGCGGACATGCCTGCACCGACAGGATGTGAACCCGGTACCCTCGGCATGAGAGGCGGGCACCTTGCCTCTAGACCACCGTGTCCCCGCGATGTCACGCACACCTCGCAGTTGAATAGCACACGACACAATGTCTGAGACATGTCTTATGTTTTGTAAGCGGAGATTTCATCCACTTTCTTGAGACACAATAGAATGCATTGTTGTTAATGCTACAGGTAAAAAACATATTTTTATGTATGAATGAAAGATATTTTATATATATAAGTAAATGGCAGTACATGCAGCATACAATATGTAATAAAAGAAGTCTTTGTGTACGGGGAAGCAGGTGCAAATTCAATGAACTGCTGAAACGTACTTCGCTCAGAGAAATATTCTGTTTTTGTACAATTTTCTGTAGATAGGTAAAGTAATGCATGTTATCGTGCGTTCAGGGCTTAGCTGGATCCATGGAATAGGATTTACACCATGGAGGGGTTGGGGGGGGGGGGGTCTTACTCTCGTTTCCACTGCAAACAGATGTCCTACTTATCTTTCAATTGTAGATTATTGTTGTGTAGGCGGGCAGGCAGGGACAGACAAACAAGCAGACAGAAAAATAGAGAGACATACAGACAGACAGACAGACAGACAGACAGACAGACAGATAGATAGATAGATAGATAGATAGATAGATAGATAGATAGACAGACAGACAGACAGACAGACAGACAGACAGACAGACAGATAGATAGATAGATAGATAAATAGATAGATAGATAGATAGATAGATAGATAGATAGATAGATAGATAGATAGATAGATAGATAGATAGATAGATAGATAGATAGATAGATAGATAGATAGATAGATAGACTGACAGACGGACATATAGATAGATAGATAGATAGATAGATAGATAGATAGATAGATAGATAGATAGATAGATAGATAGATAGATAGATATGCAGGCAAACAGACAAAAAATGATGGCCAGATGAAAGATAGACAGACAGACAGATAGGCAGACAGACAGACAGACAGATAGTTAGGCAGACAGATAGATAGATAGATAGATAGATAGATAGATAGATAGATAGATAGATAGATAGACTGACAGACAGACAGACTGATAGATAGATAGACAAACAGACAGACAGACAGACAGACAGGCAGACAGACAGACAGACAGATAGATAGATAGATAAATAGATAGATAGATAGATAGATAGATAGATAGATAGATAGATAGATAGATAGATAGATAGATAGATAGATAGATAGATAGATAGATAGATAGATAGATAGATAGATAGATATGCAGGCAAACAGACAAAAAATGATGGCTAGATAGAAAGATAGATAGGCAGGCAGACAGACAGACAGACAGACAGACAGATAGATAGATAGATAGATAGATAGATAGATAGATAGATAGATATAGATAGATAGATAGTTAGATAGATAGACAGATATATCACCTAAGCCCACAGATGAAGAAACCACAACAAAAAAATATTCAATAACGCTGTATGGCCAGCTATGTAATAATGTTGCGATTATTCACATATCAAATTGTCCTGACACGCACGGCTGATCCCCTTTGTATATGACGGCAAAGTCATCCCCCTATAATTTACCTTATTATTCAAAGAGTAATAATGTATACAATAAATTATTATCCAAAGCGCCGTCGCCAATACAGTAAAACGTCTATTCCACTTGACACTAACGGTACACACAGATATAATTGTACATGTACCAATAAAACAATGTTTATGTCTCAAACTAACTTTCTAAATACGGATCTTAACATAATACTATAATGGAGCCAGAGGGTGAACATGTAAGGATCTAAAACTTCGTGACTTCGTGACCAAAAAATTATGAAACTTTGTCTACTGTCGCAATTTTTGACGATAAATTCCCTTGGAAACATCCATTTTGGATCAAACCCAGTCTTTAATCTTATTCATGTTCCATGTTTTTGAGCCGCAAAATTAAAAAAAAAAGAGACGCATTTTCCTCGAGTAAGATCGGCAAGTACAGACTGTTTGGAATTTTGTTCTTCAATCTCGCTATAGATAAATTGATTGCTCGTCGAAAATCAGCTTGATCACATCCGGGTATTCTGCATGGAATTGTAGTGTAATAGTAAGTTCCACTAATCTTTGCATCGAACCCAAGTGCCATAATATTGTGACAATGTGACCCAGATCTATATATTATATATATATACGATTGGGCTTGATAAAAAAAAAACCCAGAAGATTTATCTTGTTCGGACTGGCTAGTAGTAATAAAATAGTAATAAACATATACAACGTCATGGCGAAATAGCGATGTAAGGGAATTGAACAGCTCTGGAAAATAATACGGCAATTAAAAACAAAAAAATAAAAAGAAAAGAAGAAAGAAAGAAAACATAAACAAAAACAAACAAACAAGCAAACAAACCGACCGTAACAAACAACAGTAACAGAACTGGTGCATTTAGAAGTCTCGAAAAAGTTACAGTTTTCGGCATTAAATCACTCGGAAATCAGTGACACGAAAGCTGAATGTTTACTGTAAGCAAACTTACAGAGCAGTTAATTGATATGCCAGTCTGTCACCTGTGATGGCGGCTACTCCTGGCCTTGCCATCAACAATAAATGCCCTTGTTCTCTGTTGTATTCTGAGCACAATAGCCTTCCTCTCTGGCTCTCTGCGTCTCAATGTCTGAAAAGATCTGCTTTGGTCTCGTTGCATTTTGAAGTCATCCTGACGTCGCCTCGAATACAAAAGCAGAATTTTCTTTTATATATCTGTATAGCCTGACATGAAATACCTCAAATCTGATGTATATTGTCCAAAACATCACAACGCTTAAATCCAGTACAAACTGTTTCAGCACGCCCCTTTGGAAAGGCCCAGCCACCATGCGTGGAAACTGCTACCATTTCACTTTACATTGTCAGATGACATGTCCAAATACCCCATGAAGACTTCGGATTTCCGTTTCTCCCTTTTTAGTTTCTCAGACTCGCTTTTATGGTAGATTCCTCGAAAAATACCAAGGCTCAAAATGGTCAGCGATGTTGTTTTATTAACTCATTACCTTGATTTGTTTTGTACGCCCTTGGCTTTCATGCATTCATTGCCAGAAATGTTCATCTATTAATAACATTTGCAGTAATTGTTTTTGTGGACTGTATCAAATAAAACTGCAGTCAGCCTTCACATATTTCTTATATGGGGACGACGGTGGTCTAAGGCAGGGTGCTCGCCTCTCGTGCCGAAGGTACCAGGTTCGAATCCCGGTCGGTGCAGGCATGTTGGAATTTTGGGATTTTTCTCATATTTTCCGGTCCCTGATCCTATAAGGATGAAAAATTCGAAGGGCCCGTGTGCACGTTAAAGATCCCTTTGCAGTTGGAAATCGAAAAGAGCAGGTCGAACAGGCCGCTCCTCGGGCAAAAACTCTAAAAAAACTAATCCCTACCACAATAAGAAAAACAACAACAAACAAGAAAAGTGAAGTGTAAATGCAAAGTGCAGCAGAGCTGAAATAAAGAACTAAATAAATATTTCTTATACCCATCTGTCGCCTTTGCTATTAGAAAAGTTGACACTATACATAGTAAATCACGACCACAGGCTGACTATGTTGTTCACTGATGGGCGTACTTGTTCCCGCCGAAGGCAACTCTCTTCGCGCGTTCTAGAACTTCGGTCACAATTTCAATCTGAATATCTTGCGGCTGGAAGACAAATCGCAAACTTAGTTCTTGTTTCTACCAGCTCCACCTTTGGCATAACTGAGAAATTTGACGTTAAACATTTGCGGCTTTAGTATTGTGATAAACAGTTAGAATAAATCGGAACTGTGAAACAGCTTGATAAATGCCACAACGCATTTTAAACAAGTGTCAAAGTGTGCATTTGTTAGGCCTCTTCTATATACTAACAGATCTCCAGTTTTCCAGGAAATGGAGATAGAACAAACAAGAACTAAGACCGCCAATGTCTGCATAATGTCAGATCCCAGACTGACACTGGATTTCAAGTTGTTGTTTACATACGGACACAGCTAGCTGGCCTTTCAGCCGTCCATTCAGACCGTTATACAGTATCTGGACGGCCATATCGGTAGGTATCACAGAGCTCCTTCTTGCCCCTCTATAATTGTACCCGGGCCGAGGACGAGGGCTGCGCTCCAGTAATGTTGAAAAAGTCAAACACAGTTTACCGGTCTATGAGTAGAATACCCAGGTCTTTACAGCGGCTCCCTCACCTATTATTACCCCGGCCTTAGGCCTTCATATCAATTTTAGTGAAGTGACGGCTGTGTGTTTCAAAATAACTGTTATGGTGGATGGTCGTAAGTCCCTTCTAGAGAAATTGGTGTTGTGTCAAAAGGATGCTTGCGGGGTTAAGTCAGGTCTACATGTGAACAAAACAGAATACTGTATTTTTGTTATCTAACATTCACAGCTTTGTCTGTCCCTGTTTTTTGTTGCGCACGGCATTCAAAACTATGCATTCACTAAACAAACCAGCCAGTGCGCACACCGGGCATCTAGGAGTTACAAAAGTGCAGAGACTCCTGTAGTGGGAGCTAATATAGCAGTCTTATAAATATTGTAGTTCAGAAAATACCAATAACTTTGCCATGCAATCATAAAAACGGGCAGAGTTCAGAAGATCTGAAATGAACTCATAATAATAATAAAAAGAATAATGCCAATAATAATAATAACAGTATTCCAGGAACAGATTTCTGCTGAAATCCGTCGGTTACCCTTGCCAAAATAGACGAAACCACCGAATGTTGGACGGACTGAATTTGGAAGGATTCGCTATGCCACTTACGACCCTCTCCGCCAGCAGGGTCTGGAATACAGCCCAATTATACGTTTTCTCATCAACCCAAGAGGCTGTGATATACATGGTATTTTCGCCCCCTTTGGAAAATCTTACCGAAACGCCCCATATGGAACTGATTCAAACGTCAGTGACTCAAAAAGTTCCGGTACAATCAACTCCGTGTCTAAATGGGTTGACTTTTCAGGTCAAATGTTTACGGAAATCCAGACTTTGTGATTTTTTTTTTGTTTATCTCACCATGGTGTAGCCTGTGGGTTTAGCTGGGGCTGCCTTGAAGGCTGATGGTTCTCAACTTTTTAAAACCGGCTCCTTCCTGTATTCATGTCTCATGGCTTCATCCCGAGCACAACAACTCAGCAAGTTTATTTTTCCAGAACCATTTAAACCAGTGGTTCTCAACGTGGGCCATTTCGTCCGGGGAGGAGGGGTTCATTTACAGAGGAGGGGGGGGGGGCCAAAACAATGAAAGGGGGCGATAGGGGATGAAAACTTTCATTAATGGAGGAGGTTTGGGGGCAAGTGCAGGGCAGTCACTGACTTGTTCTACTGCACCCGTAGGCTAGATGGGTTTTATGAACAGAGAAGACCTATTCTTTTTTATGCATTTTAATTAAGGATGATTTCTTAATAATCAACAGGCCTACTGTCATGGATAAAGCTTTGAAAAACGCGACATGATAATTTGTGTGTAGTCTGTCTTCTTGTGAAATGTACCCGTTGGGTTAGAATAGGAATGGGGGGGGGGGGGGAAGAGAAAATCTGGAACCTAATGGGGCGATTGCCTGAAAAGAGGTTGAGAGCCACTGATTTAAACGAATTCTGTTTATGTGAAGACACACCATACTGGTGGGTCTACCGATATTGTTTCTTCTGATCAAGTGCGTCAAATGGAAAAGGCACAGCAGTGAAAAGGGGTCCAATACATGTAGTGTGCACCCAGCCAGCATCCTTACGTCAATCTGACGTAGATTTGTATAAGATTTCCTGTAAGGTTGGTAGGGTTACCTTAGTAGGGTTACCGCAGGGTTGGTAGAGTTACCCTAGCCTTGGTAGGAATGATACCGTAAGATTGGTAGGGTGAATTTCATACACCAAACCTACGGCGGTGCGGTGTCATAACCTGTGGATCTACGTCGGAACGATGCCATTCCTATGAGTAAATTTAAGGTTAATGGGACTACGTAGGGCTACTGGCTGGACATTATTAAACGTCTGTTGTTAGGGGACCGTAGTCTTATTACGAAGCCGAAAAGAGAAATACTGAGTTGAGCAGCCGTGGGAATTTCCACACAGAAATGCCCTCCCCCCTCCCCCCTCCCCCGATTAAGAACCACTTCATTACGAGGGCAATGGCCAACAAGCCAAGTATGAATTTTATTTCTCACGCATGGCTTTGCAACATACAACCTTTTCTTTTTGCCCAATTTTGACTTCGTTTTAAATTAGCAGTGGTTGAGACTTCAACATAGAGTAATGAATAACGGCCGAAAAGAAGAAAGAAAGAAAAACAAAAAAAGAAGAAACAGGTATATTATACTAGAAGAGTAGTTGGAGTATTCTGAAAGAGTAGGTTTCAACTGACTCCTTTTATTATCTGTATCAAAGGGTATTATTTAGTTTTCCTACCAAGTCAAGTACGTTTTGTGTGGCTATGATTAGAATCGGCGGCACTTTCTTTGAAATTTTAGACATTCACAGTTCAGTAATTTATACGGATTGGTACATAGTTTTGGTTCAACTGAATTCTCGTGCAAGACCTTACCTTGGAAAATTGGTTTTCATTTTCAGTAGAGGCAGAAATGATTCGGACAAGTTCAATAAAGCATATTGGCACTTAAAATAGTGAGAGAGAGAAGAGAGATAGAGAGAGAGAGAGGGAGAGAGAGAGAGAGAGAGAGAGACAGAAAGGCAGAAAGAGACAGAGAGAGAGAGAGACAGAGAGAGAGAGAGGGGAGAGGGAGAGAAACAGGCAGATAGAGACAGAAACACAGACAGACAAAGGCAGAGAGTGTGTGTGTGTGTGTGAGAGAGAGACAAACAGAGACAAAGGCAGAGAGTGTGTGAGAGAGACAGACAGACAGACAGAGACAGAGAAAGGAGGAGAATGAGAGAAACAGAAGGGGGTTGAGAGAGAGAGAGAAAGGAGAGAGAAAGTAAGAGAGAGAGAGAGAGAACGAGAAAGGGAGAGACAGCGACAGAGAAAGGGAGAAAAGGAGAGAGAGAGAGAAACAACTATGTCAGGGCCAAACGTTGGTTACCATCAATGAAAATCACGAACTTCCACACACTGACTGGCCATTACAATATTTGCTGACAGACCATCCGGCCGGTCTGGGACGATGAGATACCGCTCAAGGTCTGTCGCCGGTCGAAGAAGACACAATGATATTTGTCACACAGCGACTCCACAAACACGTCAGCAAGTAAACAAACAGATAATGCGCGTGACATTCCGGCGTTTTTGACGGTCATGTGTGCTTAAAGCAGATGACCGACTCAAATTAACAACGCAGACTCGCGGGAAAGCCAATCGCTACAGTTTCCTTCCGGGCAAAAAGAAAAAAAAATATTATCCATTTCTCTCTATGGTAGAAACTGCACACTTTGGTAAAATAATATGAAGAGAAACAGTGATAATACTACTAATAATAACAGTAATCATCATCATCATCATCATCATCATCATCATCAGACTAATATATTATAATTTATAATAATAATTGAAAAACCTTAGCTTAAAAAAATTGTATAAAAGATAAAACACGGTCCACTGACACGCCTATTTAAAACTATGGTACGAAAGATAATCATAATTATTCGTTCACATTTTCAACATGTTCAGGTGGAGTAAATACATGTACTCATTTATATTTGACTTTGGTGCCTTTATATACATAATATAATTATATACATAGGTGATTATATGTATGTATGTGTGTGTGTGTATGTGTGTGTGTATCTATCTGCTTTTTTTTTCCCTTTACCTGTGGGAAAGAAGTCAGTTTGTATTGTGAAATGTCTTTCTTCTTGCTTGACTGACTAGGCGGATGAGATTATGACCCACGGTTCAGATCTCTGCACCGGCGGCGACGTTATAATATAGGCTATTAGAATGGTGGTGCTGCTTAGGGGTTATTGGTTAGTTTCGCTTGACGTCACAAAATGTGTGCTCCTACCAAATCAAATTTTGAATTTTATTTCGTCTTTCGTCTGAGGTTCCAAGGCCATCATTTATGTTTCGTTTTCTGAAGAGGCCCACATGCACAGCCCCCCCCCCTCCCCCACCGTGCAAGAGAGAAAACATCTTTGCAAGTGCACATGCTCAGCATCCGTGCCATGTGTTTGTAGGGTTGGGGGCGGGAGCAATACAGTTTTGGTTGACGTATGTAAAATAAACCAGCGACAGAATGTATGCGAAATATAGGGAAAACGTACGATACGCCGGTCATTGACTGAATGGGTGGGGCGGGAATCATACTCAGCCCGGAACGTTACTTGCTGAGAGTAAAATGTACACCCAACAAATGGTGACAGAATCTGACTGTGTCTGACCGGGCATGATAGGGTAAGATAGGGTCTTCCCGCATTTATTGAGAAAATACATGAAATTATGGTGTGCACTTCTTGTCTTCCAGCAAGTTGCTGTGCCGGCGTGGGTTTAATACGACACCCCCTTACGCCCTGACAAACTGACTGCTCTTGTCCACAGCATCCCCTCGTCTCCGCAATTTTAACCGACAATGACGTAAAACACGTTTTGTCTCTGTATGCGTGTCCACACCATCCATCCCGTTCCGCTCCCCACCGCTATAACAGCAAAGAGAGTTTTTCATACGTCGCTTTCCGTAAAAATAGCGGAGCGGATGCCGTGAACAAGAGCAGTGAGGCAAATTTGAAGTGTCGGGGTAACTGTACCCCTAAATACAACATGACATGCCTCGTATTTAATACTCTTTTTGTATATCAGGTCACAACTCCTCACAAGTTTAGTGTCACCCACTGAAACTCTGATGGTGCCACAAGTCACGCCAACAGGCTCAGCCATGGCAAGAATGCCCTGGCGTCAAAATCTCTCCAATATAAGTGTTCTTTGAATAAGCTTTGTAGAAAAATCTAACCTGGGGTGTCTTCAACACAAAGACAAACAACCTCTTTGTTCCTTTTCACTCAGTATGGTTATCGACATCTCCGTTTGTGTGCTGCCCTGCCAGTGTATTATGATGAATTGGTCGAATGTGTGTATTTTATTGAGAGAATACAAACTAAGAGAAAGGATCCTTCAGAACTTGAGCGATGGTTATGCTAAATATGACCACAATCACGGATAAGATCGGTTCTTTAACACTGGCCAACCTGACCTTCCACAAAGGCTAGTGGCGTACTGAGTCATGTCTGTCTTGTCGCTGTTTTAATGTGAGGTGTGGTCTAGGGAGTTAACGGGACCTCGCTCACTGGCGAGCTTGAAACTAGTCTGTCTCATCGGTTTAGGCGCAGTCCAAACTGTCTAGAGACAGTTGGCGGAAAGAGATATCAAAAGCATTGGCCACCGTTAGCCACCGTCCAGCCAAAGAGGCATTCAAGCGCAGGGATATTCATTATTATGCAGTGCGAAGGGGGAAACAGAGAGAGAGAGAAAGAGGAAGAGAGAGAGAGAGAGAGAGGGAGAGAGAGAGAGAGAGAGAGAGAGAGAGAGAAAGAGAGAGAGAGAGAGAGAGAGAGAGAGAGAGAGAGAGAGAGAGAGGAGGCGGTGACTTCAATTTAAAAATCCTATTGCACAGACCTCTCAAACATCTGCCTTATGCAAATTAATTTTATTTCCTATATCCCATTTTGATTCGGTTGTTGTTTAAAGACAGACCATTGAAAACTATTGGTTTATCTGTGGTTGTCCAGAGAATCAATACTGTGAATCGCTGAACCTGCAGCTCGGCTGTCCAAATTTTATCTATTCTTTATTTTGTTTTCGCCCATTCTCTGTTGTTTTTGTTTTTCAAATTTTCATTTTTTTTTTCAGACTGATGAAATGACTGAATACTAGGCGTTGGTGATTCTGTTTTCATTCTTTTATAATTTTTTATTTATAGTTTTCTTGTTGTTCGTTTCCTACTTGGGCCTTTGCGAGACACAACGTTCTTCAGTTTGCCTCATTTTATTTTGTTGAGACTTTTGATAGAAAGGGAGTGGGTGGTGGAAGTGGTACTAACAATACTTATGGTTATCCGGCCAGTATTCCACTGTTTCAGTCAGAAGCCATACCACATTCTCAAGTGACCTCGGGTAGTTTAGGAATTAACGAGCCTTTAGGCTGTGATTTTATCTGATACTTAAGGAACGGGCTAAAAGCCCTTAAATTTGGTAGAAGTTGACTTTGTGGTCACGCCTATAGCTTAAGGGCGGCCTCACAGGAAAACATGTTACATACATTTTGTATTCGGTCAGCGATCAGATGTGTACTTCAAGTAGGTTTCTAGTCTGTCCACAAAATATACACGTTTGTTTCGACAGGCATTCAAGCAATTCGCCCTGGTCACTACATGTTTTTACTGGACATTTATTTACATAACGTTACTCTTGACTATTGGGCAAGGGTGGTAATATTTCCTTCACGATGGCGTCTAACCAGTCACAGAATTACCGTGAAAAGCGTCGTACGGCACACATTTGAAGAGCACCCTATTGGGTATTGTTTGCATTAAGCGATCAGTTAGTCACCTACCCTGCAATGTTAGGTAGGTGTCATACTAAGCCCAGAACGTCACAGCCAGTTGATGCCAGCAAAATATGCGTAGGTCCAAGAAACTGGCAGAAGCTGACTGTGTCTGACATTGCTTAGTATGATAGGGTCTTCCGGGATTTACTAAGAAAATATAGGAAACTAGATGACCTACCGGGCATTGCCCGGAATAAACAATCATGTGCTCCCCCCCCCCCTCTCTCTCTCATATAATAAAAGTAATAAATTACAGTCTTGATTCAGAACTCATGCGCACCAGAACACAACGCACCAAACTGAACGCTTGATACGGTTACTTTTTATGACATACACGGTACTATATATTACTAAACAAACATGCAGAAATGCAGATGTTACATAGCAATAACCATTGTTTTTTTTTTTTTAAATACATGCTTCAAGTAAACAACTTTTAATTATAGCCATCATCTTCCTTATCTCAATTGCCACCTTCCTGCTAAATTTAAGGCCTGAAGAGTGTATAGTTTGGTCAGTTAGTCATGCCAAAGGTTGCAAGTTACTAAAATATATAATAGATTATGGTGTGCACTCCCTGTCTCCCAGCAGCTGACTGTGCTGCTTCAGGCTGAGTACGATGCCGTCATTATAGAAAAACGCATGCGCCCATCTAGGTCAAATCTCTTTCTTTTCAAGGGCTTCAGATTTGGAATTTTCTGCCCCTGTCTTTAAGAGAGACTGAACATTTTACGACGTTTAAACATCAGCTGAAGAGTCATCTTTCTACATACTGAATGTCCATCTAGTTATCTGGGGGTGCCTGTTTAATGTGTGTGTGATTTATATGATATAAATGTTGTAATGCACTTGGAGCCACGTTGTTAGCGGGATGAAGCGCTATATAAATGCTGTGTATTTTTACTATTATTATAAATTCACATTTTAATATCAGTCTTTCTACCTGATTTATAATTTTGTACCTCTGGCAATTTTTCTTTCAGTCTCTGCAAACTTGAAACTGAACAAAAAATACAGCCTCGGGCAAGGCTAAGTTGTTTTTTCTTTTTGGGTGCTCCTGTAAAGTTCTGTTTTTGGCGTGTCTACAGCAGGGCACTACGGTCCATAAAACCACCAATAAGGCCGTGTAAAGTGCTGGGAGATTTAAGACACGCTTTTTTTTTCTTCACTTCTGTGGATTTGAAGATTAAAACTGTTGAACATAAAATATTGTTTGTGTGTATTCTGGTCTTGCGAAGGCCATTCCCGTATGTCTGTGAAGCTGCTGATTTGTTTATTTCCGTGAAACTGCCCTTGTGAGCTCTCGCTTTTAGAGAGTTACAAATTTGGTCATGATTATATTTTCGTTTTTTGCTTCGCTGGGTACACAAATGTCCATGTTTTCTACTTCTCGAAGGCGTTTTTTTGAGTGGGCTGCCGTAGCCCGCGTTCTTTATGTACAATCGGCTCACATCGTCACCATGTCCTACCACTGTAATAACTCAAAACTTCGACAAATCGATTTTTATAATTATATTAATTTTTATAATTATTAAACTACATTCAAAGCTGCATCAAATGATCTTGGGTACAGATTCCTAAGCCCAAAAAATGATCGAAAAGCAAACTTTCCAAAATTCATTGTAACTAGATCAGTTGTGCCAAAATAAAACCGTTTTTTTTGCTTCTCCTGAAAAGTAGCAAACAACCAAATACTACTACAGTTTTAGCGAACTTTGACTATTATTTCGATGTTGTGTTATGGCTGTTTGGCGTAACCACGAATTCAAGACATCATATAACAGCCATTCAGATCTATGTATTATATTAAGTTCTTTGCCATCAACACAAAAATATCCGGGTTGAAAAGGTACAAATACACCTTATTGCGAATCTTCATATCCACTGTTATAAAGAGAACAAACTCAGACAACGAAAGTCAAAACGAATTACAACTCTCTTAACTGCACTCTAGATAAAGTGCATGGACCACCCCGTCCTTTGCGTTGATCTGCCCTCTATTTTCTCTGAAGTCGAAAGGCTGGCTTATGGCGTCTGAAGTGTTTGATACCTCAATTAAAGAAAAAAAATCCTCCAATGAAAGATCTGAGACAGTCAGGTAAATTCTTAAATTTATTTCAGAAACGAACTAGATCTAGAAAAGACTAAGAGTAAAATCCCAGTCAGCCCTAATCATGTTGGAACAGAAGAGAAAAAAACCTAACAGACAAAGTTATTGTACTATGAAAGAGTAAACAAAAATAGTGGAATCATGTAATTTAATATTTTGTATGCAAAAATTCATCCGAATTACATGTGGGCGATTCTACAGATTCCCCACAGTGCAAGGTATACCTGTCCATTTTCTCGAAAAAACTGAGGTATCCCATTCCTGACACTAACACTAATCATTTGTTTACCACGGTAGCCCAGACAGAAGACATTACTCACAGTACAACATCTTCGTCTCTGAGAAAATATTACATACTCAAGAAAACTGCCCAAACTGACAGTTTAACATGATCCCTCCACATCAGAAGATGTTATGACAACCGGATAAAACATGCATCCTTCCGACACCTGCCGCCACAGCTGTGCTTGAAGTCAACTACAATGTTTAGAACTGAAGGCACGATTATGCCAGGATTGAACACTTCAGAAATTCCGCACTTCGTTTTTATGTTTGTGCCAACTCAAGCCGCACCGAGAGAACCCTGTGGCAAAAATGTCATCAGCACGAATGGCCAGGCACGCTGAACATGACAAGATCATAGTGACTGCTGTATGGAAACAAATGTTAATGCCACACGCAACTTTGTTTCTAAAAATAAGCACAGAAGCTCAGGGGCGTATTTACAGAAATTTAGCGCTTGAGGGAAACACTGCAATTGCTCCCCTTGGGGTTGTCCAAATATCTGACTCCCATCTTTTAGACAATTTCACCATAATATCCGCTTCAAAATCCAAGGCAAGCTATTCAATTATTATGGCACAACAAGAATATCATAATCTGAAGAAAACTATTTTTTTTTTTGACTATTCGAGTAAGATGTCAGGCCTCTTCCTAACTTGAAGAGCAAATGATCCTGATAATGCCCCTCTTCAAGTGGCGCTCAGGACATACTTGCCATACCTTAGACACGTTACTGCAAAAACTACAATCACAGACTTATCTCAGCCTTTCAAGCTAATATTACATCAGACGCAGTGCTCTCTCCATTTTTCCAAATGGCATCCACATTTCGAAGTTCTAGGGCAAGCTCGTGATAATATTGTTCCAATATTTTGAATAATTTCACTGCTAGTGTTTTTTTTTTTTTTTTCGTGGTCATAATGGGAAAACAAGAGGAATTTATCCCGTCACTAGTTTGATTCTCCTCGGCAATTTTTTGTTTCTTCCAGTTGGAGTTTGTATAGGAGCAAGGAGAAAGACAATGCTTTTTTTTTTTTTTTTTGGACATTAAGAGAAACTGATGGACTTACCAGGGCATAATGGCCTCAGCATGAACAAATGTCAGCACCCTAACCTTTTTTGCACTTGGGCGGAAACTAAGTTTTTGAAGCTTCGGTTGGGGTGTAGGGTGGAGTTAAGAAGGTACAGTACACCTTCAGAATTGGGCACTGGATGATCAGGATGTCAGATGTGGGGAAGATGGAATACTCGAGTAGAAAAACATCTGATTCGGTCCAGGGTGGGAAGCACAAGTCATTCTTGGCTCCTGTGATAAGTTTATAAATATCCTTTTTCATCCCTTTGGCTTTGAACAGTTGTTTAATTTCACATACAATTATTTTGTCTGATGGCTAGAATAACAATTCCCTCAATATATTCAATTATGAACATTCTTTATGGCTGTACCTCGGGGTGTGCGGTTGGGGTGGGAAGGAGAGGGACAAGGCGTAGTTTATGTTCTTTTTGTGCAACACTGAGGCTATGTCAGAAACCAGACCCCCCCCCCCCTTCAAACCATCGAATCGAGCAAAGTAAACGCCTCAAGAAGACCGGGTGCAATTAGGTTGAGCATCTCCCAACATTAAGCGGGATTTCATCATAGGACCTCTCGCAAACTGTAAAATGACACTACCCATTGGACCCCTGCAGTGGAAACTTATCATTGAAAACATTTTATAACACATAATTTGACATAATATCGCCGGCATCCGTCATTTCTGTGTACGCCGTTTTTACACAACATAAAATAATCATGCCAATCTCTCCACACTACAAACATCAATGCCACAATGTTTGTGCTGGGGTTTTCTGATTTCCAAGCCCGGACAGATAATTAAGAAAATCATTGGCGCTGGAAGTTTATGTCAATAGTTCTGTCCATTTCATCAACAATATCAAAGATATAATGATAAGATAAAATAATTAAGGATCATTCCCATAATTCGGCACGCATTGATTATTTAACACCTTAGTGGATGTTTGTTTGCTCTTAATTTGAGGGTGCCGCAGCCTGTCCTATTGAGAAGGTTTCGTGTAAGTGTTTTATCAATGACTGTGATCGGATTATATCAAATACTTGTTAAGAAATTCAATAGTAATAATAATAATAATAATACACAGCATTTATATAGCGCCTCATCCCGTTAACAACTAGGCTCTAAGGAATTCAACATCTAGGGCAGTTTTTATATCTTATTTTTTAGATGTTTTCGTCCCTGCAGTGCATGTTAGTTTATGGGGACAGTTTATATTAAACCTAGTTCTGAAAACACAGAAAACATAAGACATCTTTGCTAAGGTCATTAAAATCTCTATTACGACAATTCTGTAAAACTGAGTCGTTGCAAACTGTGGCAGGTCCAGATCTTTGGCTGTGCCAGATGTAAAGACATAACATCAAGAAATTAACATGGTTATAAGGACAAGCCCAGCTGACATTGACTCACTCGCTACCAGTGTGATCTATTAATTTTCAGGCCTACCGGTATCTAACGCATCACATAGCTATGTTTCCTAGTGACATAAGAGTGACCTAACCTCTTGAGGAAAATGGAATCTTCGGGAGGTGACCCAACAACCAACCAACCAGCCGACCGCCCAACCGACTGTCAGACTGACAAACCAACAAAGTAACTCCTCTCCCCAAAACAACAACAACAATATAACACATAAAGACAAAACTCTACGAATGCAATGGTTCCTAAAATACCTCGTCAAAAAAATAATTGGGAGTCAAATCACCGAAACGCCATACAACATATAATATCTTAAATTTGGTTATGACCACGGAGGTTTGAAGACCATTGCTCCAAGTACCTAATTAAAGACGCTCTTTTAAGAGCCTTCGGTGTTTATCAAACTTTGCTATTGAACGTGTCCAATAATTCGACCTGTGACTGACACTGCTTCTATTACAACTGACCATAAGTCACTCTCAGACTTGACTTTGTGGCGTGTGAAATGGTGCGCACTCAGGCCAGAGAAATGATTGGCAATGATAAACAAAATATCATATGCCTGTCTGAACACATCCAACTAGACTATTCTCCCCCACAGGTTTTGGTAAGTACTTAAGCAAGTGCGAAATCGCATTATAAAGTTTAAACGTATTTTAGCCCAGTATCCTATTTTGAATACAATCCGAGGAGGTGGTGAGGGGTACAACGCTGACAGTCTATTGCCCGAAGGAGTAAGATCAAGTCCCCGATTAGCGTCTCCTTCTTCACGGTCCGTCAACAGGTCAGTCTGCCAAGCCTGATTTGATTAGACCACTGTCCACTAATGTAAGAGGATTTCCGTCAAGCAGTCGCCGCCGACGCCGCCACATTGCCGTGTTGCAGTTAAAAAAAAACGTATACACCAAAAACCAATTTTTACAAGTTTGTAGTGGGTCTGACGGCCCCTTCAAAATATACACAAAAATCCTGCAAACAAGATCTGAAAAGACAAAATAACAACAACAACAACAACAACAACCGCCCACTCGGTCATTCACTCTCTCCGCTCCTTGCTGCCGAGGACAATCTATACATTTAGGTATAACAATATACAATAAAATGTAATTTGCTTGGTAACTGCAAGCAAACAATCATCATTCTTAATCCCTCCCCCTCCCGCCCCGTCTTCACCCCCCCCTCCCCCCTTATCTGTCGTAAATTACAATACAAGAAAATATCACTACGATTTAGCTTTTCATGCAAAGAAGTATTCAGATTTGAGACCTCATTAGGAGAAATCACAGAGCGACATTATTTACTCGCCAAGTATTCTACTACAAAATATTCCAAACAAATGTAGCTTTCTACCGTGCATCGATGGCAGGAAAGGCAAATATGTTTCGCGTCGCTAACTGCTTTATTCTTTTGTTCAATTTCCATTTTGTGATACCAAAAGAAACAAGTAGTCGTGCAAAAAATTATAGCTCAGGTAGAAAGAGGAAGGATATTTATACTAGATGGACGCATACGGCCTTTCTTCAAAGCACGGCAGCATAGACATGGAGTTGTGGCCCCTAGTTCACATTCCAACCAGGGGCTGATGGACTTATTATTCGATTAGTTAAGTCGGAGAGGCCCAAATATATGGCCTGGCGCCTGTCCAATCGCATTCAATAATCATCTCATTGTCCTGGACTACTCAGTTTGTCCCGTGAGAACTTCAAAAACAGTAATCACATTTTAAGGTGTTACATTATTGCTTTGGTGTGAGGTCAGAGGGGGTAAACCTGGAACGTTAATAGAGGTAGATCAATAATATTGTTATTCTGGCGGCCGAGCCCTGTGTTATTCAGAAGAGCTAGAGACCGTCATCAACTTCGAGTCTCTAACCTCTCCTTGTATGCCGGAGATATAGTGTCCGACTCTATAATATAATGATATCAAATTATGATTGTTCTACTACTGATCAATAACATTTACACTGGTCGCATGTATGTTGTTTTACGGTTGTTTTCCACACACTGACGTTTAACATATTTAGAGTCATATACAATTTGGTGGATTTATCACCAGTTCTTCAAAGTTTAACCAATTTTGTTGTAATGCACAGAATAGCTGTTAGGTCGCAACAAGGCTTGGCAAAAAGTTACACCGTGACCAAAGTAAAACAAAAAGTATTTTGCAAAGCTCTGCGTTAGAAAGAGACTAGAAATAAACTATGCAATAGGTTCCAAGATAATTTGAAAGGAACTAAGCTATTTTTAGTTTACTAAGGGCCCTCATCAGGTTACACAAATTAAAAAATAGATGAATGGATGGATGGACAGGCGGGCGGGCGGGCGAGCGGACGGACGGTCGGACAGACGGACAGACAGACAGACAGACAGACAGACAGACAGACAGACAGACAGACAGACAGACGGACGGACGGACGGACGGACGGACGGACAGACAGACAGACAGACAGACAGATAGATAGATAGATAGATAGATAGATAGATAGATAGATAGATAGATAGATAGATAGATAGATAGATAGATAGATAGATAGATAGATAGATAGATAGATAGATAGGTAGATAGATAGATAGATAAAAATTTAAGAGAACCACGAATGACTACCCACCCAACTAACATGTCCTATATCTCCGAGAGAGACTAAGAAAAGCCTGCCAGTTTTACCTTGAGTCAGGCTCTGTTCAATCTTCTGACCACCTCCCACCGTTCAATGTCCACACAAATCCTTACAAATTTTGTGGAGGCGGTTCGAAAAGGCTCCCAATTTGCACCGCAAACATTGTAATTCATTTATAATGAAAGCGCCAGTTTCCGCTAGCGGTTACACAGGAATTGAATGTGAGGGCAAATATTTGTTTCACACGCTAATTTTTTCTTCTCGCCAAAAGTTCTATGCAAGAAAATGCAACATGGCATGCAGAACTAATCGTGGTCTCATGCAGACAGGACTAAACGAATAAAAAAGCCTGAAAACCAGCATTACAGGCAAATGACACTGTCTTAACCCTCTACAGCTCAGACATGAAACGCCGTGTCCAAGAATTTTGAAACCTCAAAAAGTTTATGTAACAATGTAAAATGAATTTTTAAAAAGGCAGGGCTTTGATAATCAAGTAAAATGATGTATTGATATATTAGAAATTGTCCTAAATACGGAACAATGGGCACCGGATAAGGTTTTCCAAATAATTGTGCACTGAGAGCAGCTAGAGGATTAAAAAACATGAAATTCAAAACATCTACTTCGAATATTACCAAAATTTATTATCTTGATCCATACTGATCAAAGTATCACCCACTGCTTGAATGTCAAGTAAAAATCGTAATCTTTCCCTGAAACTTTAATAGTTGGTTTGTCTACCTTTCAGAAGAAGCAAAGAGCTGTTTTATTTTAGCACAACTGGTCTAGTTACGATGAGTTTTGAAAGCCTGTTATTCGATTATTTTTCGGCTCAGAAGTCTACAACCAAGATCATTCAATGTGGCATTGAATGTAGTTGAACATATACCAAAATCGATTTTTCAAATTTTGAGTCGCTACAGCCTTAGGCGAAAATAATATAACACACAGGATTGGTTCAACAGAAGTTCAAGTCTGAGAGCTAAAACCGACGCAAAATAGACATGACTCGGCGCGCTGCTATCCCAAGGGTGTCCAGTTCTCCACTGACGTAAAAGCTACAGTACAGAAAAGCACAGGGCAGTTCTGGGAGCCGAACCGGCTCCGGCTCCATTCATGACTAATCTCCGGTTGGTCCATTAAAGAGGTAACAAATCTACTGGATTACATGATCAGTTGACAGCTTGACACACAAACACCTTCGGTTCTCACTGGACATTTGGATATCCGGAATAGCCTATCATGTCTGTCACAGAATGAAAATTAATAGTTTGCTAGATTTAATACAATCGTAACATGACAACTGAAATTGGTTGCGGTGTCTAAACGGCTTTGGCAGTCAGTACCCGACAGCCAAGATCAACAGACAGAAAGATGGACACGGGTTTGGTAGTCTGAGCCTGACAGCCGAGATGGACAAACAGACAGACAGACAGATAAACAGAAAGGCAGACGGACAGACAGACATGGATATGATATAAATATATAGATAGACAGATAGATAAACAGACAGACAGACAGATAGATAGATAGATAGATAGATAGATGGATAGATAGATAGATGGATAGATAGATGGATGGATAGATAGATAGATAGATAGATAGATAGATAGATAGATAGATAGATAGATAGATAGATAGATAGATAGATAGATAGATAGATAGATAGATAGATAGATAGACAGATAGATAGATAGATGAAATGATAACGATAAATAGAACACAAAGACCATAACATCGGGCATCAAATTCCTGGGGCTACTTAAAGACTTAAACCCTCGAATCCAGTGCCAACAAATTTCCTTAACTACCCCATTTCCCCATATCCCACAAAGACCATCTGCTCCCACAATAACATATTCATAAACCTCTGCCATCAAACGCTCTTTCTGAGTGGTCATTGGCCGAACTTATCCCTTACAAGTGCTAGAGTGTAGAAACCGTTTACTTGTAAGGCCTCTTGAATACTGAACGGCCACTTTCAGAGCCCGCAGGTAGACCCACATGAGAAAGTCGGCTCGAATTCTGTTTACATAAGGCACGGAAGAATGTGGATTAAGTACCCGCTCGCTTTCAGCACAATAAAAATAGGTCCATTGTGGACTATTAAAGGTATACAGAGATACAGAAAGTGGGCCGGGAACCCCGTGTGTTGCTGAACAATAACGGTTTAACCCTGTGTGGCCAATGTAAGTCAAAGGTGGTAGTTGTAGAAGAATAATCCTCTATCATTTTATAATCCAGGTTTGTATCTGAGCCACCTGTAGGCTTGAATACTTAATGTGAAGCAGATAGGCATATATTTGCATAGAATTAAGCTACCAATACGTACGGTCAATGTAGATCTCCATATAGTACAAAGGACACGAAGCCAGGCCATTCAACTTAGAGAAAATTAGTTACCCAAACTGACATTCAGTCCCGAATTTATTAATAATTATTCAATACTTATTTGACTGTGACATGAATGACGGGTTGTGGCAGTTATATAACGTTTTTGTCGTACATGGGGGGGGGGGGGGGATTACTGTGAAGGTAGGCATAATTTCCATTTGGAGTATTAATAAATGAAAGAGTTTGGTTCTATTGAAATTATATCAATACAATTCATTGTAGATTATATAAAAATCAGACACAGGCTATGTTTGTAATGAAACAAATCAAGTAAATGCAATCTATAGCCTCAAAGGCCTCGTCATGCACACTCAGAAGTTTACTGACCGTACTCTCATGCAGGGGGAGAGGAGGCGGAGGTTGAAGCCAAAAGTATGAAAAGAGTACAAAGTGGAAGGGGGAGGGGGGAGAGGGTAAAAAATCGCCAAAAATCGACTTGCGTACCTTAAAGATGACCTCTATGTAAGAGTTTTGGCTATATGGCCCAAATGGCGCCTCGGTATTAAATTTGATATCAGTCAAAAGATTGTAAAGCTTCATTCATCGCAGAAGATGCTTTGTAGTTAACTGCTATGTGACAGTACAAGCAGGTTTGCATTGCTTGTCTTGGACTCGGGCAACCGAACTATGCTAGTGTTGAGAGGCGGCACGAAATCGTCAACAGCGTAGCTTTGTGGACACTTAGATAACAGAAGTTCAACCGTTTGTGCCTTGACTATCAAGTTATTCTCCGATTTCCATATGTCTATTGAACTTGGATCTTAGCGTGACAAAAGGACCATGAAACACTATTTGCTGCACTTGGAGGTACCATAATCACATGCAACAAGTGTCCATTACATCGCTGTTTTTGGAGGTGGCGATTGTAAACTTTTTGATTTTGTAATCAGTTGGCGCGGCGACTTATTTTTGCTAATACTGTTTTTATCTTCTCTGTGAGCAGGCTACTGAAAAACACTGTGTTGAAACCCGAACAATAGTAGCAATTAACAAGAAAAATAACAAAAAAGCAAAAAACAAACAAACAAACAAAAAAGATCAGTTAGCGGTTATAATTCTACAGAAAATTCACGTTTCTAAATTTTTAGGTAGATTTAAACGATCTGTTTAGTCCTAAAATGGTTTGATGAAAAGAAATTTTCAAGAAGATTATCATTGTTTTCTAAATTAACAAAAGGAGCTGGCGATGGATGAGAAGGGGGAGGAAAGAAGACAGACCAATGGTCAGACGAATAGCCAAGCAAACATGTTAACACAGCGAGTCAGACAGTCAGCCTAATGCACAGTACAACAAGTACAGCTAGCAAGAGAATTTTCGGTCATGCAGTGCTAAATATGGACACAAATTCTCAAGTAATCTTCTAGTGTATCAACAAAGTCAATCTGGACGTCACGACTTGCAACCCGGACCTTCTGGGTTCAGCCTCTCACGGAAAAGCACGACAAAATCAGTATTATGCTCAGCACTAGGTCAAGACAAAAATAAAGACAGTCTGCAGCATAACTTAACTTGATGAAACAAACTGCTGTAAGTGAAAGGAAAAATAGAAGAAAACAAAAAGAGTGGAAGTGCAGATCAAGTTGAGGTTTACAACATATTAAATGTCATCCAAACGATATTAAGATACAAGAAACAAAAAGGGGGCGGTGGGAATGTGTACAAAGTAAAGAAATCTTTAGAAACGAAATCGGTCAAATCAGAACGCAATGAAAGACACACATATCGGATTCTTTTTTTGGGGGGGGGGGGGTTACGAGTGGGTAAGCAACAATTTAATACTACATGTGTACTTAAAAAAGACTATCATATTAAGCTTTGTTGTTTTTATTATTGTTCCCCCAAATTGGATGTTAGATTCTTTTCCACTTGCCGTTCCAATTCAAATATCCTGATGGAAGTAGGACTGGTGGGGTACCGAGTCAAGTCTGTTTTGAGTCAGGGCAAGGCATCTCTCTCTCCTCCAGCTGCCTATACACAGTTTTGACGCGACCGAACTAGTGAGAGACTAGTTTGTTTTGGTCTCACCTGTGTGCGACGTCCCGAATAATTCCACAGAAGTTACATAATGTAGATTTCACATCAGAATCGAGACGGAACAGGCGTGGCTTAGGCTCAGCGACGAGGAAACTCTCATCAAGAGCTTCGGTAGTTCCTAAGCGCTGTGCGTTTTATTTTAACCCCATGGACATTAAAGATTTTAGCTGGGAAAATGTAGAGGATAGTTCTTATTATAAGGCTAGGAATCGCTGTTCAAGCGCTAAAATCTGCATAAACTGGTCTTGAGCTAACATCGGACACATGCAGGTCCCGAAAAGAGGACGCGCTGTGACGGCATTCCGTGTGGAAACACAGATAACGCACAGAGATCTGGGGATTCAGTTTTAACAAGTTGACAAAACCAGGACTGTTTACTTAAGGAACTCCGGCAAGCTGCCGCTGACAAGGGGCGACCATTGAAAGTTTAAAACCCGAAAAGCCGACACTTGGACGGTCATTCTAATAGCGACTTGAACACAGACTCTGCAGTTGTTAGGAAACGCAGTGAATATTAGATGACCCTTTCGGTCTGTGTCACAGTGCCCTCTTTCTCTATCTTTTTGTCGTTCTTGATATGCCCATATTGCCGTGTTATGGAATAAGACTATATTTATACCACAATGAAACTTTATCAGAAGCAACAACTATTTCGAGTTTTATTCAATTTCCAGATTGTAATGACCACAAGAAATTGTTTATTTGACATCAAAATATGGCAAAAAGAACGAGTTAACAAAGCCTCGTGTAAGCAATAATACAGAAATGATAGGCAACAAATAAGTTCCCTTTTGCCACATTTTGACTTCAAGCCTTCCCGCAGCTTTTAAAATTTTTTATTTTATTTCTTAGACACAGATTTATAACCAAGATCGAAACAATTCTGTAAAATGATGTTAACCAGTGAAGTTTATCTGGATTGGGGCCCACGGTCTTTCATCAGTCTGCCTCTTTCTCTCACAAATAGTTCTGAGCCCCTTTCAATGCACCGGAATAAATAAAGGAAACAATCCTGACCAAACTTACAACAACCAGTGCATGACCCATAAAGAAAGCTGAATTTGAAAATTCATAACTCTAAACACGGCCAGGCAAAAGACTTTATGTCCATCAACTGAGTATGGCGCAACAGGATATGAACAATGAAAGTCAAGGTGAAGGCCATACAGAAATACAAATCCACATTAATATAATAGATGGGCCCAAGATCTTAGATAATACGAAAAGCTTACGTATAAATCATTATGGGGTGTTTCGTTTACTGTAATTAACGACATGCACACAGAAAATGTTAATACATTTTACTTATTGACCCAGCTGTATGTCCTGCAGTCGTGACTAAAGATTAGACTTACCTTTTCTATGTAAATTTTACTTACATATAATTAAAAGAAAAACCGAGGACGAGGAATGATTTTCTGTAGTTGCTGCTTTTGTTATGCTATGAACGGACAGGAGTGCAAGTTTTCATTTCCCTTCACTCCCATCCTTTGGGACCAAATGTTTTGCTGTTCTTTCACTCCCACAAAGGAGAAAGAGAAACACTTTCTTTGTGTTGGGAATGAGAAAAAAAAGATGGATAAATGGTAAATAAATAGCTTAGCTTATCCGTGTCAATCACTTCATGTTCTTATAAAGAAAACTTTGGACAAATCCCTGGCAGGTGGGACTCCCAGTTCTAATTCTAACCCCCTCAACTGAGACAAGAAAAAGTCTGGGGGCTAGAATTGGGAGGGATCTAAGTGCAATTGGCACTAACACCACTTCTAATTCTAACCTCCTCAATTTCATCACCAAATTATAAAAGCGTCAAGAATGCACCGGTTGCTAGGAACTTTAACAGCAGATTACAATTTGATTGTCGGAAGAAATAGGTTACTTTACGCTACCTTACTAACAAAGCCACAAAGCCGACCAGTTGTAATACCCGAGGGGTAGGAACTAAATAATTTTTTTTTTCTAAAGTAATCATTCATCCAGGCAAGATGACTGTAGGATGTGGGTCGTTATGATTTGACATCCTGACCTATTTTTGAACATTTTCTCACGTCTTAGATTTTCGGACTATTTTACATTATGTAAATGCGCGGGAATAATTATGTGTGTGTGTGTGGGCGGGTGGATGGGTGTGTGCGTGTCTGAGAGAGGATGAAGGTGTAGAAAAAGATCAGCCATGTATCTGTTTTTATGGTGGAAGGCAGGGAAAGAGAACATGGCAATTTGCGGAAAATTAATATTTGTGTCAAAGTTCGAGACAAATCTCTGCCCTTGTCGGTGTCAGACTTAAACTTGGCAGGGCCTTGAGCTATTATATTATATTAATCATTAAGCATGGAGGCTTCTTGTTAAAAGGTTACACAGGACGGTGTCACAAAGGTGCATACAAAAACAGGATCCCTGGTGGCCACCACAAACTGAAAACATAATTTTTGCGACCTTAGTACTCGTTTGTTCCATCTCTGTTTTCTGAAAAATTGGAAATCTTTTAGCATGTAGAAAAGGTACAACAAATCCACACTTTGACACTTGTTATAAATGCGGCGTGGCACTTATCAAGTTCTTGGACAGTTACGATTTATTTTATTTATCACAACAGTAAAAACGACAAACATTTAACTTCGAATTTCTCAGTTGTACAAACTGTGGAGAAGAAAAAACAGCACCAAGAGCTAATGTTGCAATATAGACATGCCTTTTACTTATTTAAAACCAAGGTATTAATTTAAGAAAAAAATGTTTGTACATAAGAATGACATCGTTCCTTCGTATATCCGACATCGCGCCGACGTCGGTGTCATGTAAGGAACCTGCCGTTGCGGTAATCCTGCCAGTCTTACGGATTTCTACCTCGGACTGACATAGTGATACTGGCTGAAGGCCTTTTCAACATCTTGAGCATGATGAGTAACCAAGAGGTGCCCTGGAGACCAAACTGAATTCGGATTTACATCTTTTCGAAACCTTAAGATGATTTGCCAGAAATGAATAAAACAAACTTCTTTGCAACTTTTTCGAAACTTTCAATTCAAATACTATTACAGGCCACAAAAATTCGGCTTTTAAGGTGTTAAAGACCTAAAAAAAAAGAAGTTTCAAGGAGTTTTAGTAGGAAACAGTCATCTTGCATTCAGCCCTCGACATCAGGAGCTATTACCATTCTCATGGTTTCGAAAAGGAGTAAAATCGGAACTCAGTTTGAGTCCAGAGCACTTCTCTTGTTTATTTTCCCTGCTCAAGATGTTGAAAGGGCGTGGATGAATGTATAGGAAAGCATTATGTGCTCTGATATATCCAGTCAACATGCCACTAGTTTCTCTTCACTACTTGTCTCCGTGTGTGTAACAACAATAAGGCTGAGCTGTCATTTAACGGTGTACATTGTAGAGTTTGACAGCGCCCAATTTGGCATGTGAAAAGCGGGGCTGTATAAAGCCAGAAGACAGCCATGGACAGGTGAAAGTTGACAAGCTCTGTGGAAAGAGCAATAATTATGGCAGTAGAAAATTCTTCACTGGGGAATGGGGAAAGAGACACGCGGACCAAATAGGCATATATACGCAATCTGATAGATAGATAGATAGATAGATAGATAGATAGATAGATAGATAGATAGATAGATAGATAGACAGACAGGCAGACAGACACACAGACACACAGACAGACAGACAGTCTGACAGATAGATCAGACAGACAGGCAGACAGACAGACAGGCAAAGAGATAGATAGATAGATAGATAGATAGATAGATAGATAGATAGATAGATAGATAGATATATAGATAGATAGACAGACAGGCAGACAGACACACAGACAGACAGACAGTCTGACAGATAGATCAGACAGACAGGCAGACAGACAGACAGGCAAAGAGATAGATAGATAGATAGATAGATAGATAGATAGATAGATAGATAGATAGATAGATAGATAGATAGATAGATAGATAGATAGATAGATCGATCGATCGATCGATCGATCGATAGATAGATAGATAGATAGATAGATAGATAGATAGATAGATAGATAGATAGATAGATAGATAGATAGATAGATAGATAGCAACGACATCAACAGAGAGGAAAACGACTAACAACACACCCTATCAGAAACGACACACCCCAATACACGGTGTAGACATACATGTGAACACAATGCAACAAACAGCACGGACGCTTGTGTAAAGGCAGTAAACCAGCTTTTTGTTTTTTCAGCTCGTTAGGCGTGGCTTAGTTTGTGCTGAATGCATTGGCATGAAATGTGTCATACTGTATCTAGATATCTATGCCATAGCTGTGTTACATTCATGGGGACCTCAGCGGGGTCCGCAGAGACGTTGAAAGGTAAAAAGGGACTATATTAAAAAATATTATTTGGGAGTGGGCGGAAAAGGAAAGGAAGAGTAATCGAAAAATTCGACAGAAAATGAAACAGAGAGATGGAAAAGAGAAACTGATCATGGAAGAGAGAAAGAGGGGGTGAAGGAGACAGAGATGGGAAGGACAGATGATGCGTGAAAGCTACAGAGAGAGATAGGTAGATAGATAGATAGATAGAAAGATAGATAGATAGGTAGATAGATAGATAGATAGATAGATAGATAGATAGATAGATAGATAGATAGATAGATAGATAGATAGATAGATAGATAGATAGGTAGATAGATAGATAGATAGATAGATAGAAAGATAGATAGATAGATAGGTAGATAGATAGATAGATAGATAGATAGATAGATAGATAGATAGATAGAAAGATAGATAGATGGATAGACGGACAGTCAGACAGACAGACAGACTAGATAGACAGATAGACAGACAAAGGGAAAGACATACAGAAGAAGCGAGGTGGAAAAATAAATTGCTGTACAAAAGTCAAAGTTGCAACAGCTTGACAAACATAACATTATTCCCTTTAAGCGTGACCAGAAAGTCTAGGTGACCAGAAAGTCTAGGTAACCACAAAGTCGCAGGTTACATTATATTACACACTACAGTGGACAACAATAAAACATCTTTGTGATATGGGTGGAAATGTACACTGTTTCGAGTGAACTGTCATGTCTTCCCATTTCGTGACGGATGCCATCGAAACTACCGTATGCAACCACTTTCAATAGTAACATTTCCGCGCTGGCGCAGTATTGTAAGTGTTTCAAATAGATACGATCTTACGAAGCATTCGTCGTCTCAATTCAACGTCTCGAAATTTTAAACTTTTGTAAAGATGAAACAGAATGAAGCTGGTCTGCCCATTGCATTATCCTGTTTCTAGATTCTAGCCCCACCTCGCAGTGACTGTTTGTTGTAATATGAAGAAGAAATGAATATAAAATCTTGACATGTTTGTACAAGAATTCTCATGTGAAGAAAGCCTGGTTTAATTTGGCAGAATATTTAAAACAAAAAGTAAAACAAAAGGGAAAATCCGTAACGTCGGGACAAGGCAAAGATAAGTTCTTTTTAAGTCTTCTGTGATTTATTGCAACGAAACTTAATCACATCTGTACTAACTTTATTATCGCTTTCTCGGGACATTACTATACGCTATATTTCCTCCCTTCCACTCCCCTTTACAGGGAAGCTGGGAGAGAGGAGGCGCGGGGTGGAGGAAGAAGGGGAGAAGGAAGAATCTTCAGCAAATACGCTGGCATGAGAATAGTGACAACGATAATCATTCAGAGGCACTATTGTCGCTGCACCAGTGGTTCATCAGCACATGACTGAATTGCTTAGCTCATAACGTTTGTCATAATTTTCTGACCGGGCTCCGTAGCTGGTCTGTGAAACGTTCAGAACAACCCATTAATGCCAGTGGTGCACTGCATCAGTTTTGTCTCAGTGCCGGAGAAGAGCTCTCACTTTCCGCCAGATGTGTTAAGACAGTCCACGTGTCCGAGCTAGCGAGACAGACTTGTTTTGGTCTCATCAGTGCACCTGGTCGGTCACGTTTCACTCCATTGACTTGTCATCATCAGTTGCCCTGTCTGGAACAGACATTGGCGATCATGGCTCTCCACTAGGATCTGTCATCAGCCAACCTCAAGAAGGAGTTATTGTTGTGGCGTTTATTTGTTGTCCATGAATTAAGACTTTCAGTGAAAGTTTTTCTCTGTCTACCCCTGCTTTTCCTGCCTTCGATCTTCCCTGTGACTGCTAGATGTTCGAGGCTCCTGAGGTGACAAATAATGTGTCCGACAAATTTCAGTTGCCCCTGTCTTACTGTTTTAGTTAATGATCTTCTCAGATTAGAGTCTCTCATTACTAACTCACTTGATTTTTTTCCCCACCCATGATATTCTCAATATTCTTCTATTTCATTCGTCACCCCTCGTGTACGGAACAACACGAGATCTCTTGCGCATGCTCACAAGTCATTCACGCTCTTGCGTTCAATATGGCTGCAAGTCATTTTTATTCTTACTGAAAAAATCTGCGATAGCATCTACATAGATGACATCTTACTCATAAGTGACAATGTACTGGAAAGTAAGACCAATGTGGAAATGACAATTAAGATTTTCGATGAAGCAGGATTTACTATAAATGCAACAAAATCTGTTCTTGGAAGCTCCCATGAAATTGAATTTTTAGGTTTTTGCATTAATAGCATTAAAATGAATGTTCAGCCTACCCCAAAGAGAATTACTAAAATTCAAGAATTGTGCTCTGAGGTCTTAGGAAAGGAATGGATTACTATTACTAAATTGTCAGAGCTTATTGGCAGTTTTGTTGCTCTGGAGGCTGGCAACATGTATGCGCCTTTATTTTATAAGAGACTTGAAATATTCAGAAATGAAAAACTGGAAGAATCCAAAGGAGATTACTCTACTTATATCAAGATTACAGACAATAGCTTGAAAGAGGACATAATTTGGTGGATGAATAATGCAAATAAGTTTCCGAAACCTATCAGACAAAAAGACATAACATTCAGATTTAAATCAGATGCATCAGCCACTGGCTGGGGTGTGTATGATGAACAACAAAAGGTAACCACTGAAGGGATGTGGTCAGATGATGAAAAGGGACCTCATATAAATTGTTTAGAATTGATAGCAATCAAGTTTTGTCTACTATCTCTTTGCAAGGACTTGAATAATCTGCACATTCAAATTTACTCAGATAGCAGTACAGCAGTGGCATCAATGAATAAGATGGGAAGTACTAAGAAAGCCATCAATAGTCTTGTGAGAGAAATTTGGATGTGGTGTCAGGAAAAAGAAATTTTTGTAACAATTTCTCATATAGCTGGACAAGACAATGTGGAAGCAGATAGGGCTTCTCGAAAACAAAATGACAACCTTGAATGGTCTTTAAATGAAAATATTTTCCAAAAAATTGAGAGCAGATTTGGAAAATTCGACATCGACCTGTTTGCATCTCGCTTAAACTTCAAAGTTTCTAAATTTATAAGCTGGAAACCGGATCCTCTAGCCTGGGCAGTGAATGCATTTCACGTCAAATGGGACTTTGAGTTAAGCTATTGCTTCCCTCCATTCTGTCTTATTCCATCAATTTTGCAGAAACTAGAAACTGATTTGGCAGAAATTGTGTTAGTGGCTCCATTGTGGCAAACACAAATATGGTTTCCTAAAATGCTGAATTTGCTAATAGAAGATCCCTTGGTGTTTCAGTGCAACAAATCTGGTTTACAAAATCCTGTGCATCCTAATCTGATTCACCCTTTATCAAAAAATCTTCATCTAATTGTTTTGCAGATTATCAGGGAAAATTTCAAAAAACAAGGACTATCAGAAGATGCTGTTACCATTATCACATCGGCTTGGCGAAAGGGCACAGTCAAGAACTATGAATCATTTACCAAACGCTGGTTGGATTTTTGCAGTCAAAGGGAAAAAGATCCCCTTTCACGTTATGAACTTGAAATAATTGAATTTTGTACTATGCTTTTTAAGGAAGGAAAAGCATATTCTTCAATTAATGTGGCAAAAAGTGCTGTGCTAAACCTCATTACCAATAGGAATATGGTAAATGAGAATATATTGAAAAAACACATGAAAGGTATTTTCAATTTGAGGCCTAATCTGCCTCGATATTCATCGATATGGGATGTAAACAAGGTGTTTGATTTGTTAAGGACCTGGCATCCACCAAATAAGATTTCGTTGAAACAACTTACACAAAAAACTGCTGTTCTTATTCTTCTATTGTCTGGTCGAAGAGGACAGAGTGTTGTGAATATTAGAAGAAATGACATTGAAATAACAGAAGACAGCATAAAAATCAAAGTTCCAAATTTAACAAAGACTACAACTAGTAGATTTCATGTTTCAGATATGGAGTTTCTCAAATTCAGTGAAGAGGCTTTATGTGTTATTACTTTTGTGCAAGCATATATTCAAAGAACATGTATTGTGTGTATAGGAGGAAACATGAGCAATTATTTCTCAGCTTTAAGAAACCATGTCTCCCAATTACGCGAGACACATTGGAAAGATGGACTCGAGAAATATCAGGAATTAATTTGGAGTTTTTCAAAGCTCATTCAGTACGAGCTGCATCGACCAGTAAGGCGATGGAGAGACAAGTTTCTCTAGACACCATCATGTCTTCAGTGGGCTGGAGAAGAGCCAGTACAGTGGCAAAATTCTACAGCAAACCAATTGAGGACAAACACAGGTTTGCTGAGGCAGTTCTGGGGGATCAGACTGATTAAGGTATGTAAGTAAATAGATACATACCTCATGGATACTAAGTGTAATTGTAAGTCTGAAGAAATTAGAGATTGAACTCTCTTCTTTAAAGGTCTCGTGTTATTCCGTACACGAGGGGTGACGAATGAAATTATTAATTAAACGAAATTCAAATTGAAGTTTAATTCTAATTTCATGAGTCACCCTGAGTAGGAATAACATGCCCTTCCCTCCCAGACCCAGTAATTGAGTAGTTGAGAGTTCAATCTCTTCAGTGGATTTAAAGATGTCTTGTGAGCATGCGCAAGAGATCTCATGTTATTCCTACTCAGGGTGACTCATGAAATTAGAATTAAACTTCAATTTGAATTTCGTTTAATTAATAAATAAACCACATCTCTGCTGCTTCTAGCTTTCTCTCTATTTCTTTGTTCATTGTCTAACATTCATATCCGTATAAAAGCACTGACCACACATATGCTTTCAAGACTGATTTTAGTAGTCGTTGACAGATTTCCGTTCATTAATATTGGTATCATTTTTTGGAATGAATCATTGGCCATTATTATTCTTTTCCTTATTTCACTTATGCTACTATCATCATTCTGATGTTATCAAATAGCCTAGATTATATGAGTCTTGTATCTTATACTCAGACCGAGAGAAAACAAACTTGATTCAGTGTGACACCCGCCTTAAACATATCCCTAACGACCAACACTTATGCACTACGTCACACAATAGACTGAAGCTTCAATAACCATCTGTGCGCTGTGGGAATCCACTTCAACATCCTGTTTTGACATGAAACGACCTACTCTTTTTCTTGCTGTACTCCGTAGACTTGACAAGCAATAAAATTCAGTGACGTGAAGTATCATGTTTCTTTCAAGGCGGATAATGCAAAATGTTAACTTCAAAAGACGGGATGAGTAGGAGGAACACACTTGAATGGTGAATCTTTAACTCTGTTTGCCTAGTATTGTTTGGTTAATGTTGGTCTCTCCGTGAATCTTTAACTCTGTTTGCCTAGTATTGTTTGGTTAATGTTGGTCTCTCCGTGAATCTTTAACTCTGTTTGCCTAGTATTGTTTGGTTAATGTTGGTCTCTCTCCCCCCCCCCCTTCCGTTCAATTCCGTCTTCATACTAAGAAAATAGCTTAACCCTCCAATATCCCGACATAAATTGTTTTATCCCAAACTTCGGAAATATTTTACGCAAACTGATTCAAACTGAGGGTAAAACACGTTAATAAAATAGGACGTGTGTAAAAAAAACATCAACCCAGAACAGTGGACACGAGGGTTCAGGTGATCTATTTGGAAAATGGAATACTGGGTGCTGAAGGGTTAAGACGAACTTATGCCAAAACTGCTTCACCACCCTCCATGTTCTTCTTATAGTCAAGCCATACAGTCATCGTCATGTCAAAAACCAAAAAAATAAAAATAAAACATGCATCAGTTGGTCTGAGCATTAAATGCACTAACTGATTGCTATCAAAATAAACATTTCACCTTGACAATAATTTACAACAGCAATAGTTAAAATTATGAAAAATGAGATAGGCCATTATAAAGATACAGCCGACAGTTTTGGGGTTTCTTTTATCCTGAACCACAACCAATAAAACACGTAACGTTTGTAACCAGTCTGTTGAATGCATCTACAGAGACGCAGGTTGAGATCTGCTTTAAGCATTCATGCTTGAATAATTTTACACACATAGACAAACATAAACACGTACTTATACAACAGCCCGTATGATTCTTCCCACAGTGACACGCAATGGAGATGGTTCAATGCACCGACATAACCTAACTATGCACACGGCAATAAATCAAAAGAGATGTCGCAGGCGTGAACAAAAAAAAAAAGGAAAAAAGAAAAAAAAAAAAAGGAATTTTTAAACGCTCGGCTGAACTATAAATTGTTTTCAGAAGAGAATAGCAAATTCATCAAGTTGTAGTAGCTTAAATTTGTTGAGCCTGGTATTCTTCACGCTAATTCACCATTCTAGCTAGCTGTTGCAAGATGTATTACTTATCTTAAATACATTTTTGTTTTGTTATGTGAAAACAACAACAACAACAACAACAACAACACCAACAACAACAACAATAAAAAAAAGTTTGAAATATTACACCCCCCCCCCCTCTTTTTTTTTTTAGTAACAGAAAAAGGTAAAATTCCTGCAATGACTTCACAGAATATTTCGGAAGAAAGTAGTTCTCCATTCTTCTGCAGTTATGCAAAAGCGCTTGTACGACAATTTATTACAACTGAAGACACCCGCATCTTTGTTTCCAGAAACGCACGTTTTGAATTATGAAAACCACGAACAAAGAAAGGCTTTAAAAACGGTTTCACTGCAATCCCAGTGAACACCCCTATCGCCCTTGTGCGACCGAAGAAAGACTCGGATCGTATTCCTAAACGAAGTATTTGCGACGGAAGAGTAAGTTGATGTATCAAATTATGGGAATTCTAAGGTGCGCCCAAAGGTGTTCAGGTTACAATTTCTCTACAATGTAGGGGAGGTGGGGGTGGGCAGGACATGGGGAAGAAGCCAACGCTGCATGTGACAGGTCGATGGGAGAAGCGAATATGTAAGATAAGATAGGGCAACAACAAAAAAAAAGGACAAAAGGTCTTCGACAAGTCGTTGGTCATTTCTTCCCTGTGGATTCACCGTGTTCAGAAAGGGAAGAGGTGGAGGCATGGCTTCCTTTTTGTTATATTTTAAGCATTTTTTCTCGAACCAAACAATAGAATAACAACTAAAACGTGATATCGTGGATACTATCATGTTTCGTTTCTGATCGAGCGTTTTAATCTGTGGAAACAGTACCTTAGAGATCGGCGAAGAGCTGCCTGTCAGACAAAATCCCTATGTCAGCAGCATAATGCACAAAATTTGGTGGATCAGAAGTGTACAGACGAGCCCACAAACATACACATATCTTCTGAACAGACAGACAGAGGGTTATACAGATAGACAGACAAACAGGCGGGCGGACATGCAGACGGACAGACAGATAAACTGATAGATAGACAGACAGAACACAGACAGACAGACAGATACTAGATAGATATATAGACAGACAGACCGGTAGACAGACGATCGATAGATAGATAGATAGATAGATAGATAGATAGATAGATAGATAGATAGATAGATAGATAGATAGATAGATAGATAGATAGATAGATAGATAGTTAGATAGATCTCCAACCTTGCACACAGTCTACACCTACCTTTGTGTGTATAAATTCCTTCACCTTGCTGTCTTCAGTTGTACACAAGGAGAAAATGCAAAAGGATCCAATGTATAGATCAGGCTATAACTCTCGCTTGCACCTGCCCTGTATCATATCAAAGATATTTTGATACCGTCTCTTATCATGATCCCCGGGGTGGCGACGGGTGACGGTCTTTGGATATCCTATTTTTGTGTATAGTTTTCCAGGATCAGTCCACAGAGCTAAAACCTGATAACATCTGAGATATGCTGGGTTCTGTGTATAACTGAAAAGAAAATTATGTTGTACTTTATAATTGAAGCAATATTTTATGAAAACGACATGAGACGCCACAATATTTAAACAAGCGTGAAAGATACTACTAATTTATTGATGATAATTATAGCGTAGAAAAAAAAAAAGTAGAATAGAAAATATAGGCCAAACCCCCCTCTCCCCCCCCCCCTTTTAGGTCATTTGAGATCACAAATTTGCTGGTTCTGTTCACATGCCAAATTACAATAAGAGCGATATCTTTTGTTTAGCGAGGAAGTCTCACATGTATTTTGTGCTGTAAAACACTCTTGGCTAAATCGCAGTTGACAAGTACCCGCATTTGTTAAACGTTCTATGAATTTTTATTTGTCTGAGTTTTTTCTCTGTTTAATTTTCTATCCTGTTACTTTTTTTTTTTTCCTGAAGAAGTTAATAGTGTAAGGAACGCTTGATTTGTCTTTCCTGTTCCTTTGTGTTTGGTTGTTCCGTTTCTGTTTTATTTCTTACGCGAGGCTTTGTTACATACAACTTTTTAATTTTTGCAACATTCTGACTTTGCTCCAATGTCAAAAATTGGCAAAAAAAGAAAAAGTTGTATGTAGCAAAGCCTGGCGTAAGAAATATCCAAACGATACAATGAAACGCAAATTGAAAGAGAATAATAATAATAATAATAATAAGTCATTTCTATAGCGCCTGATTCCACAGAAGAGTGCTCTAAAGCGCTTAACAGTTCTCACAGTCACACAACACACATTTTCATCAACCTATACCTAATCACTGTCTCAAGAATGTTACATAACCTGCGTATACGCTTTTGTAAACAACGCTGTTTTAAGTTTTCTTTTGAATTGGATCAAGCTGTTTGAATGTTTCACATGATCAGTCAAGTCATTCCACATTTTAGGTGCACACACTGAAAAAGCTCTTTCTCCCATGATTGTTCTTGATCTGGGCATTACTAATAAATTTGCTTCTGCTGATCTCAATTTTTTGGGTGGGATGTATTTTTCAATGAGCTCTGCAAGATATTCTGGTGAGCTTTGATTGAGGCATTTAAACACAATGCATAAAATCTTAAATTGAATACGCTCTCTAACAGGCAACCAATGAAGGTTTTGAAGAACTGGTTGAATATGTTCTGATGTTTTTGATAAAGTAACAAGTCTAGCAGCCTTGTTCTGGATCTTTTGTAATCTATAAATAGTTGCCTCAGGGATACCAATGAGCAAAGAGTTGCAATAATCTAGATGACTGACAATAAATGCCTGGACCAGAATCTTTGCGGTCTCTTCATCAATACATTTTCTGATCTTACTGATATTCCGTAAGTGAAAGTGCATTGTTTGGAAAAGTTTTGTAACATAGGTTTTCATGGACAGGTCTGAGTCGAAATAGACGCCAAGGTTCTTAATGGCTCCAGATGTTACGTTGATGATAGTACCGTCAAGATTTAAGTTATCAATTTTCACATTAGATCTAGAATTTTTTGCTCCAAGTAAAATTATCTCAGTTTTGCTGTCATTGAGTTTGAGTTTATTGTCAAACATCCATTGCTTGACATCCTGTAAGCAGTTCTCGATGGCCTGGATCCGTTGTTGCTCATCACCTTGGCAGATGGGAATGTACACTTGGGTGTCATCAGCGTACAGGTGATAATCCAATCCATGGCTGCTGATGATGTCTGATAGGGGTGATGTGTACATGATGAACAAAATGGGCCCTAAGACAGAGCCTTGGGGCACCCCATAGATAAGTGGTGCTGATGGTGATGTTATTGCACCCCTTCCAGATGTTGAGGAATGAATGAGAACTGATTGTGATCGGTCAGTTAGGTAAGATTTAATCCATTCTAATGCCTTCCCTCCAATCTTGAAATATGATCTCAGTCGCGCTAAGAGTAGAGCCTGGTCAATCGTACCAAATGCAGCGCTGAGGTCAAGAAGAATGAGCGCCACACATTGTTTCTGGTCTGCATATCTGATGATGTCATTGTGGACTCGCAAGAGGGCAGTTTCCGTAGAGTGAAACTCTTTGTAGGCAGATTGAAATTTCACAGAGAGGTCATTGTTGGTAAGATGCGCCTTCAATTGCATTGCAACCAATCTTTCGATGACTTTAGAAAGGAAAGCAATGTTGGAAACGGGTCGGTAGTTGCTCATGTTGTTGCGATCGAGGCTGGGCTTTTTGAGAAGAGGGGTCACGAGTGCTTGTTTTAGTGCGACCGGTACTGTGGATTCATGAAAACTGCTGTTCACAATAGATGTTATTGATGGGGCGAGTTCTCTAGCACATGATTTGAGAATCCAAGTCGGAATGGCATCTAACATACATGTTTTGGTTGATGACGATAGTAATAATTTCATGGTTTCATCCAAATTGACAGGCTGGAATTCATTAAGTAATACATCTAAATCACTTTTTCCAGGCGTATAATGATCGTCTCCCTTTTGTTGGTCAAATTGGTCTCTGATTGTTTGAATTTTGTTAACGAAAAAGTCTGAAAAATCCCGAGCCAGTTCTTGGGGGTCAGTGTGCAATGGTAGACTATTCTGATCTGCATCATGTCCCAACAGGCCTTTGACTATTTTGAAAAGTTGATTGGGTTCGCGTTTTGCCTCATTGATGTTTTGGAGAATGTGTTTTCTTTTGGATTGTAATATTAATTTATTGGTTCTGGTTTTTGCAGCGTGATAGTTCTGTCTATCAATTTCCGTATGAGTTCTTCTCCATCTTCTTTCAGAACGACGCCTTTTATGTTTGGCGAGTCGAATTTCATCATTGTACCATCTGGTGTTGGGTCGCAGAATGATCTTACGTTGTTTCAGAGGTGCATATTTCTCTAGGGTCTCATTGAGGGCTCTATTGAAAAGTTCTACCTTTTCTTGTACACATATTGCCATATCAAGTTTCTCCAGGAGGCCTATGGCTGAGATGTCACTCTTAACTGTCTCAAGGTTTAAGTTCTTGGTGTTACGCGATAAAACTGTGCGACTAACTGGTCTAGGCTTGGATGATGATAACGAAAATAATACATAAAAATGATCTGATGGACTGTTTTTGTCTACTTCAACGGCTGAAGAGAAGACAAAAATGGCCGATATTTCGGCAGCCGCCTTGCTCAAGGAAAAAAAAAAATAACAACATGAAAAAACAACAACAGAAAAAAAAAGGGAAATCGAACAAATAAAACAATCGACCAATAAAGGATTTTCCTTGAGGAAGGCTATTGCCGAAATATCGGCCATTTTCTATCTTTCCTTTTAGTTTACGTTTCATTGCATCGTTTGGGTATTATTGCTTACGGGAGGCTTTGCTACATACAATTTTTTCTTTTCCCCAATTTTTGACATTGCTTATAGCTTTGCTGCGACCCCTTAGATTTTCTGTTTTTTATATATTATATAATATTTTAGCTAAATAGCAGTTGCACAATCTTCAAATTTCATACACATTTTACTCTTCTCGATGTTGTTGTATGAAGTTTCTTCAAGTGTTAGAAATTGCTAAAAGGTTAACTCAAATTTCATATTCCACTAAGGACTGCAATTGACATTATCCTGAAACAAAATTTTCAATAAATCGTGCTCCGCGTTCACAAAACAAATTACCCAATGCGCGCGCTGCCGCAACTTTCCATGCTACACTTAGGCAATTTCTTTTTTTCATTTTGTTTTTTGGTAATGGCAGAAGGGATGGGCTCTTGTGGGGTTGGTTACAATAGGGGATGGGGTTAATATGCAAGCTGACTGGTTATTAGCTTTGAAAGAGATTGCAAGATACTCTCGTGGGTGTTAGTGAGCCCACAACTGTAGGAGTATGGATTCTTCCACAATAATTACTTTGGACGTCTGACTACGATTTCTCTTCACGCGATTCCTATGACATTTACAGCGTCTTTTCCCCCCATTATCATGATAACAATAATGACGGTAGCTGCCACGATGTTCTTCCACGGCACTAACCAACGTAATCTTGGATGGAATCGATATATATATATATAATTTTATTGTTGATACCCCTCTGGCATTTTCTGCCACTTTCCAGAAATAGCTGAACGCACGGGGAAAAAAATCCTTTCTGTTGATATGGAAATAAGTATGCTTCTGGCAAATGTTTCTAAAAGCTGTGCTTGATGGAATGCCACAACTCTACACGTTACTGTAAAGTAGGCCATGCCTTATTTACAGATTACATGAGATAACTGTCATTGCCCTCCTCCCGACCTGCTCCTGTCATCGTTTTCTGGTTATTTTCTATGGGCCACCAGTAAATCCTTCACCCCTAGAGACACATTAAACGGTCACAGAATAAACTGGCCTAGCTTATGACTATTATGTGAGAGACTTAGGCTGACCGCTCACTGAGTCAAATCTGTTTCATCTCGGTTCTATTGTGAGATGTGGACTATGGAATGAAACTAAACCCCGCGCACTGGCAAGACTGAAATAAGTCTGTCTTATTGGCTCGGGCACGTCAGAACTGTCTTGAGTCCGCTGATGGAAAGACAGGCCTCGCGCCTTAAGTCAAAACAGGCGCACAACAGACTCGATTCCGTGCTCCACTAGCCTAATCAATCTTTTGCAAGGAATTAGTTATCTGATTTTATAACACTCTATAAAGCACGGACATGTACCAGTAAAGCAGTGAGCATACGATTTGATTTACCCTTCCTGGGAGCTAAGCTCCCTTAGGTGGATAGCCTAACCTTTTTGGCCTTGGAAGTGGGACGGGAAACTAAGAGGCCATCAAATACTGGTCGGGTTACTAGCTACTTTACCATTGTGTTGTTTTAGTTACATTTCAATTAAATAATGTGTACAACAATCATATTTCAACTAAATGACGCGTACAGCAAGCATGTGAAAACTATGTTTGATCAAATGTTCAAAATGACCCCCCTTCTATTAATTCTACCCTTAAACAGGGTAGGTCCTTCTTAGAAACAGAATATGATAAAGTAACTTCTGGCCAACCCTTTATTATTTCCTGACCGCTGGGTACAGTTTCATAAAATAATAATAATAATAATGTATAGCATTTATATAGCGCATATCCATTTAAAATGCTCTATGCGCTTTACAGAAACAACATGTCAACCACAGAGCAGAATGGAGCTGCCTGCGAAGCGCTCAACACACTGCACTGCTTCTTTCTCTCTCCCTGTCTCGCTCACTCTCTCTCTCTATCTCAGAGCAAATTGTAACGCAGCCTGTTAGGCACAGTTCACAACTCACGACAGTTCACACTCACAGCAGTTCACAACTCACATCAGTTCACAACACACAACTCAAATAATATTTGAATATTTATTAATAACAATATATATTTAATAATGAATAATAAATTTTGTTGCTGCTGGTGGGGAAGGGGGGATGATATGGATAAATTTTAATCTATTAATTTCAATTTTCAATTTTGCCCAGGCAGCGGCCTTTCGGCCTGCTCTTTACGATTTCCAACTGCCAAGGTATCTTTAACGTGCGCAACGTGCACACGGGCCCTCCGAATTTTTTCGTCCTTATCCGAGAAGACTAGGTACTCGATCCTACCCCCCAATAGGACCAGGGACTTGAAAATATGAGAAAAATCCAATTTCCAACATGCCTGCACTGCCCGGGTTTAGAACCCGGGACCCTTGGCATGAGAGGCGAGCACCTTGCCTCTAGACCACCTTGTCCCCCAAACCTTGTCCCATGTCAAACAATCTCTGGTATTTCGACAAGAAATTAAAACACCAATCCTTGATTTTCGTGCAATTTTGAAGAGCTTTTTCGGACCCCTCAAGATATCACAAAAGTTCGTCTCTTGTCATGCATAGAACAATAAGGCTTAGGTAACTATCTTGTTTGTGATACGCCAACAGTACAGTTTGCTGTCCACGCCGGAACTGTGGAGGTCCCCACCGTGTTAGCCTAGGGTAAGGGGTGATCTGTAAAGTGCGGCCACTCTAGTTTTTGCTATTTTTGACCCGGTTTCCCCTCTTTCATCCATGTACGCTTTTCATGCGCTTGGCTTCGATTCCCCCTCCCCTTCCACGAACATACCACATCGTATGTCGATGATAAGGCATTGACGATTGAAAACCTTAATTGGAATTTTGTTTGAACTGTGTGATTGTTTCAGTTTCATTGAAAACATAATTTTCATGTAACAATCTTAACAACTGAATTTTCTGGAAAAGTAAATAGAACCAAAACTTTTTTTTTTTTTTTCGCAATTGAAAAGTGTATGCTCCCCAGACCCCCATCCCCCTTTCCTGAGTTCCTCCCATGTACACGTTTCGTACGTTGGGGAACCGCCATCTTCCATCCCCCTAACCCCTCTCCCTCGAAGCCTACTTCTTTATGCATGGCCCCCCAGGTGCTAGACACCAAGGTCCCGCACTCAGCGACCCCTTTTGGTACTTTGAAGAGAAAAGAAGCGCCCTTTAATCTACGCTGTCTCGTGAACTGCTCTTAGATCAAATTTTGAGTTCCTTCCTTGACAAACACAATTGGGCTGCAATACAAACCCAAAACAAAATAGAAAAAAAGTGCTGATGAATCGGAGTTTGAGCTTCTTGGTCTGAGCTTCCTTCCTTGTTTTCTTTCAACAGGTTGTTTACCCAACGAGTCTGATGTCATAAAACTGAACAAAACCCCGATAGATACCATATAGATAGCAAATAGATAGCCTTATAGATAGACAGCGTATAGATAGCCGTATAGATAGACAGCGTATAGATAGCTTGTAACTAGCAAACGGTATACCGGTACGTGTAATTATGGAATTTTTAAAACTTTGAAATGATGACGGTGACATGATGCCATTTGAGGTTTTGCATTAAATTAGTTCAGCCACGTAAATATTTCTGATCTATAAGAGTATTCAATCGTTCTTATTCATTCAAAGTCATTCGTTCACTGTTTAGTTAATTAGTTTACTCACACTTGTTAATCCACAGTAATTATCTTACGAATTAATGCCACGGCAAGTGCAAAATGTAGTACATAATTATGCAAGTTCCGCACTTGAAGCGCTGGACATGTGTGGTGAGACATTAAAGGATAACTCCATCGTATAAAGTATGCAATATTATGTTGATAATTTAAACTGCCATTAACAGCAACGACAACGACAACAACAACAACAACAACAAAAACAACAACAACAACAACAACAACAACAACAAATAAACTCTATCCAGCACTGCCTGTTAGACATTCTCCACTGCACCTAAAGAGTTTAAGTCAACTCGTGCAGATTAAGTAGGCCACTAAACGTTCGAATGTTTGTAAGAAACTCGCATTGTCCCCATAAAGATTCAGATCTCAACAGGAAATCCAGAACCAGCCAAGCGTTTGTATCAACGGTGTGGAAATTGGTGTTGACATTTCAAGCTTCATTGCACATAATGTGTATTAAAAGTTTACATGGAGTCGGAATTGAGTATGATCTGGGAAAGCAAAAATTACTTACAATGTCTGACAAATACCATATATATTATTATGAAAAAAAAACACAAAACAACAGAAAATGTGTACGGTCGAGGAAAGGCTTGGAACAAACTTAAAATTTCTGGTGGCAAAGAAAAAAGTTGTTGGCCTACGTCGTTCAGCCCCCACATAACAAAGAAACAAAGCTACGTTACAATAAGATAAGATAAGATAAGATAAGATAAGATAAATTTTATTCGTCCTTGTACAAGGAAATTTGTTTTGATCATTGAATACATAACAATACAGTTACAGAAGCAGAAAGTATGATACATAGCGCGCACACACACATATATACACACACACTGATAAATTAACTAAATTAACAAAATTAACAGTGCACACAATATGCTTCCCTAACTAAAACACATTGACCTGACACGCAGGACATAATTCAACTGTGCACAGATTACGATCAAGATGACGACATTATTGTAACATCCTAGTTGATGATGGAATAAACGATTTAAAGTAGCGCTCAGTTTTAGTTTTCTTTGACAACAGCCTTAAACTTCTTACAGATCTTATATATTCCTTGTTCAGGGGATGTTGGGGGTCATTTATAATAATATTAGCTTTTTTAATACAAGCACCAGTGTACAGCTCATCAATATATGGCAGATCACAGATACAAATTTTGGATGCTTTTTTAATTAAATTATTGATCTTATTTTTATCTTTTTGTAAGATGTTTCCTCCCCAACAGACAACTCCATACATCAAAACGCTCTGAATAGCCATCACATCACATCGCGGTGGTCAAGAGGCAAGGTGCTCGCCTCTCATGCCGAAGGTACCGTGTTCAAATCCCGGTCGGTGCGGGAATATTGGAATTTTGGGATTTTTCTCATATTTTCCTGTCCCTGAACCTATGGTAGATAGGATCGACCACCTAGTCTTCTCAGATAAGGAGGAAAAACTCGGAGGGCCCGTGTGCACGTTAAAATTAAAGATAATTTGGCAGTTGGAAATGGAGAAGAGCAGGCCGAACAGGCCGCTGCCGGGGCAAAATTAAAAAAAAAACAACGTATCCCTACCACCCCCCCCCCAAAACAACAACAACAACAACAACAACAACAACAAACAAACCTGTCGACCGGCGTTGCACTATGGCGACGATATGTCTACTCTGGTTGTAACTGGGCTGCAATGACACTACTTGGCAAATTTCCCAAATGGGATTGAAGAAGTATACAAAATACAAAATACTAAAGAATTAGAAATAATATTTGTCAAATACTTTGTCTCTTTATTCGCCAGTATTTATAAACTGGCTGGATTTTTTTACTTGTCAATATTTCATTTTTACCTTATGATTTCTGATCGGTAGTCACAAACCAAACGAAATGAAAGAGAAACTTCAAAGGAAACGATAAGATCTTCATCAAACTGGAGCTTTTAACCACTTAAACACTTTTCTAATCACATTGACAAAGAAAGAGTTAACTGACAATGTTTGTAGTACAGAAAGTTATATCAACAAACACTCCAGCAGGGCGCTCCCAGCCGATTCCACAGCTGTACGATCATTCATGTATGTCGAATCTTTACTTAAATATCAAACTTAAAAAAAAGAAAGAAATTTCAAAGAGATAATTTTAATCCCACCAGTAAAACTAGGCTATTTATTTGATGTCAGCTGCTTGTGGGGATCTCTATAGAAAGCAAAAACGTTTATTCAATACGGCTTACCCTTTGGCACTATATCGCGCGTGCCTCTACTCTGGCTTATTTATGAAGACCAAAGGACTCTACTAACACATTCTGTAAAGCAAACAACAAGACCGATCATGAACGTAGCCATTAAGCTGATAGGCCTCTAATTTTCCTTCTCCTTTCACGGACATCGGCGAAGCATTTCAACAGTAACTAGGGGCCGTGGCAGATCTCCTTTGAAATTTGTGAAGCTTAAACTGCAGGGCCCCTAAACCATGGGGGTGGGGGTGGGGTGTGGTTGAAAAATTTTTTTTTTTAATGAGTGAATTTTGGATGCTGCCATACAGTTGCTGGATGCGAAGGGGCCAATTAACAGCTCAAGCTTCAGGGTCCCTGCCTTTTCTGGCACCTGAATCTTTTTTGTGCATTTTGTACAATGCAGGGAAATTCCTGCACAGCTTGTGTAAGTGACGTGTGTCACACCTACAACCTATGGTTACACAGAAAGGGGACTTTCAACCTATGGTTACACAGAAAAGGGACTTTATATTAAAACAAACAAATAAACGCACATTCTGTGAGGTCACAGCAAGGTTTGAAACAAAAATAAATACAAATGTCGAAGCCTCGTTCAAGAAATAACAAACTGGCATAAGATAGGTGCCAGCATTTTTGTGAACTTTACAGTTTCTTTCTTTATTGAATTTTCCTTTCATACCGTTTCAATTTTTTCCCTGAAGAAAGCAATTTTGTCCGCAAGCTTGTTTTGGCTTTCCTTTTCCTCTGTGTTTTATTGTATCGGTTCTTTATTATTTCTTATGCGAAAAGCTTTACAACATAACAGCCTTTTCTTTTATCTGCATTTTTACAAAAGGCAGAGACAATTTATTTGACTTGCCAGAAGGCTTATGATGTCTGTATCGATGGAAATTATGTATTAATTAATTTCATACTCAGGATATAAATGGACCTTTCTACCCCAGAATCAAGCACATGAAAAAAAAAAAATCATAAAAACTATGTTGAGAACCAGTTGGTTTTCTAACCTATTTTGCCCACACATATCCGTGTTTAACGCGTGTTAAATGTGGCTTGAATAAGAATCTCAAGATGTATCATAACACTGGCACACTATAAATTTTGTGTTTGGGGGTAATCTGATAACACTTGCATTGCATTCAACTCGATATTCTTCGTGCCAGACGACGCGCATCGGAAAATGTACACAAGTGTGCTGACATTTGCCTCTTTGCGGGTGGGCCAGTAGTAATACTCCCACCACCAAAGACACCGACCCACTGATTCGCCCACTCAAATATCAGGATAAATAGACACCAGACAAGCTTTATGTTATAACTAGACGTGACGGGCTGCACACAGTTGAAATCAATGAACAGATGACAACTATTGTATACCCCAAGAAAGGACAAGATCAACATTGCCAAGCTGCCACCACACACAAACAACATGATCTATCATTCGTGGTGTTGTGAACTACTGTAAACATTAATTTTAACACACCGTAAAAGCTGTCAGCCTTTAGGAAATAAAAATTCATTCTCATGCTTTCATAAATTTACTTTTCTGTTCCATTCTTGTCCTATTTGACTTCTTATTAAATTTTATCGCGAGCTGATCCAGCCGAATGAACATAATACTGTATACAATAAACGTGTTCATGAATGAAAGCAGATGAGAACAAAGCAGAAAATCAGTTCAAAACATTTGAAAAAAAAAAGACGAGAGGGGAGGTGGGGGCGGGGGGAGGGGGGAGGGGGGGCTATTGAGAAGCAGTGAGTGTCTCTTTGAGAATAATTATTCTGTCGAAACAATTATTATAGTCCTGTGAGCAAATTAAATACATCTGAGCGTGTTTCATGGATGAAAACGGAAAATCAATTCATCCTAAAGCATTTAAAAAATAGGGGGAAAGGGAGGGCTTTAACGCAAGAAGCCGCTCAGAAGTTGTATCTCTCTGAGGGCATTTTATTGCAACATTCTTTACGTACTTAGTTATAAATTAATTTCACTTTTTTCATGACTAAGTGAATCAATGACAGAAAATGTTCAAGTCAATGTCTGAAATCAAGCCTTCTACGACGCATTGGAACAAAACAAACAAACAAACAAACAAAAGTAACGAATTTATCTCAAAAGACGACAGACGACTTATGCCAGTTGGGGCAGTATGTGATTAATTTCAGTCATACAAATATTTCTCATCTGTAAGTGTATTCACACGTTCATAATCTTTCATTCAATTGCTGGCCATTTGATCAATTTATTTACTTATATCTACGTTGTATCTATTTATTATCTACGTTACTGCGCCAAAAGATTTGGAGCTCAGTATCAGTGACATGCAAGGAGTTATAATGGTGACATGACAAGTCGACATAGCTTACATATGAAGACTCCCGGCTGAATCGTCATACTTTGCTTTGTATTCTTACTATAGGTAATGAGATGCGTCTATCAAATAACAACGCAATTACTTGTGCCATCCACGTCTGAACAAAAAAAGGGGAGCACATGTATGAAAATGATATAAGGAAAATCAAAACAAAAAATACGCTAATGGTTGATGGATTTTTGAAATCATTAATAGACTACGGTTAAACTGAAGATGGAAAATAAGTTTGGAAGAAATGCACGTGAAGATGCTAAGAGAAAGAAAAAGGTAAGGAAAGACGAGAGGCGAAATAGTGATCAAACGACCGAAATACTGCAGAGAAAAAGCAAATAAGCTAATTAGACCTTATTTGGTCGTTCCTGCCTCTGTTTTCATTAATGAGAGAGAGAGAGGGGGGGGGAGAGAAAGAGAGAGAGCGAGGGAGAGAGAGAGAGAGAGAGAGAGAGAGAGAGAGAGAGAGAGAGAGAGAGAGAGAGATTGCAGGGAAAGGGGGGGGGGAGAATATGAAATAATAATAAAACTATACAATTGGCAATTGAAACTTCCATTAACTTTTAACGGAGCGGAATGCGAAGCCGAGAAGATGCATCTGTAAGGGATAAATTATCACTGTACCAAGACCACTGCGCATCTTTCAGATAAAATTATGTTTAAAAAAAAATGCAAGAGATAACTTACGACAGCTCCAATTTCTCCACTGAAAGATGAATGCAATCCGTTGATTCACTGATTCACTAAGAATTCCTGTTACCGAATACCGTATCCTGTCATGTTATGGACCCATCTGACTGCTGTTAACTGGGGACACCAATCCAGTCATGTGGGCCAGGAGCACGGTAGTGTTATTTTGTGTTATTGCTTCGTGGGCTGGATCGAGTACACATTACGGAGCAGCATGAACTCAAAGTGTTCGAACATGGGAAATATGGATTATCAGTTATCAAAGATTATCAGTAATAGCAATATTGTAAAACATATGTGTCAACAGGCTCTTTTAATCTTTGAGAATGATTGTGTAAGCTTATTCAATCTCGTAACTGAAATCCATAATTTTAGAGAAATTATACACAGAATGATCAAGATTGAAACTATAGCATAGGAATAGAGTTCTACGTTTAATATGATTTAATGATGTGCTAAGTGCTATGTTGACACTCTGCGTGATAAACAAGCCGCAATTTAGTATGCAAAGCTTGTTCTACCAATCAGCCTGAAATGCTTTACGTTTTACTAGAAACACCAATTTGAGAATCTTTTCTGCAGGGACAACAATTTTTAATTATTATATAAAAAAAAAAAAGCAAATACCATCCAATGAATACACTTACAAGATGATTCAAAGCAGTTCTACTTCTATTCATTAGTATGAAAATACGAAAACACAGTGATATTACACTTTGGACATGTTTTGTTTTGTTTTCAGATACATAAATATGAACTGGTCTATGCTTATCTTATAAATGGATGTGGACTAACATTGTTTTCATTTTCTTTTTTTTTTGTGTGCGGTTGATATGGCTGCCTTTTAATATCAATCTAGATAAAATGTATTCTTATCCCAATAGCTTATAATTGAGATAAATAGATTCAGAATCTACGTATATTCAGTCTGTTCTTTGCTGTTAATAGTATTATAGAAACAAAATAGTACAGTTATGAAAATGTTGCCGACCCATGCTTTCATAGGTAAATTTTGTATTGTTAGCTTTTACTTCTCTGTACAGATCAGAAACACTGATCGTCCTTTTCAAATTTATTCACGTATCAATATGCATCCCCTCTCATACCGACGCACATGTATACAAAATAAATAATGCAAACCAGGACAGTGAACCTTGTCATCTCTGTTTTGCTTGAAATGTTAAATTGTTTTAAGAAATGATTCGCAGGGCATAAAACGATAAAACCTCAATATGCACATTATAATCGCTCCTATCTCCCTTCGCTTTAAACGAACAGAATCGCCCAGCCTGATACTAAGCTAGCCACCCGTGTCTTCCAAATAGGAAATCAACAAGTTCTCGCGACTGAGTCGCGCGTTATGTCGAGGGGACACGAGCGAGGGCTATAGAGAATGTGCACAGCACCTCTACCTGAATGCCGAACTTCGGTTCCCACGCTTGGGGCCCTCGAGTACAGTGGGTGTTTTGTGAGGTCATTATTTTATCACAAAAAACTTCTGCGCCGAAATTGGTCTGACTTTGTAACCGTCTATCGCCCCCGTCCGCCCTCCTCTAAAAGTTTCCCTTGAGGGTTTAAACCTCTCTCAATATTCTCTTCTGTCCCATGCTGATTGTAGTTAAGTTAGCAGCAATGAAACGTGTGGCTTACATAATGTCAAGTAAAGAAAAGACTTAAATTTTCATTAAATTTTTGCAGAAAAAAAAAAAAGTATGGACCTTCATTGCAATCAATATTTATGAAGGAATTGTGAAAATTCATGCCTTGAAATCATTCATTCATTCACTCATTTTTCAGAGGGAAAAAGTGAGGGAGAAAGAAAAAACAACAACAACAGTAATTAAACCTGATTTTAGAAAAAAAAAGATAATTAAAAAATGGGAAGTTCAGCTGATTGCCTCAAAAACAGAGTTATTAACAAGAATGCTGCAGTGTTACGAAAAACGACGGTACACGTCAGCCACGTCAAATTCACCTTTCAGCATCAATTTACAAATGATTAACGTATTCTACCTTTCTCTCTGCGTTATCATTTCACAGATTGATAGTTTCTTTCGGTCATCACAAAAATGAAACAAAGAATATAACTAAGAGCAGGACGATTTTTCTTTTTTTCGTTTGCAGTCTTTTTCTCAGTATACTGTATGAAACATCATACTGCACTGGAACTAGAGGGTGAATTGGTAAACGTCTAAAACTCACGAAATATCATAAAAACCACGGAAAAACTGTGGGGTCGCAGCAGGGCTATAAGCAAAGTCAAAATTGGGCAAAAAGAAAAGGTTGCATGTTGCAAAACTCCGCGTGAGAAAAAAAACCCAAACAATACAAAGCAAACTAAAGAGAAGACAGAAAAACGTATAAAAAGCCCTGACCACATGACCAGAAATTATGAAACTTTGTGCACTGCTTTAACTTGATTCGATAAAAGACGTGGACACGTCCATTTTTGGACAAAACTCATACTTTAATATTTATTTACATTTTTGTTTTTTTTTTTACCCTCAAAAATCGGAAATGTCCTTCTTCGCTTATATTTGTCCTTCCCCTTTCTTTACACAGTGATGGTGTAGCTTTAGTCAATCTATTAATTAGAGAGAACGAAGAAGGAGAGAGAGAGAGGACGGAGAGGGCAGAGTGAAAAGAGATAGGGGAGAAAGAGATAGAGAAGGGAGGGAAAAAGAGAGAGAGAGAGAGAGGTCAGGGAAAGAGGGAGAGAGGGAGGGAGTTTAAAGAGAGAGAGAGAGAGGGAGGGAGGGGGGAGGAGACGGTGGAAAGAAGAGAGGGGAAAGGGACATTGGGGAGAAAGAGATGGAGGAACGAGGGAAAGAGAAAGAGATGGGGAGGAAACAGAAGAGAAACAGGAGTCGGGAGAGAGAGGAGATAGAGATAGAGAGAAAGAAAGAGGGAGAGGGAAAGAGAGAGAGAGAGAGAGAGAAAGACAGAAAGAGAGAGAGAGAGAACGAGAGAGAGAGAGAGAGAACGAGAGAGAGAGAGAGAGAGAGAGAGAGAGGGGGGGGGGCGAGGCAGGTTTAACCCTTGGCAACGCGACCTGATCGGTATTTCATCTAGACCTGGCCTAATTTATACACATGTAACAATTTGACCGTGTAAGCTTTCCCAGAAGCGGCACTTTGGCTAGTGTACCCAATGCAGGCACTCAGTGCAAGGCGAAATGACAAATGAATAAAGATTACTGAGACAGTAGGGCATGCAGATACCGTGGAGTGAAACCAGGTACATGTTACCTCATGTACCTGTGTAGCTTAGAGAGAAGAGGAGACGGACTAGAATAATGTACTTTAAAAAAAAAAAAAAGATTTTGTGTGAAAAATTCAACTATTGGTGCAAATCACAATGAAATTGAACCCTTGTGTTGAGAACATGGTCTGACTTGCATTGCAAACTCTTAGGTCATAAATTCCATAATTCAGTTACATCTTTAATGTTTCACTATTTATTTCTCTGGGCTTCTGTTCAGCATTCAAGATCAACTACATCTAAAATATAACATCTTGATTAATAGTAGTTGCTGTAAAATTATGCCATGTGTACATAATTATTATTTTTATTATCGTTATACGACGCACCCTTAAGTCTCGATACGTTTATTATCATCAGGTTTTCGAAATATAACGTCATTTTGAAGGGACATGAGTTAATGCTTGAGTCTGATTATAGTAGTTGTAGTAAAGGCCGTTTTCCCGATTCATGTCTCCTCATGAAAACCAGTGCTCAAAGTAAAAAAATATATTTTTAAAAATAAATAAATAAATAAATAAAAAATCAATGCATTGTTTTGAATAGCCTATGGCCTACGTAGTCTGTGAGTAAACTACAACAAGCAATGGGGTGAAGATTAATTTGCATTAGATTTTGAACAGTAAAAAAAACAAAGAGGTGAAATTGAAGAGTGATCTTGGCTAATTGTTAAGGCTTATGGATGCCTGTTTTTTTTTCTTTTAACGAATTTTTAAAGTGGGGTCTTTTTTACGAAAGAACTACACTCTTTGTAAATTATGAGCATGATATATAAAATTTCACTTAGAAGTATTTTTTAACATTTGTCGTTCTTCCTCCTCTCGTGGTTTTAAAATAATTATAATCATTATTAATGTAATTATATTAAATTATGTCTGGATCCAATTCATTGAAGTACGAAATTGCAGCAGCCAGAAGAGTTCTTTCGTGAAAGAAGAGTAAGATTCCTTTGACCTTGATTGTTTACTTCCTGTTCATGCTTTCGGTTTACCGAACGATGTAGAATCTAGTAGAAATAAGCCTACAACTACAAGAATGATGTCTTACACAAATGACATTATGGAAGCCACCGCCTACTGTTGGTCTCGCACATGACAGACTTGTCCAGCCATAATATAATAGACCTGATACAAGATCTATCTTCCATACCAGGTAGATCTAGAGAATCTAGGCCTAAATAGGTCCATGAGGTTAGAAGCTCATGTGGGGGAGTCATTGTAGGCTCGAGGTCTAGGTCTAATCTAGAGTCTAGATCTAGAATCTAGATCTAGTCTAGATCAGTCTAGATCTGGATCTAAAATCTAAGTAGATCTGGCCTTTATAGATCTAACCCAGACCTTGTCGCAAGTGTTCATTCTACCAGAAATAGATCTATGTGTCTTTTTTTTCTTCAGGCGACAGGCCTATTCCTTAACTAGACTCTAGCTAGACTCTAGATCTATGGTCAGTGCACCATGTGCGGTCACGAGGCAGGAAATGGTAAATGCCCAGCAGTAAACAAAGTCCAGTGAGCTTCTGACTGGTTCAATTTAACCTCTGAACTTTGGGCTTGACAGTGAACACTCAAAATTCTCTCTCAGTTAATCTGTGCTAGTCAGAACACTTTTCATGTGTGAGCATCAATTTCATGTCTGTGCGGCCACCTGCTGGTGGTGCAGTCACAAGTTGCTGGTCGTGCAGTCACCTGCATCAACGTGCCATCAGTGCATGCTCTCTGTGCGATGAATATCAAAAAGATCTGATAATCAACCTTCCCATTCTCCTCCTTTCTAATTTTTTGTCTTCCCACTCTTTCTTGTCCTCATGCTGGTATTTTGCCTTACTAGACCTATTCTTTGATCAAGTTGCAAAAATATAGCCTATGTGTTTGGATTTTACCACATTATTCTTTGTTTCTCATTTGGCCTTTTAAAGTCAGTTGTTTACTATTAACTGCAGTGGCTCTTTTGAACTCTTGTTTTGAATACATCATGTAATCATATTAATAATAATAAATAATAATGGTGCTAGTGACCCCAGTTGATGCAAACACAACACTGATGTAACACTGCAAGTGCAATTACCAGTGACTGCACCTCATGCAGGGTGTCAGATGAATGCATGTCAGTGCAGTCAGTGCCATATGTGCATAATCACGCTCATATTCATAATCCCCAGAAAACATTTTCAATGAAAATCCACCCAAAGTAGAGTGTCCAGAGCACTTGTGAGCTTACACCAGTCCACTAAATGGAGAAAAGTGTAGGGTCACATATTTACCTTTGACTTTGAACTCAAGATGGAAGTTGTGAGGACACAAAATTTGGGAAAGTTATCCAAGGCAAAATACAAGCTTAGACAGCAGTCATGACTCATATGCTGTGTGATGTTGTGATGTCTTGATAAGAACGTCACAAAACGTGGATTAGTCACAAAAACTAGGTAGTCCAAACTGCCCTGCTAAAGGGGCGAAATCCTGTTTTGGCATAATTTTAGGCCAGCATAACAAGGCTATTACTGCTGTAAGTTTATGTAAAACGGCGTGTATTTTACATCAAAATAAAGTTCAAGACTTCCTCTGTCAAAGTATGTTATCTTTTGTATTGTTTAATGTGTGTAGCCATGTGTTTTTATTGCTTGAACAAGACACAGTCTTGCCGTTTTTGCCCTCAGCCGCACATACAGATTTGACCCCCTCTTAACAAAGGATCGTGGCGCGTTGTGCCGAGGTAGCGCACGTGTTTGGAAATAACTCACACAGAAAGCCAGATAAATGAGGTTTAATTCAAGTCAGTGTATTTTTCATCCTGTTTTAAGTTGAAATTCCTTTAAAAATTGTTTGTTGAAAAGTTTGTTAATCGAGAAACTGGCGGAAACTGTAATAGATCAGGATCAAAATTATACGCAAATTATGAATCTCAGCCTTTGTATTTTCGGGGTGTGCCAAAATTAGATTAAGGGCATGTTTCGGCGCGAAGCGCCGTCTGTTTTTATAGACCCACCCAATCCTTGTTTACGTCACCTTTTCCTGACACTTAGTGCTAAGTCAATTGCGACGTGATTGACCTAATTTTCAATTTAAAAAAAAAAAAATAAAAACATTGTTTTTTGTCTCCCCTGTAAGAGTTCACACAAAATTGACATCGGGTGAGGTTTGATGATTAAAAAAAGTAAAATGAGATGCTTGGACAATATTTGTACCCCTCGAAAAAAATTGAGCGTAATGTACACCCCCTTGACTTGAAAACAGATAATTTTTAATGCTGTGACTCAATAAACAGTCATTTTATGGGCGGTCAAAGTTGGACTATTGTGCAATCTGCAAAAGGTAGCAAATTTGAGGTGTTTTTTCACTTTTGAAAATGCCATAACTTTCAGACCCTTTAAGCCAGAATGACAAATTTGATATCAAAATTCTTAGAAAAGCAAGCTCCATCAGATTAGACAATAACTGGTGAGTTGTGATAAAAAGTAAAAATCAGTTTGGACTACCTACTTTTAGATCACAGTTTTGGCTTGTTTTGTTGAATAATTAGGCTCATCACTCAGTAATGTGGTTCGATTTGGACTGATGCATGGTGTTTCTTATGGTAATGATGCCCAAAGTTGTCATTTTCTTTAATTATTGGTTTTTGTGTCTTTGATAGCATTAGAGAGACCTATTAGGGTAACGCTTTTTCCTCAGGTTCCTGGTAGCATGCTAATAATACTCGCCTACCAAGTCAGAAAGGGGGATTCGAATCTCTGCAAGAGCTGACTTTTTTTTTGTCTGCTACATTTTGTTCTGCTTTTTCCCTCACTGATCATCATTGCTTTTGCTCTAAAGTATAAAATTGTGACAAGGATTTTTTTTTTTTAGATGATAATAGCCAGTTTTGTCAGGTGTGAAATCGCAGAGGAAGTAATAAAACAAAATGTGACAAATGCTAACTGCAGCAGAAGACCCCCAAAATATATTTTCAGTAAATACAGAATGGATCTAAGTTACCGTAGACGGAGATGAAATTTTCAGTTCATATTGAATAAAAGAAATCATTTGCACACATGTTGGAAATTTGTACATTTTTATTTCTAATTTTAGCAACTGTTCCGTTCAGTGAACATGAATAAATAAAAGAAGTAATCTGGAGCACGCTAGTAATGGTCAGTTACCTGACATCGATTTTGCAAAATCCTTAGAAAAAGAAAAATTTCCTAATGATGGTTCAAAAAAAAAAAAGAAAAATGCTCCGATGTGGGATCGAACCCATAGTCTCTGTCTGATAACTGCAGATGCTAGTCTATGGGCTACCACCTACCCCGATAGACTGGAGGAACATCACAAAACCAAGAAACCGCCATCTGCGAATAAGGACTTCATATAATGTTACTCCTCCATCCTTCTCTTAATCTTGGATCTCTCTTTGACCAATATTATTTTGCAATATTTTTGTAGGATGGATGAAGAGCAGAAAAGGAAACCTGGAGTTCCGATGCTGATCAAGAAAGGGCATATGATACCTGAAAATGCGTATCCCATGTCAGATTTGGAAGTGATGGAAACACAAAGGAAGCGGATAAACAGTTTTAAACCACAGAGTGAAATGTGAGTTAAGGCAACAAAACTAGTCCTTTACATCTAGATATTGGGTCTTGAGATTGATAGCGAGTCATTCAAGTATCATGTGTCACTTCATATGTCCATGTTTGAAGTTTTTGGGCTGACTGCTGTGGAAGTATCACGTTAACAAAATGGATAGTGATAATCAACCATAAGATGGTGGCTTCCTAAGATGTGTACCTTTTGTGAAAACTTGCTTCATGTAAATTGAATGCATTCATTTCAGCTTTTGCGATATGGGTGAGTCTGATTGACAGACATGAAAAATTTGAGGGTGCTAGATTTTATTTCAAGATATCTAACACTGAAAATCAAAATGAACTGTTTCTTGGCCCGTAAACATTTGTGCTGCAGGAATGTCCAGTTTGATCTTGTGCAGGAGAGTCAGAAAGAGTGGAAATCAAGTGACTCATTATTTACTTTAAAAGCTTTTATCATTGTTGATAATGGAGCTGTTTGGGATTGAAAAATTGTAATATTATTTTGTGCACAGTTTTGCTACGGGTGGGTGCTGATGAATGGTAGTTCAGTCCATATTACATCTTTTAAGTGCCCTGTTGTTGTCATTTCTATCTGCCACCATTTGTCCACAGTTTATCTTCCTTAAGCTGCAGTTCCCTAGAGGTTCACAATTACTCTTCATGCCTCACAGGCCATGTAAATGTAAAGTGTGTACATTAAATTTCACGTCATCAGTTTACACATCTTTTAATCATACCATTTGTAACAAGAAACAAAGGCATCAGAAATTGTTGCAACTTTGATTTGTATTGGCCATTCAGGTGAATTTGAATTCTGACCACTCATCATATTTTCTGTTTTTGATGCTTTCTTTTCATTGATGCTATGGGTAGCTGACAATTTACTCCATTGAGAACTTAAAACTGCAGGGATTTTTTTGTGCATTATGCTGTTCTTAATCAAGCCGCAGACTTCAAGATGAGTAGCTTGATTCAAGATGAGGTCATCTTTGGTCAAATACAACAAAATACATGTACATTCTTCATTATGAATCTCTCTTCATCATACATGAACAAAATACATTCCTCGTTATGAATCCCTCTTCACGCGTGAACAAAATACATTCCTCATGATGAATCCCTCTCCATGTGTGAACCTCCATGGAACAGCAGCCTTATAATTATAAAACTTATAAACCTCTGGATATTGCACAGGATTAAAAAAACTTAAATTTATATTTTTCATCTTTTATGTTTGCACAGTTCTGCTTGATTCATGATTTCATCTACACAAATGGAATGTTATAAAAACATTTTTTGACATCATGCTATCCAAAGGATTCTCTCATGGCAGGCAGTGTTGGAGACTTTTATCAAGTGCATGTTTAGAATTGTCATGCCAGACCCCCATCACAATACATGTAGTTGGCATTACATTGAGGAATTGATCAAGCACAGAAAGGACACTTTTAGATGAATGTAATGGTTGCCAAGCTCAGTTTATTCTGCTGGGATTCGTTTTCTTGTTTAGATTTTTCCAGAAACATTATGTATGCAAAGACAATACTAAGTCTTGTATATTTATACGGAAATATTTTTGCTTTCTGCTCCAAAATTACCCTTACTTTATGACAAAACTGTATAATCTTGTAGGAGATTTGGATTATGTCATTTGAATGTAGTTCTACTTCTAGTATTTTTTTTCTCATTTTCTAGGCGTGTAATGCAGCGTGGGACCCATATCCTGAGTGCAGTGGTAGGGTTGTCTGGTATATTACTCAACAGTACAGTGCGAAAGAACTTTCGGCTGGGTGGACTGCGTAGAATGTTCACATATGTACCATCTGTTGTGCTTCCCACGGCATTCTCAGAAATTCTTCATGAGGTGGTTATCAAGCCATCCATTCTGCTGGGTAGAGAACCCTGTCCTGTTTGTGTTAGCCTACGCTCAGGTGTTCTTCAAGTGTCCATGGGATTAGTGTACCCGTTGGTCATATCATTTCTCACTTGCCTTCCAATAGCCAGAGAAAATTACACTCTGTCCCAGGCTGCTGCTGCCAGAGGTACTGGATATCTAAGATTAATTCACCATGTTTTGCCAAAGCCAAGTATACTGCTATTCGTTGGAATAAGCAACATGTTTGTAGGAATGATGATTGCTAATAAGGAGCTTGGGATATTTCACAAACATTTGAGCAAGCCTCCATCCAGTGATGCATTACAAGATGCTGAACTACTGGCGGACTGATCAGTGAAAAAGTGAAAATCTCCTTGTCGTAATCATTCAATGATGCAAAATAGTCATAGATACTAAATATGTTATCAAGGCAAAGAATATGCTAAGGTTTATATGAGTCTTACATGTATATATATCAATGTCCTGCAAAAATGTATTTCAAATGAAGGAAATTTGGGTGATTAATTGTCTAAAGATTCATAGCATGTAGTTTACTTATACATGAAATTCACGCAAATCTTTGAAATCATTTTATTTCCTTGGTATCATATTTGTTTCATTCAGCTGTGTTCAAACATGCATGAAATTGTGAAAGCTGTATAGGTAGACTAGAGCAGGAACTGGGTCAAATCACACTGTGAGTCACAGGGTGAGACAAAAGGAGGGCAAAGTTTCCACAAAAAAGTTTGACAAATGGTGCACACTTGTATACTATTAGTGTGGGCCGTAATTAATAGTCGCTTGCCGTCCCTTTGTCTGCAATGGCGCAGTGCTAGGTGGCCACGTACATTGTCATCATCTTTTACTTTTTTAGTGGATGGAAAAGAGATGGCCCAGCGGGGTGCCCTAGCTTGACCATTGTATAACTCTGTGTGAAAGGTAAACAAGGTGAAAGAATGGTATTACCTCTTTGATTTTAGTGCTTTAATGGTATGTAGCTGAGTGCTGTGTGCATTGTGAATGGAATTGAAATAAAATATTAAAAGGTTTTGTTGCTTGCCAAAATGCAGTATAGCTGTATTTGTTTAGCCTGTCTTTATCAATGTCTTTTTGTATTATAGTTTAGTTTAGTAAAAAAAAAAAATAATGAACATTTGTATTCAGTATTTTGTAGTCCCAGACTCTTGTCTGAACTTCCTCTGTCTGCACAGACATCAGTTGTGGAGTTTCAGAGTAAAAGGCATACCAGGTATTTTTACATTCTGTACAGATAGCTAAACATTCAGCACAAAATTCAGTTTTTTCAAGATCATGCCTTAAGAACGTTTTCACAGGATGAAATTTACTAGCATACATCTGTTTATGTATTGTATTTTGTTAAAATGTCAAATAATATGTGCAAGTGTCTTTTGTTTTAATTAAAAACACTTACTTCAATTTTATCAATTATTTGGCCCATTCTGTCCGATGAATATTCACTTATCAACTTGAAAACAAGGCAACAAAACAACGCTGTGGTATCAAAATATGTTTATAGACACTGATCTAAATTTAAATATAATACAGTATGCATAAGCACTTCAGAGTGCAAAGATACATGTTACAGATTGAAAGTTTTCTTTCATGACTGTACATACTTTAGCACCAGTCTAAACAGTGGAATTTATAGCACACTAAGCATGACATATTTCACTGAAATGAAACATACAAAAACAAGTAAATTGAAATATTGGTCTGACTGGTTTGGTGTGTGAAAAAGGTGCTATATGGTGTTTGTCTATGGATTGGTATCTGATCAATTGTTAGAATACTGAAAGGAAAAAAAAGGAGTAATGAACTTACATGTTTGTTTGCACTTTTTCAAATTAAAAGTTCGTGAGTTAACATCCCAGTCTTTGTTGTCAATCCAATATAATGAGGGACGCGGGGCATTTTTGGGGTTACATTAAATGACACGCACACATTGAAGTAAAAGCTTGAAAAACTCCATTTTCCCTTTGCAAGCATAACAATGGAATTTACAAAGTGAGAATTCAATGCCAATTGAAGAAATAATTATGAGTATTACAAGATCTTTGACATAATGACATAAATGGGGCCCCTAAAATAAATCAAGAAAAAAAAATCAGGGTTCCGCAGTCAAATTGTTATTTATAAAAATTAGTTCTATCATAGGTGCCATTTTTCCGTAAAATTACAGAATTCCGTAAAATAAAAATCAATTACGTCTCAGTAAAATATCTGGCCGTTGTTTACGGAATTGAATTGCCGGAGTCGACAACAGAATGCAAATAAATTATTTACGGAAAATACGCGAATTCCTTTGTCGGAACCCAGGGACCCATATAATGACAGAAATGCTCATGCGCACTTGCACAATAACATCCGCTCGGCGCCGCACGCTTTAGGTCTAGCCTACTTACATGAATCGAAGGGATGCTTCAGTTCGATTTGGCTGACGATACGCAAACATTCAGTTGATTTAGCGGCGATTTCATATTGTACCGGATTATTACAAGACAGACATGGATGGGCACTTTGATTATGTTGAACATGATAGATAAGTGAACATCAAAGAAATAGACAAAGTCTGTGAAGAACAAATTCAACTGGGCTTGGTTGGATGAGAAAGAAGCAAATGGTGAATTCGTGGCTGACTACATTCGAAAGCTGAAAGAGTCTGGAATCACTCACCGTGTCACCTGTAAGGTCAGAGTCAACTATGGATTCAATGGGAAGAAGTCTCTTATAAGTCACTCCAAGAAAATTGATCACGGCAAAGCCAGAAAGACCGTAAAGATGTCTCAACCTCTGCCAACTGCTCTAACTGCCACAAATACCATGGAAACCTGTACTGAAGAAAAGTCCCAGACTTTTCCATATGGTGCGTCACCTGGCATTAGTTTCTAATCTTGGCTTGCCACTCATAAAATCATAAACTAGACGGCAAGGTGCAATACATGAATGTGGTATACCCTCTAATGTCTGTGCTTATTAAAACCTCCAGCCAACGCTACTGGTCAAGCCTGCTGACCGGACCAGTGACCTCACTCATGGGGGGAATCTTATCTGGGTCACTTTGACCCTTGCCGACTAACACACTACCGCCCTGCACATGGTTTTTATTGGTCCGTAAAACATTCGTTGCTGTGCCTTATTACAGTTCATAATGAATTAACCAACGAAACATTTGTCTGTAAGTCTCTCACCAATGATCTGACTTATGATATTGACATTAACAGCTATAATTTTCTTCAGAACGAAGCATGATACCCCCTGGCGCTGAACAATGGTTAATCCAGAATAGCACTATTAATGAGCCAAAGTGGGCATTTGGGGCAAAGGTCATTTCAGAGCTTGTTTCTGATTGGGTCTTAGACACAGACAACTCAAGATGATAGTCAGCTTAGGAGAATATGAGATCATAATGCAAATTTATGTGTTGAACAACAATTTGCAAGCCGATGCTATGCCTTTTGATAGTGTGGGGATAGCCCTTGAAACTGAAAGCTTGGTCTTTGTGATTCCCAGCAATGGTTCACTGGTGTGGGCTGCCAGTCAAAACACCCTCACGCCGCTGGCTTGACCACAGGCCTCTAGACCTGCTCTGGCCTTGGGACTAGCCTATCATCAGTGTTCCCTTGCTTTTGGTGTTGGGTGGTGGTATTTTTGAAGTATGCGTGGGAGAAGGGCTGAGAGGGAGGGGCATTGTCCATGGCACCGTGTGTAGTTGTATGCTCCCACGTGGTCTCACTACCTGCGTGATTGAGCGTGAAAACAAAGAGACCTTACAGCCTATCAGCGTGCTGTTGTGTACACATTGCGTCGCCAACAGGGGAATGCCGTGACGGATAGTTGAGGTGTTGACTCAATTTCATTGGTCGGATAATCAAGATCAACTCATCCGTTCGGGGTTCAAGAATTGGAATAAGAGATGGAACAGGAAATCAAAGTCAACACAGGCGTCACGACGCTTGAGTTGAAGTCAACACAACTGTTTTATTTTAATATAAAATATGATGCAATGGTCCGGTTCTACCAAAAAAGATCAACTGAAGAGAAGTTCAACTCGTGCCAGTTCAACTCAAGTGAAGTCCACTGTACCTTACATTATTGATAAGTCTTCACTGTTTTAAATAAAAGCTTTTGTGATTGTACACATTTTTAAAAATGAAAATACACATTTTTTGGCAATGAAAATACACAAGACGCAGAACTGGTTGGCATCTCTGATGGAATCCAGGAACTGAAGCACTGGATGTAAGATGAAGCTGATTTAAAATAGCATTTCAAAGTTTTTATTCTCTCACATGTTAAAAAAAAAAAAAATCCCAACTGACTTGCTACTTTCATCAGTTATCATGCCTTTTAAGTAATGACTTAGTAGAAAAAAAAATTCGATGAAAAGTAGTGTTGAAATGTAAACAAAATGGTTGAAAATGCAGTCTTTCAAGCCTTATTTAAAATTTTTTTCGCAGGGGGCATGCCCCCATACTACCCTAGTTATGCTCCTGTCTGCAAAGGTTGCACACAAAAAGTTCAGTAAAAAAAAAATTGGCTCAGTAACACTTTGGTTCAACATGCACACTGGACATTGATGCCACAGATGTAGGCTATAAACCTGCCAGATACATTGACATGTATTAGCACAATTCATCGTCTACTTCATACACTGGTGAATCAACAGTTTTTCCATTTTTACAAGACAGTGTTGCAAAGTTTTGGTCAAACAGAGTGAGATTTCCTATATAATTGCTGTACAGACAAGCATCTGACAAAAAGGTTTCTGCTTATAATTCTAAACTATTAAAGACATCGATATGTCACTTTGTGAAAATTTGGATCTCACCCTGAGCACTGATAAAAATAGCCGTAACTCATAACCACCAAAATCCAAAGTCACTAAACAAAAAACAGGACAAGAAACAAAAGACATTCGACCAACCATCAAAATCATCGATACTCCAGTACATGAGATAAGACTGTGAATTCATCCAGTCAAGGCTCCCTGTTCATCAGCATAAATTTCTGCAATTATGTGACAGACAAATACATGTAACATAAACAGTTAATGGCATTGCAATTATCAGGCCAAAAACAGTAACTGGGCAAATATGATTCCTGTACGTAACAATAACATTCCTGACTTATTTTTTAGCATGAAGCATTGAAAGAATGATTAAATACATTTAACACTCCTGAATTTAAGATGCTTATTAAAATACTGCACAGTATAAAGTCAGAGACAAAAGGGCCAAAGAAAATAAATGATCTAGACATACATAATTTATACCGGTATTGTAATAATGCATTTAATCACTAATCACGTTTGGTTAACAATAAAATGTCCTGCCATTGATAAGTGATTCTTAGTTTAAAACCACCCCAATTCTTATGCATATATTGCTAGCAGCACACAGAAAACAGAAATACATGTAAAATTGTCTTTTGGGCCCTTTTCCACCCCTTTTAAAATATAAAAGATCAAGTAAGGTTTTCAAACACTTAGATTTTTCTTTTTCTCTCATCTTGGGTTGGTAATCTCTCTGGAATACCAGACAAACGACAAATTCTGTTATCATGCTCTCAAAAACTTAGAATTCAGAAATTGCTGATACTCTGTAATTGCACAGTGCACGATTTGACAAGATGTTCTTTATGTCATTGTTGACAAAATGACAACTGAAACATGGCATGGATTATTGTTTATTGCCGACAACAAAGATCTAAAAAATTAAGCACCGGGCCTTGCTATTCAAAACCTAAGGTAAGAAAAATGGGAATGGACATTTTTGGCAAATTACTTACATGTGTGAGACTGTTATTATTCTCACTAAGACTGCTAATAGCAATTAAAAAGATGGCATAACGTACTATAGAAATACCCAAGGATTGCTTCACAAAAATTTGAAATTTCCTAAAATGTCCTACTTTTAGTATTTACTGTTCTAGACAGACACATGTATATATATATATCGATTTTATAAATTAACACATAAAAATGTTAGAGAATAAAATTTCAAGAAATCCATGCTTTTCACTTGCAAATCTTCACCAAGGATGTTTAAGAGTTAAAACATCAGTTAACTTGGACACCAATTCAAACTAGGTACAGCCCAATCCATTTATCTCGACATGGCTTTTCTCGATATTCTGGGTAACTCGACACAATTTTTAAGTCCCAACCTGTTCCTTCTTTAATACTACTAAATATTTCCCGGTAACTCGACGTGCTATTCCATTCTTTCCTCTTATATCGACACATTTCTTCCCGACTGCGGCAAAATAAGTGCACTAGATCTACTACTGTGCTACCAAAAATGCCCACGCAACTCCCCGCATATAGGGCCTCTTTATTTCTTTTTGCGGTGCGGGCGGGGAGGGGTAGCAGAGGGGGTGTGTAGACACAGAGGATGACCCTTGGCTTCAGTAACGCGAGTGTGGAGTGCCTTGCATAAACGTACGGCAGTAACAGTACAGAGTACTACAAACTGAATAATTTTTTTTCCCCACAAAACGTTCCTGCGCCGTTGATACTAGGCCTTGACCTAGATCTCTCAGTTAACTGCAGTACTGTCTGTGTATCGCTATCATCACTTCTTCTGAAGGAACAGTCAGGTCGAGGTAAAAAAAAAAAAAAAGCACTGCGCATTAAATTGATAGCTACAGTATTTCGCCGATATCGGCAAATCTTTGCCACGCATCTGCTCCTCACAACAGTGAATGAGTGATATTGGAGGAACAGATGACAATATGCCATAATTAAAAGAAAAAGAGACGTAGTTGCATTATTTATTGGACATTTCCCATTGTGGTGATGTTTGATTCCCCCCCCCCCCCTTTTTTTTTTCTCTTCCACCACTAATCTGCTATTTCGGCTTTCTCTTTACTTGACACAAATCAGACGGTCTCACTGATGTCCAGATACAGTCGACTCCACTTAAAATGAAGTCGCTTAAAATGATCTTCTTTTAGTATGATGTTTTTCTTTTATCCCTTCCCCAATGCCTCATTTCCGTGGGAAAAAAACGCATAGTATGACATCTTTCTATCCGTTTTTACTCTTTGTGTGATCTCATTTTGAAGTCCCAAAGAGGAAAAAAAATGCTTAGTATGATTTTCCTAAACTGTGTCATGGTCAAAATACACGCCGTCATCTTTCGTAATCGTCGTTTCGCTACAGCTCATACCTGCCATTGCTCTTTGTCTGCCTCGCCTTGTTTACACCTGTTATGTCACCTACCCAGCGTGCGCCCGAGGCGCCATGCGTACGACTGGATGTGGTCGCTTTGTCCATGAGTGTAGGATTTTAATTTTATTCTGCTGGCAACACTGATCCCTCGCAATCATGCGAGCTCAAATATGTTGCCATGTATTATTCATCAGGTGGATCGATAATTAATGCAGTATAATAGTAAACGGTGCATCTGATATCGTAAAATTCACAGGGCCACTGATTTTACTCAGGTCGGGCATTGAGAGCAGAGGTTGCGATAGAGAGAAAAAGCAAAGGGCTGCCCACGTGGATGTACTGTAATGGTTCTTTTCACCAAACGGTCATGTGAACACGGCCAAGCGCCCGTTTTGAAATGACTAAACATGAATATTTACTCCAAAAAAGTCTTTATAAAGCGATAAAACGCCAAGCCTTTCCGCCTATACCTAATTTTGGGTCGCTGAATTCAAATCTGTGCTAAAAAATAACACTTGATGAAAAAATTGTATTTTAAATTTTTCTTCAAGCATCCCGCCCGTGCTATTTTAAGACGCCATGGGCCTGGCGGCTTGGAGTACGCCAAATTAAAGAAAAACAATCCCACGGCTGAGTGTCGTTGAAATTTTATTGCAGCGGTAAAAGTGAAAAGTCGCACGGGCGAGAGAAAATGACTCGTCTGTTGTGAGTAGGTTGGTCTGAATCCAATAATAATTATGATTTAGAGAAACTTTGTACTGTTGTCGCTCGGCCGTGATTGCACGTCCGTTGTCGCCAGTTTGGTGTGAACGTACCATGACACGCGTGGCCACAATTGCACAATTGTTAAATTTTTTTTTTTTTAACTACGCAGTATAGATTCTATCGTTTTCACGGGACACGGAGCAAAGACAGACGGCGCCAGGAAATCCACGAAGGTGTCAAATACCTTGCTCAATCGGTCACCGCGGATGGGCGATGTTTATGTGTTAGTTTAGGCTCAGTGCTACATGATGCGAGTGTGACCAGCGGGAGGGTCTTGTATGATATTCACATTTAAATATAAATATTAATAATACTGGAAAATGCAAGCTATGTTTGTTTGGTTGGCGTATCTTGCATGCTGACAGTCATATAACAACGTAATGTTAAGTTGACTGACAGGTAATATTGTGTGCTAATTTTTGCCCTTTGGTTATAATGGAAACAGAACATTTTGCTTAGAAATGGTCAGACACCATCGCTTTGGGTGAATATTTTTTTCTTTCTAAACAATGTCCCCTCACACACCCTAATACACATTGGCCTACACACAAAAAATATCCCCTCCTTAGAAAAAAACAACCAAAGGTCACCTGCATAACAATGCTGCTTCCATCATTTATCAACATACATGTAGTTTATCTAAGGTAGATAACTTAATAATGCTTAAGATGATTTAACGGATAGTAAGATGTTAAATTTTATGTCCCCTGGACATCATCTTAAGCAATGTCCACTGTATCAGGATTGCACTGTACTCCAAACTGGACCACTAAAGGGGCGAAATCCTGTTTTGGCATAATTTTAGGCCAACATTATAAGGCCATTACTGCTGTGTATTTATGTGAAACGTCATGTATCCTAAATTAAAATAAAGTTCAATCCTTCCTCTGACAAAATATACTTCCTTTTGCATTGTTTAATGTGTTTAGCTGTGTGTTTTTATAGCTTGAATAGGACATAGACTTGCCGTTTTCGCTCTCAGCTGCGCGTACCGAACTGACCCCCTCATAACAAAGAGTTGCGGCGGTTCAATATGATGTAGTGCAAGTGTTTGAAAATAACTCACACAGAAAGCCAGATAAATTTAATTCAATGTATTTTTCCTCGTGTTTTAAGGTGAAATTCTTTTGAAATGCATTTGTTGGAGAGTTTGTAGACCAAGAAACTAGCGGAAACGTTTATTGATCAGGAGCAAAATAATATGCAAATAAACCTCAGCCTTTGTATTATAAGGCGATGCCAAAATGAAACATGGGGCATGTTTGGTATCGAAGCGCCGACTGTTTTTAGAGACCCGCCCAATTCTTGATTTCGTCACCTTTATCCGACACTCAGTGCTAAGTCAATGGTGACATGGCTGACCTCCTTTTCAATTTACAAAAAAAAACAAAAACATAATTTTTGTCTCCCCTGTAAGAGTTCACAAAAGAATGACATCGAATGACGTTTGCTGACTAAAAAATGTAAAATGAGATTCTTGTATTTTGTTTGTACCCCTCGAAAAAAATTAAACATTAACCCTCTTGACTTGGATACTGAGAATTTTTAATGCCGTGGCCCCATAAAATGTCATTTTATGGGAGGTCAAAGTTGGCTTCGCGGCTGATGACACAATCACCACAAATTTTTAAAAATTCAAAATGACACAACTTTCTTAATTATGGAGATACAGAGACAAATTTGGTATCAAAATTCTTAGAATACTGAGATCTATCCATTGGAGGACAAAACTTATTGATATAGCTACTATCCAAAAATCACTTTGGGTTACCTATTCAAACTGAACGTTCATGTACAGACAAAATCAGGGTTAAGATGATCCTATTGATTATTGTACATCACATGCAAAACTTAAGGAAACTTGGAACTGGAATTTTGCAATTGGGAAAATGCCACATTTTGATCTTGCCTTCGATATTAAATCTATTTTGCTTGACACACGGCCTGTAAGGGCAACTGCCAAGATGCTGACTGTCCCCCCCCCCCCCCCCCCCCCCCCCAAGTAAGTGTGTGTGATTTTGGACAGATATGATATAAATGTTGTAAAGTGCTTGGAGCCTGCTTTTTAAATGGGATGGAGCGCTATATAAATGCTGTGTATTATTATTATTTTCACTGTATTGACAAAGTGTGGTTTTTCATTACTATTCATGGATGTTACCCGAAATAGCACGAACTGGATGAATTTTACTGCTCTGCTCATTTTGCAGACCACTGACGAGTTACTGTCTCCAAGCTATACTCCCACTTGAGCTGATAGATCCTCAACTGGCTGAGAGTGTTGAATCCCATTTAACCTCCTTCTCTCTATGCAGTTGTTCAAGTTTTCAATCGTCCTTTGATTTCTTCACTCTTTGTGAGGTCAATGGGTTTCCTCCCTCTGTGATCCACCATCTCTCTTGCTTCTGGATATGCTTTCAACAGAATATCCACTGTTTCAGCATGATTATTTTCCGCAGCCTGAAAAAGACAATAAGTTAATAAAAAAAAAAATATACAGGGAATGTTTATCTCAATCAAACAATGACCAATGCATGAAGAAAGTGATGTAATATCATTCATGACCAGCATGTGACTGACACTGAGTGAACTATAAAGTTTACAGTCTTGCACCTTTTTTTCCCCACTATCTCTTTCTATCAAAAACAAAAAAACAATAACAAAAAAAAAAGTTTAAAAATGGACCCAATAATGGGTGCCCACTGCAGCCAGGCATACAAGTTTCCAGACTTTTGGTAAAGATTATTTCACAAAAGTTTTTTAAAAAGGCATGTACATGTTTGTAAGGAAAACCTAAAAAAGTCTTTAAAAAGAAAAAAAAAGTTCACATGGAAATGGGATCCATTAGGAAACGAAACATGCAACAACAAAACTGATAAATCTCAACGAATTGAGTGAAGCACGTTGACACAATAATGGTCACATGGTGCTAGGAAAAAAGCAAGAAAATAGACAGAATTTAACAAAATGACAGGACAGAAGGAGACCTTACCAGAAGTGTCCACCAACCACCAGCTGTGTGATGGATTCCAGAGGCATTAAACTGTCTGCGGTGAATGATACCCATCCAATAAAAACAAAACAAACAAGAATCAAAACAAAAATCTGCACACAAGACAAAGACGGGAGACTAATGGATCTTTTCAATTTTTACTTTTTCGATCCAGTGGCCGTCTGAGCTGCCTATTGAATGGCAGAGGATTTGCAGGCATTCAGTTATTCTGTTTTGTCTGCAAAGAGGGTCTTCCTGACATGTGGTGAGGTGGGTGGATAGAAAATAATGGATGGGAGAAAGATTCGAAGCAACTCAAAGGTCAGACAAGTAATTAAATGAAGAGAACAGAGGAAAGAAAAAGGAAATAATAAACTTAAATACAGAGGACGAAACAGAGAGTAGTAGACGAACACAGACACCAAAATTTTACACTAAAACCAGTCTCATTACATTTGTGGAAAATATCACTGAATTGATAAAGAAATCCCTGAAACATGATGTGTGTATTAGCTGCACATTCCCTCAGTGTGTATGTATGTTACGTGTACTTACTTTGTGCAAAGGTGTTACTCCATCACAGTCACACACAGATGGATCAGCCCTGTGATCTAACAGAAGGGAGACAATTCTGGCATGGCCCATGTAGGCAGCTCGATGAAGAGGAGTTGCCTTACTTGACTGTGTGCTGATATTTACATCTGCATTATATGACAGCAGTGTTTGGCATACATCAATGTGTCCATTTCGACTGGCATAGTGCTGGGGAAAATAACATGACAAATTAAGGAAAAAATAAACAAACAATATCTGCATGTAGCAAAATAACAGACAGAGTAATAAGAGCCAGTTGCAAAATCTTAAGCCGAGAACTCTGAGACAACCACAAGAGCTGCAAACATTGAGTTTTCAACTTAGTTCCTAAAAGATAATGTAGTTTGCGGTGGACAAATGAAATGTGGATACAATTAAAAATTTGGCAGAACAATTTATTTATAATTTGAACATCGTTCCATGATAACAGAAATGGAGCACTCTTTTGATATTTATATGACTTATTCACATAATCTGTGACATACGTATGGAGAAACAGTCTTGTCTAGAAAAGACAGAGACTAAAACAAGAAACCTATGACTTGTGATGGATATGCCAGAGATATTCTTTTACACTGTCATTAATAATGTTATCTTGGATAAACATACAGTACTGAACATCAACAGTTGAAGGGATTAGTTCTGTGCCATCCAAGTGTATGTTACTTCTTCAAAACAAACAACAGAATTGTCCAGTAAGGTTAGCGAGTGCACTGATGTCTTTGAAAAGCACATTAACCCAGAAGCATTATTATTAGTTTTTTAGAGTGAGGGGCACATTACATTGAAAGATCCCAAGTATGATGCAGGGAAAAAAATAACATGCACATGCATGCACATACACACACACACACTTTTTGCGCCATAGGCATGATTTGGAACCTAGCCCTTCAAGTTTCTCTGTTGTGTGAATAAAGTGATTTATTAACTCTTTCCATGCCAATCTCCGATATATCATCGATATGGCCGACCGCGTTTGAACCAATCCACGACCTATCGTCGATATCGTTTCACACGACTCTGCTCTTCCTTTGCTTGTACTTCACATTCCTATCTATCATACACTTCTTTATGTGTTTTTCAGCTTCTTCATCCATTTTCCTTCAATTTGATGTATAACATGCTTAAGTTTCAATGATTTGAGGTACAATGTAGTAATATTCTCAATTTTCTAATTCACGCTTGGTTTGATTTTTCGCGAGCAAAAAACCCTTGGCATGGAATGAGTTAAGACTACTATACTAGTGAAATAAAGAGCTGCCCTTAACTGTGCAAGGGAGAGCGAAAGCTTATAATATTCCATGTTGTAACTTAAATGGGTAAGTTTTACTAAATGGTTGCCCTGTCCATGCATAAAATATTTCAATCAATAAAGATTCCAGACATTAAATTAAAATATACATACAATACAAAAATGACAGTGCAGCAGTGCTAAAGAATGAACACAGGCTATAACAACTGATCTTGAAATGTTGTCAGGAGTACTCGTCGAAGTTAATGGCCTTAAAAATGTGTAAGAGTCTTATGACACAGACTCGTCTAATGGTAATACTAATGCGTTAATAAAATTAGCCTAGATATGCTTTATATGCCAGTGCCTCCACAGTCCGCCAAACATCATTTACCGCAGGTGATGTCTGTTCAACTAATGTTAATTGCAGTAATAATGCCTTGGTAATGGTCTCAGGTAAACCTGATATCCCTCCCATATAAATTTATTGATTTGCAGTTTTGGGAGGAGAAATTAATTCAGGACACTTTCAAGTGAGACAATGCATTCAATATCTGTACTTTTATTGCTTGTGCGAAATGTCAGCAATGATGTGGCTAAGGAAAGTTGCCAAACATTTTTTTAAAATTTGCAATCAATATTTTGCCATCACAGTATTTATTTTTGGTCACATTCATAGAGCTAGGTAAAGGCTGTATTTAAGACAAATAAATGCAATTTGTTCAGGATATTCTCCTGTTCTTTGTCTAATCCAGTATAATAAAAAAAACACGCGCCAGCCTATACAAACTTTAGTCAAGCCTGCCGACTTTATTTGGCAACCTATGTTGCTGAAATTTTGACAAAAATAAAAAACAATTTGGACTAATCACTTTTGCCATCAAATACTTTATTTGAAGACTTGAAATGGTGGGGAAGTTTTTTATTGTTTTTTTGCCTGTACTAACACCGTAGTCCGCAGAGTGTTATTGGAAAAACTGTAACAGAAAGTTTAAATGCATGCAAGGAGTCCACAATAGCCAACTGTCATCACACCTTGATGAGTTTATGTGGAGAGAAATACATGGTAAATCCCACCAAGAGGCACTACACAACATTATCTTGCATATTTTCCAGTGGCATCCAGTATAAAAACGGTGGGTGTAACAAATTTTTAAAAATTACTTCATTTCAATATTTTGGTCAAAACATCCCAAAATACCCGGGTCCCCTATTGTACAATAGTACCAAGAAACTTTACATAGCCTAAGTGCCACTTAGATCTAGATCTAGATCTAGGTCTGCAAACAAGAACTCACCAAAGCAGTATAACCCGATTTGTCGGTATCGTTTACAATAGAACCGTGACTCTGCAAAAGTTTCTTCTTGACATCTTCATTATCTCCAGCTAACGCAGAGCTCCAGATTCCTCTCTCAAAATCCAGTTCATCTAAGGATTGATGAACAGATGGGTTTGCTGCACGATGGTGACAAACATCGTTGTGGTTTTCACTGCAACCATGGACGCCGCCATGAGTAGACATTTTTGTTATCAACTCCTGTTGTAAACTTCAAAAAGTGAAGACTGACAGACCTGAAACTGTACTTGAAAAACATTCGTTTTTTTAAATTTTAATTTCTTTATTGTGAAAATCTATCTATCTGTCTGTCTGTCTGTCGTCTGTCTGTCATTCAGTCTGTCTGTCTGTCTGTCTGTCTGTCTCTGTCTGTCTGTCTATCTATCTATCTATCTATCTATCTATCTATCTATCTATCTATCTATCTATCTATCTATCTATCTATCTATCTATCTATCTATCTATCTATCTATCTATCTATCTATCTATCTATCTATCTATCTATCCGTCTGTCTGTCTGTCTGTCTGTCTACACCTGTGCATTAAGGTAAAATGAGTAAAGATGGCTGTTAATCCGTGAGCTTGGGATGTTATATTTATATGTGATGGAAAGATCAAGACAAAACAGTGGAAAGCCACCCATGTATTAACTGATATCAAAATACAAGGTCAGCAAATTCGTGTTTTCAGTGTGAACCAAAGCTGCTCATACCTGGGCCACGACATAAAGTAATGTTTCTAACAATAGAAACTGACCGACCAGATGATGAGCGGTTAAAAAACAACAACAACAACTAATACATGTGCGGATTATGTCAAAAGTAAAGTAAATTACGCACCGATGTCCACTTCTGAAAGGTTTCCACTTATCAACACAATGTGTATGTCATCTGTTACCGTATGTTTAAATTCAGTAGTGTTTTCTCTGAAAAATAATGGCAAAAACTTGAGATTGTTATTCTAACATAATGTATTAAATAATTGATTAAAACAGAATGACTCTTCCACCTGGATACTAATTACAGTCACGTACATTAGCCCAGCCAGCAGCCTTATTGAAATCCCATGCCCAGGTCTGACGCCAAGTTCGTACACAGGAATGACCTCGTCCCAACGTAGATCTGCTGTTGCAATATCGCTCCATTGTTAATTTAATGTAGGGGACCTGTTCCTATGGCAATCTTACCAACCATAAATCTTGTCTAAATCTACGTCTAATGGGCTGGAAGGTTTATCATCGAGCGAGTGCAATCTTTTGGGAAAATATCCAAATGTGTAGTATAATACATGTACATTAAGTATAAGATCATACAGAGTTTGGAGATGTAGATGTAGAAAACACCATACGTAGATGCTTGGACATTATGAAAACTACAATTTTTATCTTTTGCATTAATTAAGTAACATCCTACAAAGACATTTTATTACCCGTGCCCATATTTTTCATGTAAATTATCTGTCATCTGGCAACCAGTCGAAATGACTTATCTTACTAATCTTAGCAAGATGAAGACAAATTGTCCTTCAGATACTATTTTGTGCATCTATTATCTGCGATGAGGGGATACTAAAATTGAAGCACAATATTTATTATTTACCAGAGGAGACACTTAGATAATTGTACTATCGTCTTAAGCTGAATTATGTAAGTGGCTTTCAGCCGTCATTATTATTGAAATGGATTACGTCTTTTTTTTCCTTTGTTCTGGTAAATCGTGACACAAGTAAGATAATAATCTAATTGCCCGGCGACATTTCTATACAACGAAAGAAGACAAATTTAATGACAGTTTTTTCGCTTTTTAACATGAGACTTCTACTCCTTGTGCTCACTTAATCTGCTGGAGACCTATGCCTTGTAACACAGACAGCTAGCTCTTATCCACCCATGTAAGTTCTTACGCCTTTCACTTTCAATCTAGGCAGAGTTTGATCATTTAGATTTAAATTTGGGACAAGCTGCCCAGCCAGCAAACGTATGGAAATCTGACACATAGGATTGATATCAAGTTTGTATGCAGGAATAACATGGCTCCTGTGTAGATCCGCTGGTTACGACATTGCGTCGATGTTGGTTTGATGTAAGGAATCCTCCCTACAGTTGTCTTAACATCCCTATAGAAATACTAAACATAATGTACGTCGGACTGATGTAGGGATAGAGGCTGGTTGGCCATATAGCCCAGATACTCACAACAGGATTTTTGGTACTAACTCGTGGCTATTACCATACTCCCATAAATTTATATTTGTTGTGATCTGTTAGCTAAATCTATCCCTAACTTCAATCTCAATACTTTTCTTAGCATTCTGTGAAAAAAAAAAAAAAAAACAACAACCAAAAAAAAACAACGAATTTGGTCACATGTCAGAAAATTAATTGTCACTCAGTTTAAATTTAGCAAATAGCGAGCGTGTAATAGGCCTATGTGAAAGTTCTGTTTAACTCTCCACAAGTAGATTTACCCTTCTGCCTTTCTCATTTTTCCTTGTCGGCATCTACGCGTTACCGTACCGTTCTGCATAAATTTGTTAATAAAGAACCGTGGCCACCAAGTAACCGACAGACTTTTCAATAAATACATGTACTTGAGCATTCGTTGAAGAGTGTAGTTCTATGTAGTAGGCCTACTAGTGTGTCACAAACGACAAAAGCAGTAGAACAGAGCAAAACGTGTACTTCGTGCGCTCTTCAACTCTGGAAAACTTCAGCTCTTTTAAGGTGCCTCACTCTAATACATGTCACAGCTTTGAGTTGATGTACTTTGCACCTTAGGCAGTATATTAGCCGATTTTTATACACAGTAAAAAAAAATACTTTTATTTCATCAAATCTGGGCCAACGACATATCGATGACTTCAATTGCTGCATAACTGACATTTGTGGTGAACCGGTAGTTCGACTTCATGCATTTTCTAGGAAGTTGAATATCAAATATGTTTAATAGATCTAGATGATCGAGTTCGAACAGCTGACAGTACGAATTCTGGGCGTGGTTAACACGTTGTATCCATGATTCCATCAAAAGGTATTCAAGGTAACTTTTTGGGCTATTCATTTACTCAGTGATAAGTGGCTAGGCTAACAAAGATCACGTGTTCAAACTGAACGATCGCCGGGGCACGGAGAAAATGATTCTTTCAAAATGGTACCAAGTCATCAAGGTAACCGGTTTGCGTTATTCTGTTCATCACCAGTAAATGGCTATACTGAGAAACGATGTGTTGAAACTGAGGGATCACAATGGCCTGGAGAAGTTTTATTTTATTTTTTTTCTGTTGAGTAAAGCGAACTTTTATGCCCCTCTCACGTGCGTTTTCATGACATCTATCTTCAATAATCAAAATGTATAATTATACATTAATTATACATGTATTATGCACTATTTGATCCTGCTGCAGAAAAACAATTTTAGTTGGGTACTTGATCAGTAATATGAATAAAATACAACCTGGATAGTATTATTCTTCAGTATCTTATGGATGCGGTTTTTGTTTGTTTGTAGAATGTCATCAAGTGGCACAGATTCTCTGCTCCAAGACCTGGGAGGATGCGGCCTGTTTCAAGTGGTGGTGTCATCAATTTGCATGTTGGCAGAGTTATCGTATATGTGGAACATCTTATTCATGGTTTTCGGAGGTTACAACCCTGGAATGACTTGTGTGACAGATGAGCTCAATCATACATATGAGAAAAGCACTAACTTCTCGAAAGAAAAGTATAATGGCATGAGCGACGTCATATTTACAACTGTGACCAATTCAAGTCGTCCGTTTTTGAGGCAGAATGTCAATGGAATATCTTTCGTGACCACTTGTGGCACTGTTAAGACATGTCCAGGTGACATAAAGTTCCGAGATAGCGCATCCACAGTGGCGACAGAATGGAGCCTTGTATGCGACAGAGCCTGGATTCCATCTTTAATGATCTCCTTACAGATGGCTGGGATGATCATTGGCAGCCTGTGTGTCGGTCCATTGGCCACACGTTATGGTAGAAAGATAACCCTGTATACAGCACTGGGCTGTTGTGCAGTGCTGAATGTCATTGGACCCTTTTCTGTTTCATGGCACATGTTTACAATCATCCTTTTTCTTGTGGGCGCGACTTTGGGAATGTCATACGCTTCACTTGCAGTTCTCAATCACGAATACCTTACTCCATGGGGGCGGGGTGTTGTCGCCATGTTTCCCCTGTGGCCTCTTGGTGGTGCCATTTATGCACTGGTTATAATGGGTTTGAAAGACTGGAAACAAATTCAGTTTACTATAGCGGGCTTGACGTCTCTGATTTTCTTGACATTCATGTGGATGCCGGAAAGTATGAGATGGCTGGCAGTCAACGGCAAAACTGCTCAAGCTAAACAAATAGTTATGAAAATCGCCAGATGTAATAGGAAAGCTATACAGAACACAGATATTTTGGAAAATCTGCACACAATGAAAAAAGAGCAGGAGGTGGGTGAAAATCAGTGGTTTCCTTATGGTGACCTGTTTCATTCAGACTTTCGAAAAACGACCATAGTCATGTCTGTGGTATGGGTAACTTTTTCAACCGTTTATTTTAGAATTAACTTTGGAGTGAAAGCTCTGGGCGGGAATTTCTACATTAACAATTTATTATTGTCATTAATACGAACTCCGTTTCAATTTATAGGGCAAGCACTGATTAGCATCATCGGTTGACGAGGGATCACCTCTGGTGCCCTATGGATATCGACGATAGCAGGCGTTCTTCTGGTCATCATACAGTTCACCATGGACGAACTGCACAACGAACTCCCCACTACAATTCTAGCTTTATGCTGCTGCTCTTTCGTAGTTGTCTCCTGGACTGGGACAATAGTATGGATTATGGAACTTTATCCAACAACGCACCGAGGTTTAGTGTATGCATGGTTCCATGCAGTAACTAAGGTGGGGGTTATGATCTCCCCTTATCTGATACCAAAGAACATTCTTTCTTTGCACACTTCCTTAATAATTTTGACCATTCTCTTGGCTGTCTCTGCTGCCATCTTATTGATCTTGCCGGAAACGAAGAATAGACCGTTACCAGATGTCAGGGATCAAACCATATCTGTAGCGATAACTTCCGAACAACAAGAACAATTAGTCTAGGATCTGACAAGAAAAAAAAAAAAAGAAACAACCAGCCCTCACCAAAACAACAACAACAACAGCAACCACAACAAACAAACATAAAAAAGCCCCGCTAGTCTCTGATCTTCAGAAGACCAGGAGTATCCTAAACATACTACTGGCATCTCTGTGATTTCCACCTTAAAATGAAAGTATAATATTAGTGCGGCCCGCGAGGGGAGTGGAGCTCGACATCACACATGAGCTAAATTTACTGAACAAGAAGTTACAAGGCCAAGTGCAGCTTGTCAGTGCTGCTTATGACAACGTGAGAGCATTCTCAACAAAACTTGTGTTATGGAAAGCCCATCTCTGTCAGACAAACCTGTGCCATTTTCCACCATGCAAGGCATTTATGGATGCAGGCACACCATTCAGTGGTGAAAGATATGTTGATGCTATTTTGAAGCTACAGAAGGAATTTGATCACATATTTGCAGATTCCAAGACGCACAAAGCCACTTTTCCAAGTTTTTTTATGACCCCTTGGTGTGCAAGATGCCCCTCCTGTGCTTCAAATGGAGCTCATTGATCTGCAGTGCAACTCTGACCTCAAAGCCAAGTCCAGGGACGTGAGTGGAAAATCAAACAAGCCTGAGCAATTTTTGAGAGAACTACACCCCCACCCCCTCCCCCAATCCAACAGCTTCCCTGAGCTTTCCCGAATGTTCAAGCGGACCATGTGCCGTTTTGGGATCACGCATTTGTGCGAAAAGTTCTTCTCCACATTGAGCTTCAATGTCCAAATACAGGTCCAGACTTACTGATGCTCATCTTCAAGACATTCTGAGGGTCTCAACTGCTTCCTCTCTCTAGCCAAATTGGCTCAGATATGTGAGAAGAAGCGCCGCCAAGTCTTTGGCAGCAAGGAGTACGCAAGAGAAACGATGTTCAGAAGAGCCGTTCATGATCTTCATTCAATGTTCCATTCATGTTCAGGACACTTCATGTTCAGAAGAAATCATTAAACTGTTAAAAATGATGTTTGAGGATTTTTTGTACAACTTTTTTTAATGTGGAATCCCTGTTGTCCAGCCTTACCCTTACTTTGCCTCCAGCGGCCCCCAGGTAAATTGAGTTTGAGACCCCTGCAACATAAAAGTCTTGTCTTCATTTCTACCTCAAAGCCTGACAGGAGATCTAATCCAGTGACAGGGGGTTTCAGCATGATACAAGACAATACACTGTGTCATAAACGGGAACAAATTACTGGCTATCATACACCTTTCTTGTCATAGGATTGAAACAAAGTACATTGATTATAATTATCTTTGAAGGCCACACCTATTCCCAGATGCCCGCGAATAAGAATTTAATGAAGCTGTGTTTGTAAACGATGTTTCATGCTACCTCACAAATAGGTATGAAATAAATGGCAGCAGCTTCCTTTCGTAACGACCAAATCTGCAGTCATTCTACTAGGATCCCTATCTTTTTTTGCTAGTTTCGTACACAGTGATACACCTACATACCAGAACGTTATTCGTAGGTGTCCGCAGATAAGCACTTTGATATCTGAAAGACAGTAAACAGTGACATTCCGAAAGTTCAGATACGATTCCTCATGAATTAGGTCCAACAGCGGGCTTTACCCATTGCCTGCAGCTTGGGAGGTAAATAAAACCATAGTGAAAATTAATTCCCTCTGCCCCAAGGGCAATCAATTTCGTGTGTCTGACTGAGTTTGAGACTAGATCTAAGCTTAGTGTAATTTATCTAAAACTTCGACTAACAACAATTGTGATTTTCATGTTTCTACGTACGAACACAGCTCTATAGGCATCTATTTTATTTATTAAAATTTAATAAGTTCTCCTCTGTTCGCTTAATTATGTATCTATTATTTATTGATTTATTGATCTCTAATCATTGAGTCATGCACAGAATGAATATAATTATTTCAAATCACTTTTCAATCGGAGCCCTTAAAAAAAAAGTCATATGTAATTAAACTTCGGATACTATTGTGCTTTTCTGAATTTGTGATACGTCTCTGAAAGTAATGCCATCTCTGTCAAATGATATTGATACGAGTTTGAGAATAAAGTTTGTACTGGACAAGCCTAAAAATTAAAGCACTAACAACACCAGGAAGAGTACAGAAAGTCTTCTGGTCCCAAAAGGATCAGCTGAATGAATCTGGAATGCGTCTGAGAACATCTGTCTGAATAAACTATATAGCCATCGTCACAAATAATCTAGATCTGGATCTATCAACAAGAACTCACCAAAACAGTATAACCAGAGACACAGGATACGTAGACGAATCAATACGACATATTCCGTCCGCCGACTTGCGAGCGTATCATCCATGTCAACAATGGAACAATTCGCACCACACCCCTTCATATGAGTGAACTAAGGAGAGTAGTAACGTATTTATACGCGCGCCATTTGTGGATATATAGTGGGAGAAGCAATGGATCGTCTCAGTATTCTGTGTCTCGGGTCTAACCCAATTTAGTGTCAGCATCATCTATACTAATAAAAGAGAAACTTTACGACATTGCGCGCGCCTCTGTCGCTACTCCTCCGTTAATGTTGATTCTATGGCCTTCAAATTTTACACAGTGCTTAGTATAGTCTGTGGTCGTGTCGCCGGCACATAAAATTTAAATATATTTGAGAAATAACAGAACGTTTGTTTCCGTTTTTGTGTTGCGACACATCAAATTTTCGGCAAATTTGCGGCAATTTTTTGTCATCGATTATAGTATTCTGTGCGCAAATTGCTTGAGCGATTACAGTCGCCGATGGGAATAGACCCCCAAATTACATGTCTTATCATGAGGACGCAGATCTAATATCGCCTCGCAATATAGCCGATTGTGCTAAACTGCCTCGGAATAGACCCCCAAATTACATGTCTTATCATGAGGACGCAGATCTAATGATTTACGTGCACTGTACCTTCAAGAATGCATTTTCTCATAATATTTCATCGACTGAAGTAATCAGACCTAAATAATCGAAATTTAACTCATGATGTTTTACGCCAACGATTACCGCCAACTTCCGCCGACACACATTTTAAAACAGTGCACAACTGTGGATAAGTTTCAGCTTTGTTCTGATTAGTTTACATCTAGACTAGGTCTATATATCTGTGTTTTAGAATGTGTTTTCAATAGCCTATGCCTACATTCTAGACTAGATCTAGGAAAGGAAAGATTCTGGATTAGGTCGGGAGATTGACGCCACAGTACAGGGCCAACGTTTCAAGCGGCAACGATTGTTGCACGTGGGTGGCCATCACACATTTTAACTGTTTAAAGCAGCGCCCAACAGCAGGACTTTCATTTCGTTGCTCAACAGCAAACCTTTTTGGCTTTGGTTAGGTTTCAGCTTTGTTCTAATTAGTCTAGACTAGATCTAGATCTAAGTTTTTAATATGCCTAGGAAAAGGAAAGGGTCTGGATTAGGGAGATTGACGCCACAGGGCCAACGTTTCAAGCGGCAACAATTGTTGCATGTGGGTGGATCTGCTACCACCAATGAAGATTCGGCAACTGAAGAAGATGGAATTGCCATGCAGTCTCTTCAAGCTATTCAGTCAGTGCCTCAAGTGCCTGATGAGCTTGCTCAAGAACGCCGTCCACAGGAAACGCCAGTCCCTGCCCCAGCTCCACACCCGCATGAAAGGCCACCCCCTGCCCTAGCTACACACCCGCAGGAAAGGCCAGTACCTGCTCTAGATCCAGGAATTCCAATGGCTCTTAACTATGCACCACATGCATTTGTTCAAAGGCATAACAATGCCATTGCTGGCAGAACGGGCCATATTGGCACCACTAAATGACACTGTAGCCACCATCAATGCCAGACTTACTCAAATGATGCCTGGGCTGTGCAAAGTTTACACCTCCTTTGATAGCACTGTTACGGAAGAGGAGGCAGTGCATTATCCCACAGAGTTTCTTAATTCAGTAGAGGTCGCTGGGCTTCCGTCTCACAAACTTACCATTAAAGTTGGGATGCCAGTTGTGATTATGCGGTCTCTCAACCCACCACGTCTAATGAATGGCACAAGGTGCACTGTCTGCAAATCTACCCCCAATGCTTTAATAGTGCAGATATCATCAGGACCGCATAAGGGGGAAACACATGCCATTCCACGGATAATTTTGCAGCCTTCTGACAGTGCATTGCCCTTCACTTTTCAACGGCGTCAATTTCCCGTTCAGCCATGTTTTGCCATAACTATAAACAAGGCTCAGGGCCAGACTTTAAAAACCACGGGCTTGGATTTAACATCTCCAGTATTCACACATGAAATGCTATATGTGGCACTGTCCAGGACATGAACAAATAAATCTGTCTTTGTGTTGGCTGCGGAATATCAGACTCGCAACGTCGCCTATCCAGAACTTCTACAGTGAAGGTATGTCACAATAGTTAACCCATTGTCATCATCTGTCACTGGCACACTGCCTTTTCTTTCTTTCCTATTCCGTTCGTAGAACGGGTAATCAGGCTTGTTTACAATATAGCTGTGACTCTGCAAAAGTTTCCTCTTGACAAGTTCCAGAATCCTCTTTCATAATCCAACTCATCTAATAATAGTTCGTCCATCAGGTATGATGATGACCTTAACAACACCAGAGGAATAAAGAACAGAAATTGTTGAGAATTTCAACACATGGACAATAAAGAGAACTAAAGGACACAGAGGACAGAATGGAAAGACTGTTCTTTCATGACTTATGGCTTCTCATGTGACTGATAAGTCCTATTTTTGCCCTGCAGACCCTTCCGCATAAATGACAAGAGTGCTCCGTTGGTTCAGTACCACTGGGCCTTTTCTTGCGCCGTTCTCTTTTTTTGATAGCCTGCTGGACTCTGTCAGCTTCCCATGCTTTGCTGCCTCTGGTAAGGGCCGCCCTCCAATTTGCACGATCAAACGAGAGCTTTTCCCACTCACTCACATCAATGGCAAAGGCCTTCAGTGATTGCTTGAGAGTGTCTTCGTAACGTCTCTTTGTGGCCCCAACATTCCTCGTTCCATTGGAGAGCTCAGAGAAGAAGATTTGCTTAGGGAGTCTGGAGTCGGGCATTCTGACAACATGTCCTGCCCAACGTAGCTGAATTTTTTTCAGGTGGCAGAAGATGCTCAATTCCTTGGCACGATTGAGGACCTCAGTGTCTGGAATTTTATCCTGCCATTTGATCCTTAGGATCTTTCTAAGGCAGGCCAGATGAAAGTGATTTAGCTTTCTGGCATGCGATTGGTACACTGTCCAGGTTTCAGCCCCATAGAGTAGGGTGGGAAGGACCACAGCATTGTACACTTTCAGCTTAGTGTCTGTGCGAATGCCGGCAACATCCCACACTCTCTTTCGAAGCCTGCCAAATGCAGAGCTGGCTTTGCTGATTCTTGAGAGAATTTCAGTGTTGTTTGTGTCGGTGTCACGAGCAGAGTTGGGGTCTTGGGGATGTTACGACTGCACGAGAGGCAGCTAACTCACACTCGGACACAACCACACAAGAAAAGTATTAAATAACTAGAGCGTATATATGTCAGGCCGGTCAGGCCATAGTTTACATAAATATTAATAACAAAACAAAAGACAATAGGGGTATATATTCAAACCAAAAAAAACTCTAATTAATAACTTAACCAATGATATTCATGTAACTATGGAGGTACTGCAATCAATAGCAAATAGGTATATTATACGAAACTAGATATCAATTTAAAGTGACAGTTGAGTCGCCACTGGCCAGTCGCCAGGCAAACTCTCCATAAATCATATGGGCTTAAATGTTAGGAGAGCCCAGTAGGTTCAAAGCCTACAGAAGCACTCTTCGGCTTGTAGGTAATTTAAGCAGTTGCCAAAAGACTATATTTTATGCACAATCACTATTCAATTCATCAACAATGTGCTATATTATTCCAATCATACTATGGCAATAGACCTATGATACAGGACACTCGTGGTCGAGTGCCAGCTGGGGTTTCCTTAGTCTTCCTATGAGGCTGTAGTTCTCTCTCTATCTCCGATCTCTATTATGCTTGAATAAATAAGATATATTACCATTGCTCACGCCTACTGGTAGGCGCGAACATCAATATAGCGCAGCGTGGGCTTTCAAAGGTCAGCCCACTCAGACCTTTCTTTCTAGAGCTCAGTCAGTCCGTTAGCAAGGACTTCTTGTCTTCAAAGCACACAGTTCAGGTACTGGTCAACCGGAGATACTTCACGACACGATGCTTCTGCTCGCCTGTATTCACCAAATCTGAACGTTACACGATGTCTTATACTATCTAACTACCCAGCGTGCTAGTCCGCTGGCCCAATTAGTTCAGCTATCTCATAGGTCGAAACCTCCCACCATTTTAATTGTAGTAATACGTCTGCACTATTCTACCAGCCAGTTAACGTGCAAAAACTTGTCTAGTCATACTTAACAATGTCAACTATCCCCACCTTGTTTCACCCCTACTCCATTACTTATTAATCACGAACATTAAAACCGACAAGCGTGCATCTAACAGTTTAACTTTACATTTATTTACTCACCAACTATAATTCGCGAGGACCGTTCAAGGCCACCAGCCAACTTCTCATGGCCCTGGTGAAAAAGACAACTCACTCTCTGCGTGAGTTTTAACAACATCTGAATCATGACAGTCGGCATATTTCTGAGTTTCTCTTACTCGCTCTTCAAGCCAGTCATTTTTCATTTTCCTCAGCTTCTTCTGGAGTACACCCCTACATGCACGCAGTGCATCAGCTTTTGCTGTGGAAGAGCGGTCACTGCAGTGAGCTTGGATGAGACTATTTTTTTCTTTGATGAGCACTTTGATTTCATTATCATTATCATTGAACCAGTCCTGGTGCTTGCGGACAGGAAAACCAACTGTGCTGCTGGCGCAAGAGTGTACAGTCGTATTTAGGTCAGTCCAGCTCTGTTCAATGTTCTCAGGGTTAAAAGTCACGCAATCCAATTTTGAGGAGAGTTCTGATGAGAGCTCGCTCTGTTTCTCAGCTGAGCAGAGTTTTGAAACATTTAGGCGTTTAGGTGGCGCTTTCCCTTGAGGGCGTCTATTACGCCTCAATGTTAGTCTGAGCTTGCAAACAATGAGTCTGTGGTCAGTTCCACACTCGGCACCACACATCGCCTTTGTTACAAGGACATCCTTTCTGTCAGTCTTCCTCACAATGACATAGTCTATGAGATGCCAATGCTTTGAGCGGGGATGCATCCATGACGTTCTGTTTCTCACGGGGAGACTAAAATTTGTGTTGGTAATGAACAGGCCAAATTCAGCGCACAAAGTAAGTAAGCGCAACCCATTGTTATTGCATGAACCAACTCCATGAGGGCCCAAAACATTTGGCCACGCTGAGATTTCGGAGCCAACCCTAGCATTGAAGTCCCCCAAGAGAATCAGCTTATCAGCTGCCGGGACAGAGCATATGACAGATTCTAGATCAGAATAGAACTTGTCTTTGGCTTCATCTGGGTTTGTCATGGTGGGCGCATATGCGCTAATGAGGGTGGCTGACTGGCTTTTCCCAACTGGGATCCCGAGTGTCATTAGCCTGTCATTTATTTCAATTGGCATGGACTGCAAGTTTCTGACAAGGTCATTTTTAATTGCAAACCCAACACCATGCTGTCTCGGTTCGACTGCACCCTTGCCTTTCCAGAAGAAGGTGTATCCACCACTGAGCTCTTTGAGTTGGCCACTATCAGGGAGTCTGGTCTCACTGAGTGCCACTGTCACGATTAAGGTTGATGACCTTGTACGCCACGAGTATAGAGGGGGTAAACTTAGTAGGGGAGAAGGGGAGTTTTAAGTTGTTGACTAGCATGAAAGATTACTATCATGAGGAAGGTCGGTGGCCTTGTGCGCCACGAGTCTAGGGGGGTGAGCTTAGCAGGGGAAAACACGGTTTTTAACATTGTTGACGAGCGTGGATAGATACACACGACTCGCTTTAAACTAGTCGCGTGTGCAAAAACCTCGGGAGTATAAGTAGAGGAGAAGTTCGACACACGTGGTTCCCAAATTATTCGTTCCTAGAGGAAGACGCAGCGAGAAGTGGTCCGGGCGACAGGTGGAAAGTCGTGCCATGGGGACCAGGGGTGTCATGTGTGTGAGGAATCTATGAAGGTTCCCAAGTTATTCATTCCTAAAACGAAGACGCAGAATTTATCGGTCCGGGCGACAAGTGGAAGGTCGTGCCAGTGGGGACCAGAAGTGTTAGGTGTGTGAGGGATCCATGATGTTCACATGTATTTCCCAATAAAAAGAAGAATTTAATCGGTCCGGGCGACAAGTGGAAGGTCGTGCCATGGGGACCAGAAGTTGAGGAGTTCTGATGATAGGATGGGAACCCATCAGAAGCTCGTGATTTGCGATGGCGGGTGTGAACCGTCGATGTGCTGTGTGTGTTTGCAGAAGAAGAGTCTTTGAGGACGGGCTGATAACCCCTCAAGGAGCTAGTAATCTACGATGGCGGGTGTGAACTGTGTTCTTATTTGTGTGAAGCCAGGGACGTCTGTTTCCCCTTTTATCGTCGAAGTTAGAGATCTAGAAAGGATCGTGTGAACTCTGGAGACGTGAAACTGCATCAACGAGGAGGGCAGCTGTTGACAGAGACTATTAAGTATACGTAGTTAAGTTTATAGACAGAGGGATTAGATCTAGATGTGAAACGGGGAATACAGAATAGCCATGATCCCCAAGAGTAAATTTGAAATATCTGTTTTTGTGATTATGTATGTGATTATCATGAGTTAAATGTTGTGACATAAGTTTTGTCATGCATTTATAATTAAATATCGTTTAATTTAAATTTCACTCCATGTGTCCGTTGATCGCTGGTCTGCTTGCTTGGCTTGTTAGCTGGGTTTGAAAGGTAAATAAGTTAGGTACTCATCACACACGTGGTCGTGACCATCTTCACGCACGTGATCGTGACACCACTATGTTCAGGTTGTACCTGCTGAGCTCAATGGCAATAAGTGCAGTGCGTCTTTCCGGGTTGTTTGAGTTGTCCTGTAGTGTGCGTATATTCCAGGCTCCTAGCCTGAGTAAGCTGAATTTCTTTTTGTTTCGACCGCAAAAAGGGATCCCCACTGGTCGCGGTATACCAGTCAGGGTGATGTGAAGTGGGCTTTCTTTAGGGCACCTTTTCTAGCCCCTTCCTCAGTTGAGGTGAGCAGTGCTATCCTTAAATAAGGCTGCTCAGCTACTGTGGGTGCTGCCTCCCCACGCCTCCACTTCAATCGACGATGAAGCGACCATAGCCCACAGCCACCAACGTGTAGGTCTGTGCTAACAGCTTCCAGTCTATCCAAACCTGCTGCCACCGCACTCGCCCATCGCCGTTGGAATTTTGAGAGGAAAGAAGACGAGACAAAGATGAAAGAAGACGAGGTGAGTGTTAAGACTGGCGCAAAGAATTTGTTTTTAGTGAGAAAGAGCTGCGCAAACATCATACTCACTCTCTCGCCTGGACACAACTTATCCAAGTGGCAAGACAGGGTCAAGACGACTGGAAATGTATCCAGTTGCAGGAGGATGCCAGAGGGGCAGTCATATTGCCTGACCGGCTGCCTGTAGGCTACTCCACAACCTCGCAGTCCCAACTGACTAGGGTGAAAGACCCAAACCAAAGAACACCAATACTGGTGGATGCTCTGTGTCACGATATCCAGGCCAGAGTGACGACCAACTCATCTAAGTTAAGTCTGCCTCACGATGGTGACAAACATCGTTGTGGTTTTCATTGAAACCAAAGACCCCGACATGAGTAGACATTTTGTTATCTCTTATTCTACTCATGCTGTAACTTCAAAAAGTGAAAAGTAAGACTGAGAGACTTATCACTGTACCTGAAAAGAGTTCAATTAAAAAAAACAACAACATATATTTCTTTAACGTAAAAAATATCTAGCTATCTATCTGCCTCTCCATCCACCCATCCAATCAATCCATCCATCCATCCATCCATCCATCCATTAGAGAAACCCTGCTTAGTAACGCATTTATTCAGGTTTCCCGGTGGTATGCTATGTAAACTCGCCTGCAGAGTTGGTAAAAATGTTCGAATCTTAGCAAGAGCTGACTTCTTTTTTTCTTATTACTTTTTTTTTCTGCTTTTTCCCCTATTGGTCATCGTTGCTTTGCTTCACAGTATAAAATTGTGACTAGGATTTTTTTCTTTTTTAGGTGAATTATTAGCCATTTTTTTAGGGTGTGAAACCACAGAAAAAGTCAGACAGAGAAAATAAAAATCAACTAAATTCCATGCAAACAAAAAAAGTAATAAAACATAACATGACACCAATTCAAACTGAAGCAGAAGACCCCAAAAATATGTTTTCAGTAAATACCAAATAGATGCAGGTTACTGTAGAGAGAGATAAGCTGTTCAGTTCACACTGTCTCAAAGAAATCATTTAGGCCTACATGTATAAAATTTGATTGACATTAATACTGTCCTGTTCAATGAACAGGAATAAATAAAATGAACAGAAATAAATAAAAGAAGTAATCTGGAGCACACTGGTAATGATCAGTTTCCCTACCACATCCGTTCTGCAAAATCCTTGAGAAAAAAATGATTCCTTATAATGAGCAGTACTAATTTTAAAAACAACAACAGAAAAAACAAAACAACAAACCTCCGGCGTGGGATTGAACCCAATACGGACTGAACCCATAGTCTCCGACTGATAACCGCAGATGCTAGTCATGGCGCCACCGTAGACTGCGATAGGCTGGAGAAACTTTTCCATAGTAGACATCACACAACCAAGTAACCCCCATCGCGGCGAATAAGGTAGGGATCTTATTCACAGACGTTTGCGAATAAGCACTTCGATCTATCTATCTATCTATCTATCTATCTATCTATCTATCTATCTATCTATCTATCTATCTATCTATCTATCTATCTATCTATCTATCTAGCCACCTATCTGTCTATCTATCTATCTATCTATCTACTTATCTATCTATCTATCTATCTATCTATCTATCTATCTATCTATCTATCTATCTATCTGTCTGTCTATCTGTCTGTCTGTCTGTCTGTCTATCTGTCTGTCTGTCTGTCTGTCTGCATGCCTGCCTACCTGTCTTTTGCTTGTCTGTCTATGTGTCTGTCTGTCTACAGCAGTGGGAGTACATGAGGTTTTAGTTGACCTCTCCCCTACGAAATGCAACTGGCACAATTGCTGTCAATAAAATAAAACACGGGATCTGTTGAATAGAGGAAACGAGTACTTTAGTACAAATGATCCACAGAACTTTCAGGTCTTCAACCACAGCCATTTCAGGATACTAACTACTTCTCTCACATTGCACTCCTCTACTCAGATAGAGCTTTCCAGAACACACTTGACCACCTATCCCATTCTCCTTGGGACTAGTAGGTTCGATTGACGCACAAATTAATCAGCAAAAAAATATTATGCGTAACATTCTCCTACCCCTCCCCCAAGGTCAATCTAGGGAAAACAAAAACTTCGAGAAAGTTATGGAAAAAACGACACACGAAACCTAGGTTAGCGACCCCGTTAGTGGACAAAGTAATAAAGGGGGCGGGGTGAGAGAAACTCACCGCTATGCATCACAGCACAAAGAGGGGCGGGGGGGGGTATTAGACGCTCCACTATCTATGTGTCTGTCTGCCTGTCTCTCTCTGTCTTCTAGATGGGCATGGAGATCAAGCTAAGGAAGTGTCCAATTATGAAAATATATGATCAAAAGAATGAGGAAACAAAATAATGGAAAGCCACGCAAATATTAACTGATATCAAAATCCAAGATCAGGAAATTCCTGTTTTCGGCATGAACCAAAGCTACTGATGCCTGGCCAGTGCATAAATAATTGTTTCTAACAATAGGTTCATTCAGACAGACCAACTGATGAGTGGTTTGAAAAAAAATTCATGTATATTAGCGGTGGTCCAGGCTTTGCCCGGGATAAACTGTATTATATCAGAAGCCTGTTTGCGTTTAGGTAGTTCTTTAGCGTTTCCCATGCGCATTAATGCCTACGCACCCCGTCAGCATTGAGGTGAAGTTTGTCATGAAATTGCTATATAATTTACACACTAGGTGGATACTAGAGCGTCGCGCCGATGTACCGCACATGTTTGGAAGTAACTCACATAGAAAGCCAGATAAATGGGGTTTTAATCAATGTATTTTTCATCGTGTTTTAAGTGGAAATTCCTTTAAAAATGATTGATTGAAAAGTTGTTTATCGAGAAACTGGCGGAAACTTTAATCGATCAGGATCAAAATTATACGCCAAAGAGCCTCAGTCTTTGTATTATAAGGCTATGCCAAATTCAGGACTGTTTCAAAGACCCACCCAATGCTTGATTTCGTCATTTTTTTCCCGAGGCTCAGTGCTACGTCAATGGCGCACACGGTTGACTTCCTTTTTAATTAATTAGAAAAAGAAAACATTAATTTTGCCTGCCTTGTCAGAGGTCACAAAAAATTGACGTCGGATGGTTTGACGACCAAAAAAGGTAAAAGAGATGCTTGTATTACATTTGTAATACTCCAAAACATTGAGCGTATTGTACACCCCTTTGACATGGAAATGGAGAATTTTCAGTGCACTGACTCAATAGATCGTCATATTCTGGGCGGTCAAAGTTAGACTATAATGCCATTTGCAAAAGGTAGCAAAATCGAAGTGTTTTGTCACTTTTCAAAATGCCACAAGTTTCAAAGCCTTTAAACCAGAATAATAAATTTGGTACAGAAATACATGTATGAGATGTCTTTTGGACCCTTTTCCACCCCCCCCCCCGCCTTTTAAATTGTAAAAGATCAAATAAGGTTTCCAAACACTTAGATATTTCTTTTTCTTTCAGCTTTGGTTGGTGATCTCTCTGGAATTACCAGACAAACGCTGTCATCATGCTCTGAAAAACTTAGAATACAGGAATTGCTAGTACTCTATAACTGCCCACTGCACGACTTGACAAGACGTTCTTTATGACATTGTTGACATAATGACAACTGAAACATAGCATGGACTAATTGTTTAATGCCGACAACAAAGGTCTAAAAAATAAAGCAGTGGGCCTTGCTATTCAAAAATGGGAACCGACATTTTGGCAAATTGTGCCAATATCAGTGAAAAATATGGCATAACATACAATAAAACTACTCAAGGATTGCTTCATAATAATTTGGAATGTCCTAAAATATACAATGTATACTGTTTTAGACAGATACATGTATAATACATGAATAAACCCGGGTAGTGGTCTAGAAGTGAATTTTCAAAAGGCTTCATTTTAAGGAGTTCGTGGTCATCGTAAATCTAAAAGCAACCACCGGTTTTATACGATAGTATATAGGTCCCCGATCATATTCCAGGTGGAGGTCACTTCGTTTGGGGGTGCAAGGTCACACAAGGGGTCAAATACTACTAAATTTTGAAAGTTACTTAAAAGATGCCAAAAAACAAACTGCATTATATACACAAATGTCATTGTCGTTACTTTAAAATTGTAATTTACACATATTTTTAAAAAACGTATTTTAATTGATTTATATAGTGAAAAGGTGAAGGTTTTTTCATCTTTTCTTGAAAGTTAGAAAATATCGGTACTGAGCCCTTTATTATGAGTATTTTTTTTTACCTAAAACGCCTGGTTTTGTCTAGGGTTGCTTAACTCAGCATAAATAAGTATTAGTTTGACATTTAAAGAGTATATTAGGGTTAATTTAATATAAGAACATATATTATCATATTACATGTATATACCACATTGTAGTCAATGCATAAATATTGCTTGAACTCAAGAGTTTCTGATCTTTCCCACTGACAAGTCTGTCACACTTCATCCGTTATTGTGTATAACTACTCTCACCATTAACAGTACTACGGTTCAGGTAAGCATGGACATACACGTATAAGAGATCAAATGATCTAAACAATATAGGTATATGTCAAATGTGATGACAGTGTTTCTTTGCCCTAGTCTTTCCGCCACTGCCTTGCACTGCCACATAGCCGTCCACACAGTGTCATATTCTATTGCTGGTTCTGGTATTATCGGCATGTATCCAATGGTCGTAACGTTATGATTTGTCGTTGAAGTTTATGCGTTAAAAGCAGTCCAAGCTGGAACATTGACACTGCGCTGGAGAGTATGCTCTACTGATCACCCAAGCTAGATATTTAGAGTTGGCAGCGTGTGTGTCCTCGGGTATCATCTCTTTACTATCAGGGGTTCTTGAAAAGACTGCCTTTGGTCGTTGGCTTGGGTGTAATGAAGAAACTAGCTTATTGAAATTGGCTAGTATTTCAGTAACGCTGCTCCGAGGGTCCTGCTGTTGCAGTCTTTCCGGGAAACCAACTACTGTAGTCGAATACTGGTACTGTCTCGGTGGGTCCTTCGTACAAGGTGCATGCGAACGAGTGGTACTAGCAGATGATCACCGTTTCGCCTATGACCATTCCGCAGCCTCCGGGCTCCGGATAAGCCCGATCCCAGGTCTGGAGAGACCCGGGGAGAATTTCTTCTCGACCGCCACGTGGTAGCAGCGGGGCAGCCCAAGCTGGGGGCTTGCTAACGGGGACGGGCTGACGGCTGACCTTCCCGAGGCCGTGAAACACTAGGAGCTTTCCGTTGTTGTAGGCAGATGGGGGCAAATTGCCTAGCAGAACGCAGTGGTGGCAGTCCCCGATTGAGGGCCGGGGACTGACCAGATCGATCCTTTGAGAAGTCGTGCAGCAAGCACTACGTGACAATGACTTAAACAAGACAATGACCGCACGCTGGCGGATGAGAAAGTGAGATTCTGGTCACGACGTGATACGAATCAGTCGGTTCAGGCTGTCATCAGCCTCCATTTGTCTGAAAGGGGTCCAAGCAGCAACAATTTTCCACTATACATGATGGTAAAATATGGCAAGAAGAAACGTGGGGCTGAGGAACCAAAACATATCCTCCGTAGGGAGGATGGCAGTTGCCAGGTCCCCCTACGCAAGTATGCTACTGGTGACCTGTGTCCGAATGTGAGTGTGAATGCGTGTGTGAAAACTAACAAGGGGACCCTAGCGGCGAGGGATCCCCCTGTGACACTTAACATGTTGCAGCTCAACGACTGCGGCCTTCGTCCGAAGGTCCTGGAGCTAACTAAGCTCCTAAAGTCAAAACATATACATGTAGCTCTCCTTCAAGAGACTCTGCTGAATGGGAGAGGCGCGCACGTCACAGGGTATACCATATACACCTGCTCGTGTACCAAATGCCGAGGCATTGCCACGCTGGTTCGCAATGACGTAACGGCTGTGAGGCAGCACGCCCCGACGAGCAACGGTGAAACTGATACCCTCACTCTTACAGTATGGAAGGACGGCGTGGCCTTTACCATCACGAATGTCTATAATCCCCCTAAGGTCACCTGCGACCTAGGGTTAACAGAGGCTACCTTGAATAATACTATCATCGGAGGAGACTTCAACGCACGAAGCCCTGAAATGGGGTACGCCCCAGAATCGACGAACATCACAGGAAGAAACGTCGAAGATCTCCTCCTAAGTTCTAACCTGGTCCGGATACAAACAGCCGACTCCGCGCCCACTTGCCTGCATAGAGCAAACGGCGCGGAGAGTCGGCCCGACATTACGCTTCTATCTGCTGACCTCGTTACAAGACACAGCTACGCAGTCCTCGAGGACGTAGGTAGCGACCACCTTCCTCTCCTCGTACAAATCCAGACTAAAACAGCTAAGAAGAAGGAGAAGCGCTTGAACTGGAACTATAAACGGGGCAGATGGGAAGAGTTCAGAGAGATTTTAGGTTTAACTCTGAACGAGGTGGACCCCAACCAGGGTTCTATAGACGAAGCTAACGCCGTATTGACTACGGCCGTGCTCGCAGCTGCTAAGCGGAGTATTCCGCGAGGACTGCAGCCCCTAAATCGCTTGCCCTGGTCAAAGGAACTTGAACAGGCGGTCCGACAGCGTAAGAGGGCGAGAAGAAAAGCAAAAACGAGCACGGCGGCCAGAATCGAATATAACAGATTGACCGCCAAAGTCAAGCTGTTGTCTAGAAGCACAAAAAGGGCAAAGTGGTTAAACCTGTGCGAGTCTCTGAACGTGGACCCGAGTGGTGGCCGAGCGTGGACCGTCCTGAATCGCCTTAATCGGGGGCAAAGAGTGAAGAATATCGCTCCGATACGGGCAAACGGGACGGTCGCGGTGACAGACCATAAGCGTACAATCATGCTTAACCGACACTTTGCCAGTACAAATAAGAGTGGCAAAGCTACGAATACGGATAAGGGGCTCCGTAAGGTCAGGCGTCAGCTCGAACAATCGCAGGTAGACAGCGATTACGTGGGCCTTAACAGTGATTTCACCCTAGAGGAACTGGAGAGAGCACTTGGCAAGTGTAAAAATCGTAAAACGCCAGGCCCGGACAAAATCTCTAACGAGATGTTGCTCCAGATGGGCCCCACGGCAAAGAAATGGCTCCTAGCCTTAATAAAAGGAACGTGGCATCAAGGAAAGCTTCCTATTGACTGGAAAAAGGCCGTGGTGACAGCTATACTTAAAGCAGGCAAAGATGGTACCGAACCATCACATTACAGGCCAATCTCCCTTACCTCTTGCATCTGCAAAGTAGGGGAGAGGATGGTTAACTACCGGCTGACTTGGTATCTAGAAGAGCTCGGGCTTCCGTAGTGGCAGGCAGACGATGGACCAGCTTATCCGATTGACCCAAGCGGTCAATAATGGTTTCCATAGGCGGGAGCATACGATCGCCGTAGTCGTCGATCTCAAACAAGCGTACGATAAGGTGTGTAAAGGTGGGCTACTCCTTAAACTACTCAAGGCGGAGGTCAAAAGAAATCTGTATGCATGAGTAAAAGATTTCCTTCACAATCGAACAGTCCGCACCAGAGTGAACGGACAGACCTCAAGCCAACTTACCATGGAGAATGGCCTGCCGCAAGGTTCAGCGTTAAGCTGCACGCTCTTTGCAGCTTACACCAGCGACCTTACCCAACACCTGAGATGCGAAAAAGCGATGTATGCCGATGATATGCTAATCTGGAGGACAGGAAAGCATGTCCAATGGCTACAGCGAGACCTTAACCGGGACCTCGCGACGCTTGCCTGCTACTGCCGATTGTGGAATATGGAAATAAACGTCGATAAGACCGTTTATCAACTCTTCACCAACGGCAAACACGCCCAGAAAGCCACCATCACTCTTAAGATCAATGGCCAGACACTCAAAAGGGAAAGCGCACCACGATACCTGGGAGTTGAACTTGACAGCAGGCTCAACTTGCAGACGCACGTCGGCAAGCTTGAGTCTGAGGCTAGGAGGCGATTAACACTGTTAAAAATGCTCGCCAGTACCAACTGGGGTGCCACTGGGAAGGTTCTCAGACAGCTATATCTAGCCTACGTCCGAGCAGGCCTAGAGTATAGCCTGCCACTGCAACCAATGGCCAGCGACCGAACGCTGTCGGCGCTGGACCGAGTTCAGAACAGCGCCTTGAGACTCATAACAGGCTGCCTCAAAACCACTCCTACGAATGCTCTCGAAATCATGACCAGTGTGGAACCACTGGCAACCAGAAGGGAAGGAAGCGTACTACAGCAGTACGAGAGGTTAAAAAGGCTCGAGCCGGACTATCCGGCGCGGGAGGCAATCGAAATCGACCCGCCACCGAGAATACTTCAGAAGAAGTCGTTCCTGGGCGAAGCCAAACGGCTAACTGAGGAGTATGGGCTAGAACAAGAGAGAATGCCCCTTCGGTTATGGACGAAAGAGCCACCTCACGCCTCCCTGAAACCCCCAGTGGTCAAAACCACGCTGCTAGACACAAACATGACTAAGGAGGTCAATCCCACGATTCTGAAAACGGCTGCTGGCGAAACTATTGACTCGTACCCAGCACACATGATTAAGGCTTATACTGACGGCTCGGCAGTACAGGCGACTACGAATGCGGGGTACGGAGCAATAATATACTATTCTGACGGCACCGACACCGAAAAGATCTATGGGCCTTGCGGGGCGAACGGCTCCAACTTCGACGCTGAGGCGACAGCGATTTGGAGGACACTGTCTACGGTTTTCAACGGCTTTGAAAACGGAACAGTATCGCCAGAAGATATTGTTGTGTTCTCAGACTCAAGGGCCACATTGATGGCCGTCCAATCGCTCAACCACAAGCTCGAGGCACATGGCGCAGATAAAATCAGACATATCTGCCACCAGATCATAAGTGGATACGGTGTCGAGGTCCACCTCCAGTGGATCCCCGCGCACATAGGAATCCGGGGCAACGAGGTTGCAGATAGCCTAGCGAAACAGGGGACCAGGGGCGAACAACCAAAGCACCCCACGTCTTACCCAGCAGCCCGAGCCAGAATCCGCGCTCACGGACGCAGGAAATGGATAGATCAATGGGCAAACTCGGATAAAGGACGTAGGGTGTATCATAACCAAACCAAACCAGACATTAAAGACCCGATATTGACACTAGAGCGTAAATACGCGACTATTATACAGCGTATGAGGACGGGACATGTCCAGTTGAACGCACATCTAAATCGTTTCAACCCACTCCGTGAGCCAGTATGCCGGCACTGCAGGTCCCCGCAGGAGACAGTCGAGCACATCCTGGCGGAGTGCCAAGGACTAAAACACCTCAGATCCCGCTACCTTCCAGATACCCCGACAGTCTCTAACTGCCTTTATGGGGCCGTAACACAACTTAAGAATACTGCCATATTCGCCATCGCCGTCACGAGTGAAAACTCGATCGCCCAGGGTTGAGCAATAGTATTTCAGTAACGTCTCTTGAGCTGCTTATTTCAGACTGCCCATGGTTGACAGAAGCAGGAGGGCCTCCCTGGAATGCTGCTAATTGGGTGCCGTGAAATGTCCCATTCCCGTCAATGGTTTCTTCTAGAATAACAATACTGCCTCCAGCAAACTGAACAAATCGAGACGGGCATATTAAGTTTTCCGGAATGAAAGTGAAATCGTTGTTGCAGTATTTGTTTATTTGATACTGTGTATGCTTGTGTCAATTTGGTTCACTGTATCACAACTAATGGAATAGTCACTGCGATGTAAGAGCTGGATAAGTGATTTAAAACGAATTGCTTGATGCACTGTGAGGCCAAGCCCTGTGTGTTTGGGTGTTAACTTCCGACCTTTTGACGCTGCAAAGACGATGTCTTGGGCAATGCTAGGTAATCTTGTGTAGTGTAACTCACTGGTTTTCTCTAGATTTTCTGTTGGTCCAAAAAATATTACATGTAGTTCCAAAAGTAGGTACAAGCTATCTAGAATAACTTGACGGGCGTATGTATTATCTAGATTCTATGCCTTCATAAGAGTGGTGTCTTTTTTGTTTTTGTATACATGTCTTCCCGTATAGCTGCAGCAACATGGTCAAATTGTGTCAGCAATGTTTCTTCTGCATTTGTGAAACTAGATATAAGCTCCTCTTCAATGCAGTCATGTTCAGCTTTTCTTGCTATCACATCCAAAGCTATAACTGCGGAGCTGTCTGGAACGGAAAGGAAAACCAGCATCAACTGCCTTTGGTTTATAGGCCTTACAAAATTGCTGCCACTTTTGTAATGGTCTGACAGCTTTTTCTTCAAACAGTGCGTTGTTAATGTGGTTTCTTGACCTCTTTTCCTTAGATGATGGTTCAAACGAGAAAGAAGACTTATTAAGGTGTAAATTACATGCCCATCTTCAAACCCGATATCTATTTCTTGAACTAAAATATCAAGAAAGGCGCCGTCTGTGTTTCCTTATTATTTGTTCCGCTTAAACCACTCTGTTTTGTTACTTTCGAAAAGTACTTTAAATGGTACTTTGCTTCGTAGGCTATCAGACCAAGTACCGCTGTTCTACACCTTAATACTTCATTCCCTTCGGCAGAAGTTCTAATTTTGTGCTCAACATTCAGTGCCAAGACCTGGTGGAGTGGTTGGTTATGCTTCGTCCTCACTTGGCAGAAAATACATTTCCCCCAATCCACTTTCGGAACCTTTGTTCTGGAAATGTGCGTGGTGAAGGAAGTGGACGATGTTGCATCCGATGGTTTTTCAAGAGATTGCTCTCTTATCTGCCCCTTTTCTAGCTTCTTTCTCAGTCTTTCTTTGTTTGTTTTGCTGCAAAATGCAGCGTAGCACGATTTCGAATGCCACATTGGTTGTTTTATTGGCAAAGTCGTGTATGTCGTGTTCAAGTCTTTCGAGGGTTTCTCCATAATGTGTGTCCTTATAAAGGACTCGTTGGTGAAAAGCTGATTGCACCCGTGCAATACCCTCTGTAGTTCAAGACACAAGAGTCTTGTCTCTTACTTGACAAAACAAGCATGCAGTCCACCATTATTGTTTTAGAAGCGTATTTTCTTTTCAGTGACAAAGTAGCTACAGGAGCTGGACCTTCTTTTTCTATTCTGCACTGGTTTCAGGCCGACGTCTTCAATCTATAAATAATAATGATAACAACTGCGATTCATTGACGACTTGCAAAAGACAGGAATTCTCTTTATACCTCTTATCAACCCCCTCTTAATTTGTTTTTCTGCCCCCCCCCCCTCGCCGGATCATTTCTGTTTCCTTTCCAATTCGGGTATGCGGGTTTCCATAGTTTTGCTCGACAACAATCACGAAACTATCTCCGAAATAACGAATGCGAGCATATTTTTTTTTTTTTAAATCTGAGGGCATGCAGTGTTTTGAACTTTAAGAAGAATTCAGAAAACATATTATTTGCCTTTTATGAAACACAAAAATATGTAATTTCTTTTAACGATTTTAAAAACCCAGATCTAAGGCTCAAAGTGTTTTCTCCTATCTGCTGTTTCGCCATACTACATAAATTTGAAATGCTGACGCGTCATCCATCGTCGTTCTCCCCGCCTCACAGTGCTATCGGCTGACTTCGCCGACAAGTATGAACTCGGCAAGGGCCAGTATTATTTTTGCCTTGGGGGTATCTTTTATGCGCCCCCGCCAAGCCCTGCGCCCCTATGAAAAGTGACCTCCACCCCAGGGGTGTTCTAAAACCACTAAGGAACATATTCCACCTGGTGGTTGCTTTTAGATTTGAGATGACCACGAAGACATAAAGAAAAATAAGAGAACATCCGGGCTATAGTATTACTGATGATGTTAGCGAATAATGGTGGCTTTATCTCAAACCACGGGAAAAATAATTCTGGCAGAACCATTGGCAATCCAATTTGCCTGTTTTAATTTGAAAGCAGATCTTGTGTAATTTATGTAATATTTGGATGCGCATCCAGAGTGGTGACGGAATGGAACCTTGTATGCGACAGAGCCTGGATTCCATCGTTAATGATCTCTTTACAAATGGCTGGGATAATCATTGGCAGCCTGTGTGTCGGTCCATTGGCCACACGTTATGGTAGAAAGATAACTATGTATATACCACTGGGCTGTTGTGCAATGCTGAATGTCATTGTGCCCTTTTCTGTTTCATGGCACATGTTTACAGTAATCCCTTTTCTTGTTGGCATAACTTTGGGAATGTCATACGCTTCACATACAGTTCTCAATCACGAATACCTTACTCCATGGGGGCGGGGTGTTGTCGCCATGTTTCCCCTGTGGCCTCTTGGTGGTGCCCTCTATGCACTGGTTATAATGGCTTTGAAAGACTGGAAACATGAATGGGCGGATAAAATCACAGAGTGGACAGGCAAGCTCTTTGCAGAGACACAGACCCTCACCCACGACACAGAGAAATGGAGGAGGGAGGTGTACAGTGCACCAAGGCGGCGCCCCGACGACACCGCAAGGGGTTAAGGGAGACATCAACAACATGCTTTTATAGATTTGTGATATGTAACAGCTGAGGTTGTTCTAGCACGTTATAGTAGGGGGGAGTTAGTTGATCCAACTACAACCCTTTAGAAAGCGAAACTATTACAGCTGTAGAATAAAAAAACACGAGATCCGACGATCGATTAAATAATACTTAAGTTTAATAACTGTATCTTAACAATAAAATACTAGGAAGGCACCAACGAACAAGTAAGTACCCTACGCCACACGAGAAGGAAAACTCACTTATTCACCAACCAACCACTCACATGGGTCCATATATATAGGTATTTCTATAGAAAGTTCCCGAAATAAATGTAACCCTTGCCCTCGCCCGAAACACATAAACTAACCAATCACGTGTCAATACGTCGCCAGGTTACATCACTCAAGGCCAAATCTGGTAAAAACATCTACTTCCACACCTTTATCGAACGTTCAGGAATGTACCAATACTTACGAAAAGGGTCAACAAACGAACGAGGAAAAAAAAAACTACTCACAAGGAAGGGAGGGCAAGGTCACTCTGGCGAACGACAACAATAAAATAAAAAAAAGAAGTGAACACGTGCTCAGTCACCAGTATAACAAGCAACGGGGAAGGGCAAGGGGCAGCCTGCAGACGCTACATGATAATTATGTCCCTGCATGTTCCTGACATCTCTGTCAGATCATACTGCCATGAGTGGGAGAAAATAATGTTTATCATTGGACAAACCTAAAAATTAAATCACAATCAACACGAGGAATAATACAGAATGTCTTCCTGTCAAGAGCCAAACTACGATGTAATATAGTAGCCTAAGTTTAAAGTTCCCCTATTGAGATAACCAAACTAGAGGTACTGTAGTGGCCTAATCTACGGGGTTTCGTGACGTCAGGTTAAGAAAAGGGGGAACGGTGGATTGACAGGATAGCGGAGGCAGAGATAGTAAATAGGATACCGCTGAATTTTTATGAATAGAGTAGAAAAATTCAAAGTAAACATGTACAGTGGAAGCTAGTAAATAATTAGATAAAAGCCACTAGGGCATTAATAAAAATTAACACCCCGTTTTAGACTTGGTGGTGGGATTATAATTATTTCTACGTCATTTGGCGGTTAAATTGACAGTGAATGAGGGCAGGCGTACTGATATTGTTCCAAACGAATGCTGAAGCAATCCGGCCGTGAAATCGTGATGGAAGCTCAAGCTTTAACCTTTTCTCCTAGAGAACGAAAAACAGTGGACTAGTCTACTAGATCTACCCATGCAATCTTGTGCATAACGTAGGAGCTAAGGGGCCGTTCAAATATGATATCACGCCTGGAGGGGGGGGGGGGGTCTGGCAAAAATGTGAGGAAGTGTGAGGAAGGGGGGGGGGTCTCATGGAAAAGTGATATCACACCTTTTAGCCTACTTCAGTGTATTAGAAATAGATTGAAAACTAAGATTTTTTAAACATTTCAAACTAACTTTCATTTGCTCTCGTGTAAGTATATCTAGAATCTAGGTTATTTGTGTAGTTGTATGTCAATTTCCATTTGAATACCTACAGTACAGCTATTTCTTTTTCTCTTTAATAAATTCCATGCTCCCCATTGCTTACAAGTCTAGATTAGATCTAGATCTTTCCTTCCAGATTGTCACAAATCTCTAGGCAATTAGGAAGTCTGAGAAGGGGGGGGGGGGGTCTGAAAATCCCCCAAAAAAGTGTGATATCATATTTGAACAGCCCCTAACAGAGTGCTCATGTTCTTTGCACAATGTGCTGAAAGCTTGGAATGGATTGTTCTCAACCTATCGGTTGAGAACCAATGATAAATGTCAAATTATGCCACCATAACGTCTAACTCCCAGGAACAGATCTAGGGCAGGACATCACTGCGGATATCTATCTTTTGAGCGAATGGAATTTACTTATAGCATTAACATTTAACTGTGTGGAACAGTGATTTTGAAAGAATGAACTTTACGATAAATGTATCTCTTTGAGATCTAACTAGATCTGGCTAGAGCTAGATCTGTATTTTGTGAACTTAACTGCCTGTGGCGAATCCGGATAATACCAGTTCATCACGTCTCAAGAAGATCCATGAGATGTGGATTTCAATTTTAATGGTATGAGTGTCGTTTGAATTTGATATCCTACGTGGTAGGATTTGTCGTAACAGAATGCGACAGTGATTTAAGGTCTAGATAATCCTATGCCTATGTCTCTGTAGTGAGCTAGGCAAGTTTGTAAATTGTTAGAACTTCGAGTATTGTCAGAAATACTCTGATATTTTCAGTTTTTGTATGATCTGTGGAGTTACTGAAATTAGTGAAATATAAACCATTACAGTTCAGCCTTTGGCCAGTAATGTTATATCATGTCCCGAGGACATCTAACGTAGTTAATAGCGGCTAGTTCCAGAATAATTTATAAGGATGAAAGGAACAGAGTTAGATTTAGGTTAGACTTAAAGTTGGACTTATATTGGATCTAGAATAGTCCAGACTAATAGTCCAGATTTAATATGAATTATTATGGACATTGTGGTTTATGATATTGTTTTCACATTCACATCCTTTTATTGTTAACTTAGAGTAGTGTTATTAAACCCTGCAAGTCTGCCAAAAGTTACCCAATTTGTTACTTGGTAACTAGTATGTTTATGCGTACGGACTGAATCTACTGTAATTACAAAAAGAAATGCAGTCGAACACATAACCCCATGCATCCCAGTAAATGACAAACGCACCCCATTCATAACATCTCAAAGTGGGTTTGTAACAACTAGATTGGGATCATATTCATAACACTTCCCATCATGAGGTACCATTTGAATGAACATGGAAAGTATCTGGGAACATCTGCCTGATAAACTACAGCCACTGTAACAAATAAACTAGATCGAGATCTAGATCTAGATTTAGATCTGACTGATAACAAGAACTCACCAAAGCAGTATAACCCGATTTGTCGGTATCGTTTACAGTAGAACCGTGACTCTTCAAAAATTTCCTCTTGACATCTTCATTATCTCCAGCTATGCAGAGTTCCAGATTCCACTTCCAAAATCCAGTTCATCTAACTCTAAATCTAAGGATTGATGAACAGATGGGTTTGCTGCACGATGGTGTCAAGCATCGTTGTGGTTTTCATGGCAACCATGGACGCCGCCATGAGTAGACATTTTGCTATCCTTTATTCTTCTACTTCTGTTGTAAACTTCAAAACATAAAGACTGACAGACCTGAAACTATACTTGAAAAGCATTCTTTTTTAAAAAAAAATTCTTTATTGTGAAGATTTATCTATCTATCTATCTGTTTGTCTGTCTGTCTGTCTGTCTGTCTGTCGGTCGGTCTATCGGTCGGTCGGTCGGTCGGTCGTTCGTCGGTCGGTCGGTCGGTCTGTCTGTCTGTCTGTCTGTCTGTCTATCTATCTATCTATCTGTCTGTCTGTCTTTGTTTGTTTGTCTGTTTGTCATCTATCTAACTATCGATCTATCTGTCTGTCTATTTATCAATCTATCTGTCTGTCTGTCCTCCGGCCTGTCTGCTTGTCTGTCTGTCTGTCTACATCTCTTTATCTATCTTTCTGTCTATCTGCTGGTCTCTGTCAATCTGTCTGTCTGTCTCTTTTCTACACTGCCATGCAGACCAAGCCAAGACTGCGCAATTATTACATGGAGAATATGAAGAAAAAGATAAGGACAAAATAATACACGTGAAGGAAAGATCAAGACAAAACAATGGAAAGTCACCCATGTATTAATTGATATCAAAATACAAGGTCAGCAAATTCGTGTTTTCAGCGTGAACCAAAGCTACTCATACCTGGGCCACGACATAAAGCAATGTTTCTAACAATAGTAACATCCAGTCTGACCACGTGATGAGTGGTTAAAAAACAACTAACACATGTACGGATTATGTCAAAAGTAAAGTAGATTAGGTTACGCACCGATGCCCAATTCTGTAAAGTTTCCACTTATCAACACAATGTGTATGTCATCAGTTATGTTTAAATTCAGTAGTGTTTTGACTGAAAAACAACTGCAAAAACTTGAGATTGTTATTGTAAAATAATGTACCAGTGTAAGGGCCCGTTCAAAGAAATGGTTGCAATATGTAGATCTAGGTAGAGAACAACTCACAACTGGCACAGTAACACCCGCATGGCCCGTGCATAAAAGGCAGACGGCACAGAAACTCACGCCTTCAAACTTTGAAACGCAACCGGAAACTTAAAGTCGAAACAAAACAAAGGTGGGAGGGAGGCCATCATTGTTGAGGAGAAAGCATTATTCAATATTTTTAGGCCTATTTTCATTTATTACAAAATTACGATACTCCGCTTTCATGTCAAAGGAATAGACATAGTAGCAAAAAGAACTATCTTTCACATGTAATTTTTTCAGGTCTGGGCATTTCTTCCTCGCAGCAGTGAATTTTTTTTCCTTGCTGTTTTTTTTATATAGATTTGTATTTTGTACATTTGTTTTTTCCCATTTGAGAAATTTGCTTTAGAGTCCCGGCAGCCCAGTTACAACTGGAGCAGACTCGTCGTCGCCGCAATGCAGCGCCAGTCGGCGTTTTTGTGTGTGTGTGTGTGGGGGGGGTGGGGGGGGTAGATACATTTTTATTTAATGTTGATCGGGCAGCAGCCTGTCGGCCTGCTCTTCTTGATTTCCAACTGCCAAGATATCTTTAACGTGCCCAACGTGCACACCGGCCCTCCGAATTTTTCGTCCTTATCCGAGAAGTCTAGGTGCTCGATTTTACCCACCATGGGATCAGCGGTCAGAAAATATGAGAAAAATCCCAAAATTCCAACATGCCTGCACCGACCGGGATTTGAACCCGGTACCTTCGGCATGAGAGGCGGGCACATTGCCTCTAGACCACCGTGTATTAAGGAATTGATTAAAATACAATGGCTCTTCCACCTGGATCTATTAAATACAGTCACGTACATTATCCCAAAACAGCTACCCTATTGAAATCCCATATCCAGGTCTGACACCAAGTTCGTACATAGGAATGACATCGTTCCACCGTAGATCTGCTGGTTGCGACATCGCGCCATTGTTAAATCAATGTAGGGACCTGCCCCTATGGCAATCTTACTAACCCTATATATATCTTGTATAAATCTACGTCTGATTGGCTGGGAGGTTTATCATCCAGGGAGTGCAGTCTTTTGGCAAAATATCCAAATGTGTAGTATAATTTAAGTAAAAGAAATTTAAATGTAGAAAGCAGCATACGTGGATGCTTGGACCTTATGAATAATACAATGTTAACTTTTTGCATTAATTAACATCATTCAACGATATTTAATTACCCTTATCCATATTTTTCATGTATTTTATCTGTCATCTGGCAATTAGTCAAAATGACCCATCTTAGCAAGATGAAGAGAGGTTGTTCTGCAGATACTATGTACGCCTACGGTCTGTGATGAGGGGATACTAAAATTGAAACACAATATTTATTATTTACCATAAGTGACACCTGTTGTACTACGCCTTACATGAATGGTTTTCAGCCGTCATTATTATTGAAATGAACCAGGCCTTTTTTTTTGTTTGTTCTGGTGAAGCCTGACCCTTGTAAGATAATAATCTAATTGTCGGAGACATTTCAAGACAACAAAAGGAGACAAAGGACAGTTTAACAATCGTATCCTTCTGTTATCTTTCGTTTTTTAAACTCGGGACATCTCCTCCTTGTGCTCAGTTAATCTGCTGGAGATCCTTCCCTCGAAACACGGGCAACTAGTTCTTATTCACCCATGTAAGTACTTACGCCTTTCACTTCCATCTACCTAGAGTTTGATCATTGAGATTTAAATTTGGGACAAGCTGCCTAGCCTGAAAACGTATGGAAATCTGACCCAGCAGAGTAGACATCAAGTTTGAATGTAGGAATGACATCGCTCCTATGTAAATCCTCTGGTTAGTACATTGCGTCGATGGTGATCTGATGTAAGGAATCTTCCCTACAGCTTTCTTAACAGAAATCCTAAACATATGTACGTAAGGGTGATGTAGGGATACAGGCTGGTTGGCCATGTAGCCAAAATACTCACAACAGGATGTTTTTATACCAACTTGTGGCTATTATTCCAAAAAAGTTATTATACCTGTTGTGATCTATTAGCTAAATCTATCCCTAACTTCAATGTTAAAATGTTTCTTAATATTCAGTGCAAACAAAACCGAATTTGGTCACATGTCAGAAACTTAATTGTCATTCCGTTTAAATTTAGCAAATAGTGAGCATGTAGTATGTGAAAGTTCCGTTTAACTCTCCACAAGTAGATTTTCTCTTCTGCCTTCCTCATTTTTCCTTGGTAGCATCTACGCTTTTACCGTTCCGTACTGCATTTGTTGATAAAGAACCGTGGCCACCATGTAACCGACAGACTTTTCACTATAAATACATGTACTTGAGCATTAGTTGAAGAGCGTAGTTCTATGTAGCGTGTCACAAACGGCAAACGCAGAAAAATGGAGCAAAAAGTGTACTTCGTGCGCTCTTTCACTCTGAAAAACTTCAGCTCTTGGTGCCTCACCCTAATACATGTAACAGCTCTGAGTTGATGTACTTTGTACCGTAGGCAGTATATTAGCCGATTTTTATGCACAGCAAAAAAACAATTTTTTTTTGGGTTTGTGTGCTTTCTTCAAATCTGGGCCAACGAAACGCCGATGACTTAAAATGCTGAATAACTGACATTCATTTTGTGGTGAACGGTAGTTCGACTTAATGCATTTTCTGGGAAGTTGAACTTTTATGAAATTTGTACACCTGATCGAGTTCGAACAGCTGATAATATGAATTCTGGGCGTGGTTAACACCATGTGTCCATGATTCCATCAACAGGTATTCAAGGTAACCGTTTGGGCTATTCATTTCAACAGGCTATGCTAACAAAGACCACGTGTTCAAACTGAATGATCACCGGGGAATGGGGAAAATGATTCTTTCAAAATTATACCAAGTCATCGAGATAACCGTTTTGCGTTATTCTGTTTATCACTGATAAATGACTATACTAAGAAAACGATGTGTTCAAACTGAGGGATCCCAAAGGCATGGGGAAATTTTATTTTATTATTTTTTTGTTCGGTAAACTGAAGAACAATACATATTTCAGAGGATTGTAACTAAGTAAAAAGTAAAATTGTACTTAAAATAACGAGTAAATTTCAAATGAAACCATTCACTTTTGTGAAAGTGTGTCCCTCTCACGTGTGCATCTTCATGACATTTAACTCCAATAATAAGAATGTACACATGCACTATTTGATCCTGCTGTAGAAAAACAATTTCAGTTGTGTACTTGATGAGAACGTCCTAAAATATTCGGTAATATGAACGAATTACAAACTTGCTAGCATTATTCTTCAGTATCTTATCGATGCTGTTTTTGTTTGTTTGTAAAATGTCATCAATTGGCACAGATTCTCTGCTCCAAGACCTTGGAGGATGCGGCCTATTTCAAGTGGTGGTAACATCAGTTTGCATGTTGGCAGAGTTATCGTATATGTCGAACATCTTATTTATGGTTTTCGGAATTTACAATCCAGGAATGACTTGTCTGACAGATGAACTCAATCATACATATGAAAAAAGCACAAAGTTCACAAAAGAAGAGCATAATGGCACGAGCGACGTCATATCTACAACTGTGACCAATTCAAGTCGTCCGTTTCTAAGCCAGAATGTCAGTGGAATCTCTTGGGTGACCACTTGTGTGTCTCTTAAGACGTGTCCAGCTGACATCACGTTCAAGGATAGCGCATCCACAGTGGTGACGGAATGGAACCTTGTATGCGACAGAGCCTGGATTCCATCTTTAATGATCTCCTCACAGATGGCTGGGAAGACTATTGGTAGCCTGTGTGTCGGTCCATTGGCCACACGTTATGGTAGAAAGATAACCCTGTATACAGCACTGGGCTGTTGTGCAGTGCTGAATGCCATTGGACCCTTTTCTGTTTCATGGCACATGTTTACAATCATCCTTTTTCTTGTGGGCGCGACTTTGGGAATGTCATGCGCTTCACTTGCAGTTCTCAATCACGAGTACCTTACTCCATGGGGGCGGGGTGTTGTCGCCATGTTTCCCCTGTGGCCTCTTGGTGGTGCCATTTATGCGCTGGTTATAATGGCTTTGAAAGACTGGAAACAAATTCAGTTTACTATAGCGGGCCTTACATCTTTGATTTTCCTGACATTTTTGTGGATGCCGGAAAGTATGAGATGGCTGGCAGTCAACGGCAAAACTGCTCAAGCTAAACAAATAGTTAAGAAAATCGCCAGTTGTAATAGGAAACCTATACAGAACACAGATATTTTGGAAAATCTGCACACAATGAAAAAAGAGCAGGAGGTGGGTGAAAATCATTGGTTTCCTTATGGTGACCTGTTTCATTCAGACTTTCGAAAAACGACCATAGTCATGTCTATTGCATGGTTCACATTTTCCACAGTCTATTATGCCATTACCTTTGGAGTGAAAGCTCTGAGCGGGAATTTCTACATCAACAATTTATTACTGTCAGTAATACGAACTCCGCTCCAGCGTATAGGTCAAGCACTGATCAGCATCGTCGGCCGACGAGGGATCAGCTCTGGTGGCCTATGGATATCGACGATAGCAGGCGTTCTTCTGGTCATCATACAATTCACTATGGACGAACCGCACAACGAACTCCCCACTACAGTCCTGGCTATATGCTGCTAGTCTTTCGTAGCTGTCTTCTGGCCTGGAACAGAAGTCTGGATTATGGAACTTTATCCAACAACGCACCGAGGTTTAGTGTTTGCTTGGTTCCATGCAGTGACTAGGGTTGGGGGTATGATCAGCCCTTATTTGATACCAAAGAACCTTCTTCCTTTATACGCTTCCTTCATAATTTTGACCATTCTCTTGGCTGTCTCTGCTGCCATCTTAATGATCTTTCCAGAAACGGAGAATAGACCGTTACCAGATGTCAGGGATCAAACCATATCTGTAGCGATAACTTCCGAACAACAAGAACAGTAAGACTAGGATTTGACAAGAGAAAAAAAAAGACAAACAACCCCCCCCCCCTCCCCCAATACAACAACAACAACGACAACAATAATAACTACAACAACAAACAATGAAACATAAAAAAGCCCGGGCAGTTTAGGATCTTGACAGAAACCAGGAGTCTCTTTATACATAGAACTGGAACGTCTGTGATTTCAACCTTCAAGATGCACTAGGGTAACATACAACATAAATGTCTTGTCTTCATTAAATTTTTTACCCCAAAGCCTGACAGGAGATCTAATCCAGTGACTGGGTGTTTCTGCATGATACAAGACAAAGCACTGTGTCATAAACGGGAACAAATTACTGACTATCATACATCTTTCTTGTCATAGAATTGAAACAAAATTCATTGATTATATCTCTGAAGGCCACGCCTATTCGCAGATGCTTGCGAATAAGAAGCACTTTGGTATCTGAAAGAAAGTAAACAGTGAGATTCCCAAAGTTCCGATACGATCCCTCGTGAATTAGGTCCAAGAGCGGACTCTACCTATTGCCTGTAGCCTGGGGGGTAAATAAAACCTTGGTGAAAATTAATTGCCTCTGTCTTGAGGGCAATCCCATTCGTGTTTGACTGTTCGAGTTTGAGACTGGATCTAATGCAATTTTATTATAAAAATCAAAATAGTAGCGGGAGTAATTCATTGGGGTGCAATTTTAGCCCTTTTTTTTTTGCTCGACGCTAAACCTATCTGTCGGTCTGTCTATCTATCTATCTATCTATCTATCTATCTATCTATCTATCTATCTATCTATCTATCTATCTATCTATCTATCTATCTATCTATCTATCTATCTATCTATCTATCTATCTATCCATCCATCCATCCATCCATCCATCCATCCATCCATCCATCCATGCATCCATCCATCTATCTATCTATCTATCTATCTATCTATCTATCTATCTATCTATCTATCTATCTATCTATCTATCTATCTATCTATCTATCTATCTGTCCGTCTGTCTGTCTGTCTGTATGTATGTCTGTCTGCCTGCCTGCCTGACCGTCTTTCGCTCGCCTGTCTATGTGTCTGTCTGTCTATGGCAGTTTGAAGTTTTTTTTTACAGCACGTTTTAGATGGGAGTACATGAGGTTTTAGCCGACTGCTGCCCTACAAATCGCAACTGACACAACTGCTGTCAATAAATTAAACATGGGATCTGTTGAATAGTGGAAACGAGAACTTTAATACAAATAATGCACAGAGCTTCCAAGTCTTCAGCCACGGCTACTTCAGGATACTAACTACCTCTCTCACATTTTCACTCCTCTCATAAATACACATTAACATAGAGCTTTCCAGAACGCACATGACCACCTTTCCCATTTTCCTTGGGTTTAGAAGGTTCGACTGTCGCACAAATCAGCAAAAAAAAGATACTGACTTGTCTTTGCGTAACACCCTCCCCCCCCCCCCATCCCCAAGGTCAATCTAGGTAAAACAAACCCTGACACCTGTTGTACAATCGTCTTTACCCGCCTCACCTGAATGGCTTTCAGCCGCCATTGTTATTGAAATAGACTACGCCTTTTTTCCCCCTTTTGTTCTGGTGAATCCTGACACAAACAAGATAATAATCTCACTGCAAGGCGACATAAAAGAAGAAAAGAAAGAAGACAAAGGATAGTTTAACAATGCCTTTTACTTATAGTGTCCGTCTGTTATCTTTCCTTTTTAACATGGGACACCTCCCCCTTGTGCTCACTTAATCTACTGGAGAGCCTTTCCTTGAAACACGCAAGCCAGTTCTTATACACCCCTGTAAGTACTTACGCCTTTCAGTTCCATTCAGGCAGAGTTTGATCATTTAAATTTGGGACAAGCTGCCCAGCCAGTAAACTTATGGAAATCTGACGGATACGGTTGACGTCAAATTTGAATGTAGGAATGACATCGCTCCTATGTAGATCCGCTGGTTACGACATATCGTCGATGGTAGTCTGATGTAAGGAATCCTCCTTACGGTTATCTTAACAACCGTACAGAAATACTAAACAAATGTACGTCAGATTGATGTAAGGATACAGGCTGGTGTACCATAATATGGCCCTAATACTCTCAACAGGATTTTTGGTACCAGCTTGTGGCTATTACTCCCTAAAAGTTATTATATTGGTACTTGTTGTGATCTGTTAGCTAAATCTATGCTTAACTTCATTTCAAGACTTTTCTTAATATTCTGTGCAAACAAAACCGAATTTGGTCACATGTCAGAAAATTAATTGTCTCTCCGTTTATAGTTAGCAAATAGTGAGCATGTAGATCTATTATGTGAAAGTTCAGTTTCACTCTCTACAAGCAGATTTGCCCTTCTGCCTTCCTCATCTTTCCTTGGCGGCATCTACGCGTTACCATTGTTGATAAGAAACAGTGGCCATCAAGTAACCGACAGACGTTTCAATATAGATACATGTACTTGAGCATTCGTTGAAAAAAGCGTGGTTCTATGTAGTGTGTCACAAACGGCAAACGCAGAAAAATGGAGCAAAAAGTGTACTTCGTGCGCTCTTTCACTCTGAAAACTTCAGCTCTTTCAAGACACCTCATTCTAATACATGTAACAGCTCTGAGTTAATGTGCTTTGCACCGTAGGCAGTATATTAGCCGATTTTGATGCACATCACAAAAAAAATATTTTTTTTCGGGTTTTTGCGATTTCATCAAAACTGGGCCAATGAAACGTCGATGACTTCAAGTGCTGAATCGCTGACATTAATTTTGTGGTGAACGGTACTTCGACTTATGGCATTTTTTAGGAAGTTGAATATCAAATCTGTACAGCTGATCGAGTTCGAACAGCTGATAATACGAACTCTGGGCGTGGTTAACACCATGATTCCATAAAAAGGTATTCAAGGTAACCGTTTGGGCTATTCATTTCATCAGTGATAAGTGGCTATGCTAACAAAGATGACGTGTTCAAACTGAACGATCACCGGGGCATGGGGAAAATGATTATTTCAAAATGGTACCAAGTCAACAAGATAACCGTTTGCGTTATTCTGTTTATCACTGATAAATGACTATACTAAGAAAACGATGTGTTCAAACTGAGGGATCACAAAGGGGTGGGGAATTTTTTTTTTTTTATCCTGTTTAGTAAAGAGAAGAATAATACATATTTCAGACGATTGTAACTAAAATTGTATTTAAAATAACGAGTAAATTTCGAATGAAACCATTAACTTTTGTGAAATTATGTCCTTCTCACTTGTGCGTGTTCATGACATCTAACTTCAATAATCAAAATGTACATAATGTACTTTTTTTATCCTGCTGTAGAAAAACAATTTTAGTTGTGTATTTGATGAGAACATTCTAAACTATTCAGTAATATGAACGAAATACAAACTTGCTAGTATGATTCTTCAGTATCTTATCGATGCTGTTTTTATTTTTAGAATGTCATCAAGTGGCACGGATTCTCTGCTCCAAGACCTAGGAGGATGCGGCCTGTTTCAAGTGGTGGTGTCATCAATTTGCATGTTGGCAGAGTTATCGTATATGTGGAACATCTTATTCATGGTTTTCGGAGGTTACAACCCTGGAATGACTTGTCTGACAGATGAGCTCAATCATACATATGAAAAAAGCACTAACTTCTCGAAAGAAAAGTATAATGGCATGAGCGACGTCACATCTACAACTGTGACCAATTCAAGTCGTCCGTTTCTTAGCCAGAATGTCAATGGAATATCTTGGGTGACCACTTGTGGCACTGTTAAGACATGTCCAGGTGACATAAAGTTCCGAGATAGCGCATCCACAGTGGTGACGGAATGGAGCCTTGTATGCGACAGAGCCTGGATTCCATCTTTAATGATCTCTTTACAGATGGCTGGGATGATCATTGGCAGCCTGTGTGTCGGTCCATTAGCCACACGTTATGGTAGAAAGATAACCCTGTATACAGCACTGGGCTGTTGTGCAGTGCTGAATGTCATTGGACCCTTTTCTGTTTCATGGCACATGTTTACAATCATCCTTTTTCTTGTGGGCGCGACTTTGGGAATGTCATACGCTTCACTTGCAGTTCTCAATCACGAATACCTTACTCCATGGGGGCGGGGTGTTGTCGCCATGTTTCCCCTGTGGCCTCTTGGTGGTGCCATTTATGCGCTGGTTATAATGGCTTTGAAAGACTGGAAACAAATTCAGTTTACTATAGCGGGCTTTACATCTTTGATTTTCCTGACATTTTTGTGGATGCCGGAAAGTATGAGATGGCTGGCAGTCAACGGCAAAACTGCTCAAGCTAAACAAATAGTTGAGAAAATCGCCAGATGTAATAGGAAACCTATACAGAACACAGACATTTTGGAAAATCTGCACACAGTGAAAAAAGAGCAGGAGGTGGGTGAAAATCATTGGTTTCCTTATGGTGACCTGTTTCATTCAGACTTTCGAAAAACGACCGTAGCCATGTCTGTGGTATGGGTAACTTTTTCAACTGTTTGTTATGCAATTACCTTTGGAGTGAAAGCTCTGAGCGGGAATTTCTACATCAACAATTTATTACTGTCAGTAATACGAACTCCGCTTCAGTGTATAGGTCAAGCACTGATCAGCATAGTCGGCCGACGAGGGATCAGCTCTGGTGGCCTATGGATATCGATGATAGCAGGCATTCTTCTGGTCATCATACAATTCACTATGGACGAACCGCACAACGAACTCCCCACTACAGTCCTGGCTATATGCTGCTTCTCTTTCGTATCTGTCTCCTGGCCTGGGACAGTAGTCTGGATTATGGAACTTTATCCAACAACGCACCGAGGTTTAGTGTTTGCTTGGTTCCATGCAGTGACTAGGGTTGGGGGTATGATCAGCCCCTATTTGATGCCAAAGAACCTTCTTCCTTTATACGCTTCCTTCATAATTTTGACCATTCTCTTGGCTGTCTCTGCTGCCATCTTAATGATCTTGCCAGAAACGAAGAATAGACCGTTACCAGATGTCAGGGATCAAACCATATCTGTAGCGATAACTTCCGAACAACAAGAACAGTAAGTCTAGGATTGAAGAAGAAAAAAAAAAAAGACAAACAACCCCCCCCCCCCCCCTCCCCCCAAAACAACAACATCAACGACAACAATAATAACTACAACAACAAACAATGAAACATAAAAAAGCCCGGGCAGTTTAGGATCTTGACAAAAACCAGGAGTCTCTTTATACATAGAACTGGCACGTCTGTGATTTCAACCTTCAAGATGCACTAGGGTAATATACAACATAAATGTCTTGTCTTCATTAAAATTTTTACCCCAAAGCCTGACAGGAGATCTAATCCAGTGACTGAGGGGTTTCTGCATGATACAAGACAACGCACTGTATCATAAACGGGAACAAATTACTGACTATCATACATCTTTCTTGTCATAGAATTGAAACAAAATTCATTGATTATATCTCTGAAGGCCACGCCTATTCGCAGATGCTTGCGAATAAGAAGCACTTTGATATCTGAAAGAAAGTAAACAGTGAGATTCCCAAAGTTCCGATACGATCCCTCGTGAATTAGGTCCAAGAGCGGACTCTACCTATTGCCTGTAGCCTGGGGGGTAAATAAAACCTTGGTGAAAATTAATTGCCTCTGTCTTGAGGGCAATCCCATTCGTGTTTGACTGTTCGAGTTTGAGACTGGATCTAATGCAATTTTATTATAAAAATCAAAATAGTGGCGGCAGTAATTCATTGGGGTGCAATTTTAGCCCTTTTTTTTTTGCTCGACGCTGAACCTATCTGTCGGTCTGTCTATCTGTCTGTCTATCTATCTATCTATCTATCTATCCTATATATCTATCCTATCTATCCTATCCATCCATCCATCCATCCATCCATCCATCCATCCATCCATCCATCTATCATCTATCTATCTATCTATCTATCTATCTATCTATCTATCTATCTATCTATCTATCTATCTATCTATCTATCTATCTATCTATCTATCTATCTATCTATCTATCTATCCGTCTGTCTGCATGTCTGTCTGTCTGCCTGCCTGCCTGCCCGTCTTTCGCTTGTCTGTCTATGTGTCTGTCTGTCTATGGCAGTTTGAAGTGTTTTTTACAGCACGTTATAGATCGGAGTACATGAGGTTTTAGCCGACCGCCGGCCTACAAAACGCAACTGACACAACTGCTGTCAATAATTTAAAACACGGGATCTGTTGAATAGTGGAAACGAGAACTTTAATAATTCACAGAACTTCCAGGTCTTCAGCCACTGCTACTTCAGGATACTAACTACCTCTCTCACATTTTCACTCCTCTCATAATTATATGTACACATTAACATAGAGCTTTCCAGAACACAAATGACCACCTTTCCCACTTTCCTTGGGTTTAGAAGGTTCGACTGACGCACAAATCAGCAAAAAAAGATATTGACTTGTCTTTGGGTAACACCCGACCCCACCCCCACCCCCCCGATCCCCAAGGTCAATCTAGGTAAAACAAACCCTGACACCTGTTGTACAATCGTCTTTACCCGCCTCACCTGAATGGCTTTCAGCCGCCATTGTTATTGAAATAGACTACGCCTTTTTCCCCCCTTTGTTCTGGTGAATCCTGACACAAACAAGATAATAATCTCACTGCAAGGCGACATAAAGAAGAAAAGAAAGAAGACAAAGGACAGTTTAACAATGCCTTTTACTTAAAGTGTCCGTCTGTTATCTTTCCTTTTTAACATGGGACACCTCCCCCTTGTGCTCACTTAATCTACTGGAGAGCCTTTCCTTGAAACACGGACAGCCAGTTCTTATACACCCATGTAAGTACTTACGCCTTTCAGTTCCATTCAGTGTAACGAAATGCCGCGTAATGACCGTCCACTTGCCCGTTCGATCGATCCACCTTCCTGATCTATTGTTCAAAGTTATGTCTCGGGCTACCTGCGGGTGGAGCAATTATCTCTGACCCGTCCACCTAATACCCCAGCGTCCGAGTTTGGCCACCGTAGAATCTTTGTGCCAGTTTTTATGGCTCACGAATTTGAGCTAGGTAGAACCTCCCAGTTTTCCCCTCTGTAATTTTCTGTAATTTTGAGTTTCTGTATATATTCCAGAGCAAATCTGGAGTCGTCAGTCCGCTTGCGATAGATTCACTGCGAGGTCCTGCTCGTGCGAAGCATTGTACCTGCCTGTAGAACTCAGGCGTGTATTTACAGTGTCTATTAAGGCCTGTATTTAAATTTAGCTCGTGTGGAGCGAGGTCCTGCTCACGTAGATTGGTGCACCTGTCTGTCGTTCTTATTGTAGGACACAGACGTATATTAACATAGCCTATACGGTGTGTTAAGTTAGCTCGTGTATAGAGCGTTTATGACTTTCAAGTTCGCGTAGGACTTAGTCATAGTAAATTACTGTATTTTTTGCTTTGTCAAAGCATGAAATAAGCTCAGTTAGAGCGGCGTGTGAGTCTAAGCTTAAAGTTAAAGTTAGCTCATGTACGCGGTGCATATGTTGCACATACCTTAAGTTCTTAAGGAACTCATTAATTTTCAGTGTTGTACTTGCTTTTCGTGGCAGTGTTAGACCTGTAAGTCTCAGCATGACCAGGCAGGCTTCTGTCCGCGTGTAGAGCATTGTACCCGGCGTTTCTGTGAATTGTGCAGAACAGCGGGAAGGCTAGAGGCCAAGACCATAAAGTAACCACCTGTTTTAAAGTATCCTGTGCATATTGTTAGGACATTTCGATCCTGTTGTGTATCCTGTGACTGTGACCAGAGCCTCATCAGGACATTAGTTATATATAGTTCTAGTAGTCATCTTGTGGATGTGGACAGTGCTTTTTGTGTGGAGTAAGGACATATTTGGAATTGAGTGTATCCTGTAGCTGTGCCCAGGACAGTATTGACAGTGTAACCTGAAGTGAATTTAAGAGAACATTATCTTTGTGGAGCCCTGTTTCTCAAGAGACCAGACATTCTTCGGTTTAGGACCATCAACGTCAAGTTTACAGATTCAATATATAAGACAAGTTTTAGTAACATTTTACTTAGAGTAATTATTGGAAGAGTGTGGATATATCCTGTGTGAAACGTTCATTAAGTGCAGAGCTGGTGAGATATACAACTACCTTTTTATCTGTGTTTTAGTGTAACATATTATAATCCATTTTATTGTCATTCCATTGTATTAATCAGAAACCTTTTCTTTCAGGGTAATTATCTTAGCTGTTGTTAAACGCATTATCTTTTGAATTTGATCATTGTCATAATATCTGTATGAAATATTTGTCCATCTTTTCTGTCACGTTATTTAGACTATTTTACTAACATTAATTAAGCCCCCATCCCACGTGTCCCAATAAATTTATTGTGTGTATAACTATAAAGCACTTGTTTCCATTGGTGTGTTATAGTCACTCATAGGCCGGAACATCCCAAGATTGCAAACCGCATTTGCAGTACCATTGTCTGCACCTGCGCTTTGTGACATATTTTGGTGGCAGCGGTGGGATTATTGTTTTGGCATTGAGAGGCTATACCGCCACGGAAGTGGTCACTCATATATATTATAAATGTATGTATATATGCATTTGAGAATGTTCGCCTGAGTGAGACGCGTGGTGAAGTAGTGGTCACCTGGTGTTCACAGAGGCAACATTAGTGTTTAGTGTCACAGGGCCTTCAATAGCCAGGATAGTGATTGCTTCGTAACTCGAGGGTATAATTGAATATAATTACCTTGTGTCGAGATTTAGCATTCAGTCAGCAACGTTGCTGTGTTTTCGCGATACCGTTCAGTGAACAGTGTATAGCGTAGTGACCGCATCCGGTCACGGATCATTTAAGACGTGCACATCGATGTTCGGTGTACGGTGGACTGGGTCTTAGTCTTTTTTTATTGTCACGAGTGTGGCGTAACGGATCCATGTGTAGCCAACCCCAGGCTGTGGACCGTGTTGTAAATTCCGTGTGGAATTGTACTTTTGTTATTGTAACCCGTGTGTAGAGCCAACCCCAGGCTCCGGGGTCATCCCCGGTTACAATTTAATTGATTTCACTGACCCGGAGTCAGTTGTATCGCCACGAAGGCGATAATAAGATTATTATTCTTTGATTTTATTGCTGGGCGTACGAGTCTTGTCTTTTTCCGTTGTCTCCCGCCAAGTTACTCAAATAAGTGATAAAGAATGGATGTGGAGAGACTTATTAAGTTGGGAAGCCAGTTATCCTTGCAAGGCAAGGAATTGAGAGACTGGGTGGATAAACAAATCCTAGAGGAAAGCGAAAGGAAGAAGGAGGAAAATGAGAGAAAGAAGGAGGAACGAGAAGCAGTAAAGGAGCAGCTCACGTTGGAAGCTAGATTACAGAAAGAGAAGTTAAAGGAGGAGAGAGAAGCAGCGAAGGAGCAACTGGCGTTGGAGAAAGAGAAGTTAAAGGAGCAGCAATCGCTAGTCGACAGACAGTTGGAGTTAGAGCGCATCAAATTAGAAAATCCAACAGCTACACCTTCGGCACTGCCTTCCTCTGCATCGGGAGAAACAACAGCCAGCCGAGCACCTCCCGTGAAGAGTCCACGACTGCCGTGCTTTGAGGACACCAAGGATCAGATTGACAGCTACCTCCTAAGATTTGAGAGGTACGCGGCGGTGAATCACTGGTCAAGATCTGATTGGGCGATCCATCTTAGCGCACTGCTCCGCGGTAAAGCACTCGAAGTGTACAGTCGTCTGGAAGAAGGGGATGCTCAAGATTACGACAAGGTGAAAGAGGCGCTGTTGAAAAGATACAACCTCACAGAGGATGGGTTTTGTTATGTGGTGATAACAAACAAAGTGAAGTCAGTTGTAGCCGGGAAGATAAGCAACTTTATTCTTGTAATATTTACAGGTCATTTGTTGTATACAGTATCGCAGTAGATGTACATAATAATGCATAGAGCGTCACCAAATATCAATAAAGATAAAGTCATTCACATACTTTCATACTTTATAATAGGTGACCTAATGTATTATCAACTCACTGAGAGTAATGCAACATGAAAAGTAGTGTAGGTAAAGTGGTGGTCTTAATTAATCACACAATGAACAAGAGGTAAATTATTTCCCTTACTACGTAATTAAGTGTAAGTCTAACCAAGGGCAGTAACTAAGTAATTACATGTATGCGTAATTTCCCTTGATTCATCATCATCATCATCATTGCCTTTCTCACCCTGGATCAGGGTATAGGCCACCAACAAACACTTTCCATCCCTCTCTATCATGGGCCAGTCTCTTTACATTATTCCAAGTCTTTCCGCTTTGTTGCACATCATTTTCTCTGGCTCTTCTCCACGTTCCGCGCGGCCTTCCTCTTGATCTCTTGCCCTGGGGATTCCAATCCAATACCTTCTTCGTGATGCTGTTTCCTGGCCTCCTGAGAGTGTGGCCGATCCATCTCCATCGCCTCCTACCAATTTCCTCTCTGACTGGGCTCTGTCTTGTTCTTTTCCATACAATTTCATTGCTGACCTTGTCTGTCCATCTGATCTTAAGTAGCTTCCTCAAACATCTGTTGATGAAAACTTGGATTCTCTTTATGCAGGCCTGGGATGCATTCCAAGTCTCACATCCATACAACAGGACTGACTTCACATTCGAGTTGAATATCCTCAGCTTTGTTTTTAGAGATATATCCTTGGTTCTCCAAATCTTGCTTAAGGACGTAAAAGCTGCCTGTGCCTTTCCAATTCGTGCTTTGACTTCTGCCTCTGTTCCTCCCTTATTGTCAATGATACTACCAAGATAGCAGAAGGACTCTACATCTTCCAGTGGTTGATCTCCTACTCTGACTTGTGCGCTTGGGGGTGCAACAATTTTTAGGACCTTCGACTTCGCAGGGTGTATCCTCAATCCAATAGATTCTGAAATTTTGTTTAGAGCTGTAGTCTTTGCTTGCATCTGGTCGTGTGTGTGCGACAATAGTGCCAAGTCATCTGCAAAATCTAGATCGTCCAGCTGTGTCCATGGGGTCCATTGTATGCCATTTCTTCCTCCACTGGTGGTTTCTTTCATAAGCCAATCAATCACCAGGACAAACAGAAATGGGGACAGCAAACAACCCTGCCTAACACCAGTCTTGATATCAAAGCTGTCAGTAAGCTCGCCATCGTGTACGACTCTGCAACTTGTCCCCTCGTACATGCTCTTGATAAGGTTCACCATCTTCTCTGGGATTCCATAACGTCTCAATATTCTCCACAGTGTTTCTCTATCGATGCTATCAAAGGCCTTCTCGTAGTCAAGGAAGTTCACTATCAGTTGGGAGTTCCACTCTAGCGACTGCTCTACTATGATTCTCAGCGTGGCGATCTGGTCGGTGGTTGATCGGTTTCAAGACCGGTTTAGGAGAAGCAGGCCAGAGCAAGGTGAGCGCATGAGCCAATTCAGGACGAGGATCTCGGCATACCTCGACAAATGGCTGCACCTGTCAGGAAAGAAGAAGTCAGCTGCCGAAGACGACCTAGACTTGGTTATGATGGAACAACTTATGACCGTCTGCAATAAAGATCTAAGTGTGTTCCTGAAAAAGAAGAAGCCAAAGACAACAGACGAATTGGTGGAACTAGCGGAAAAGTATGTTGAGGCCCATGGTGTTTCAGGAGCATACTCCAAATGTGGGCCGCCACAACAGAGGGTGGAAAAAGACGAAGTCAAGCCTCAACAAAATGCAGCACCGCCGTCAAAACAGCCTGTGCAACCCCTGCGGTGTCACCGATGTTTCAAGGTAGGACAAGTGTCACGTGATTGTCGGTATAGACCACAAGTGTCGGCGTTGCGTTTTGATTTAAGTTGCAGCTATTGTCGACGCACAGGTCACACGGTCGACGTCTGCTGGGAAAAACAGAGGAAAGAAGCCAACAAGCAACCTATCTCAGTCGCAGCTATAGAGGCTCCACCGCAATGCGAAGGGCACAAACCACTACTACTTAAATGTGGCTGCAAGATGCCAATGTTATCGGAGGGGTGTGAAGGACCTGTACAGCCCAAGTCGCCCCTAGTGTCAGCAGCGTGTGTGGGGCCTATCTTACAACCAACTTCAAAAATGCCAGTTGCGTCAGGTTTGCCGAATGGCCGAAAGGTGAGCGTTCTCAGGGACAGCGGGAGCAGCTGTGTTATGATAAGGAAAGGACTTATCCCTGATAGTGCGGTGCGCGGTAACAATGTGATGGTGGGTCTAGTGGACGGAAGCACGGTGTCTGCAAGTATGACCAAGGCCACACTGGACTGCCCGTACTATAAAGGCGAGGTGACTGCCGTGGAAATGGAAGCACCATTGTACGACGTCGTCCTCGGTAACATACTTGGAGCAAAGTGCCCAGGGACGCCCCTTAAAGAAGCCAAGTCAACGGATGAGGTCATGGCTGAGAACAAGTCAAAAATGGGAGAGGTCATGGCTATGATCCGTAACAAAAGATGTGTGGGAGCGGCAGAAACCAAGGGGCCCAATCAAAGTAAGTTTGGAGAAGTAACCATAAAAACCGGAGGCAAATGGATGGCTACGAGAGATGTCATTGTACAATCACACAAGGATGGTTCATTGAATCTCGGCCAAAGATGTAACACGCCAGGCAACGCCAAAGACAGGTGCCAGGCCAGGAGAGCACGGTTCCGGCGTAGGAAAGGCAGGAAGAAGAGACACACACGTAAAATGGTGTCAACCGAGGTTCCTGTAATTGATGAGCCGTTCTCGCGAGTAGGTGTGGACTTTAGGGGATCTGTTCCATTGTCAGAACGAGGGGACATGGCCAGACCTAAGTCGGAAGGGCATAGGCTGATATGCTCTGCCTTTAAATGTTTTTCATTTTAATTACTGTGGGAGGGCGTAGGCTTTTATGCGGTCCGCCTTCGAATGTATTTTATGGTTATTGCTATGTGTAAGAGACGTAGGCTTTTATGCGGTCCGTCTTCGTATATTATATATTTGTTTGGAAATGAGGGTGAGAAAATTTTGGGTGTGTACTTAAGATGGAAATTTTACCCAGGGGGACAGTGGTACACTGTGGTAAGAACAGATGCGTGGCTCTCGTGTGGCCTGAGGTCGAACTTAGGTAGGGAGTTCATCGTAGGGGCAAATGGCGCTTTACTGATGTATCTCGACCGGGCAAAATCGGAGATAATAACGTGGACGCTAAGGCGACACCAGTGTTAGGAGGAACGATAATCATGAGCCAGATTTCTTGTCTCGTCTAACGTAGATCGGGCATTTCTCTGGGTAATGAACAAAATTAATGAATTTTGTCTTAAGGGGGGAGTGATGTAACGAAATGCCGCGTAATGACCGTCCACTTGCCCGTTCGATCGGTCCACCTTCCTGATCTATTGTTCAAAGTTATGTCTCGGGCTACCTGCGGGTGGAGCAATTATCTCTGACCCATCCACCTAATACCCCAGCGTCCGAGTTTGGCCACCGTAGAATCTTTGTGCACGTTTTTATGGCTCACGAATTTGAGCTAGGTAGAACCTCCCAGTTTTCCCCTCTGTAATTTTCTGTAATTTTGAGTTTCTGTATATATTCCAGAGCAAATCTGGAGTCGTCAGTCCGCTTGCGATAGACTCACTGCGAGGTCCTGCTCGTGCGAAGCATTGTACCTGCCTGTAGAACTCAGGCGTGTATTTACAGTGTCTATTAAGGCCTGTATTTAAATTTAGCTCGTGTGGAGCGAGGTCCTGCTCACGTAGATTGGTGCACCTGTCTGTCGTTCTTATTGTAGGACACAGACGTATATTAACATAGCCTATACGGTGTGTTAAGTTAGCTCGTGTATAGAGCGTTTATGACTTTCAAGTTCGCGTAGGACTTAGTCATAGTAAATTACTGTATTTTTTGCTTTGTCAAAGCATGAAATAAGCTCAGTTAGAGCGGCGTGTGAGTCTAAGCTTAAAGTTAAAGTTAGCTCATGTACGCGGTGCATATGTTGCACATACCTTAAGTTCTTAAGGAACTCATTAATTTTCAGTGTTGTACTCGCTTTTCGTGGCAGTGTTAGACCTGTAAGTCTCAGCGTGACCAGGCAGGCTTCTGTCCACGTGTAGAGCATTGTACCCGGCGTTTCTGTGAATTGTGCAGAACAGCGGGAAGGCTAGAGGCCAAGACCATAAAGTAACCACCTGTTTTAAAGTATCCTGTGCATATTGTTAGGACATTTCGATCCTGTTGTGTATCCTGTGACTGTGACCAGAGCCTCATCAGGACATTAGTTATATATAGTTCTAGTAGTCATCTTGTGGATGTGGACAGTGCTTTTTGTGTGGAGTAAGGACATATTTGGAATTGAGTGTTTCCTGTAGCTGTGCCCAGGACAGTATTGACAGTGTAACCTGTAGTGAATTTAAGAGAACATTATCTTTGTGGAGACCAGTTTCTTAAGAGACCAGACATTCTTCGGTTTAGGACCATCATCGTCAAGTTTACAGATTCAAGATATAAGACAAGTTTTAGTAACATTTTACTTAGAGTAATTATTGGAAGAGTGTGGATATATCCTGTGTGAAACGTTCATTAAGTGCAGAGCTGGTGAGATATACAACTACCTTTTTATCTATGTTTTAGTGTAACATATTATAATACATTTTGTTGTCGTTCCATTGTATTAATCAGAAACCTTTTCTTTCAGGGTAATTATCTTAGCTGTTGTTAAACGCATTATCTTTTGAATTTGATCATTGTCATAATATCTGTATGAAATATTTGTCCATCTTTTCTGTCACGTTATTTAGACTATTTTACTAACATTAATTAAGCCCCCATCCCACGTGTCCCAATAAATTTATTGTGTGTATAACTATAAAGCACTTGTTTCCATTGGTGTGTTATAGTCACTCATAGGCCGGAACATCCCAAGATTGCAAACCGCATTTGCAGTACCATTGTCTGCACCTGCGCTTTGTGACATTCAGGCAGAGTTTGATCATTTAAATTTGGGACAAGCTGCCCAGCCAGTAAACTTATGGAAATCTGACGCATACGGTTGACGTCAAATTTGAATGTAGGAATGACATCGCTCCTATGTAGATCCGCTGGTTACGACATTGCGTCGATGGTAGTCTGATGTAAGGAATTCTCCTTACGGTTATCTTAACACAACCGTACAGAAATACTAAACAAATGTACGTCAGATTGATGTAAGGATACAGGCTGGTTGACCATATAGCCCAAATACTCTCAACAGGATTTTTGGTACATACCAACCTGTGGCTATTACTCCCTAAAAGTTATTATATTGGTACTTGTTGTGATCTGTTAGCTAAATCTATGCTTAACTTCATTTCAAGACTTTTCTTAATATTCTGTGCAAACAAAACCGAATTTGGTCACATGTCAGAAAATTAATTGTCACTCCGTTTATAGTTAGAAAATAGTGAGCATGTAGATCTATTATGTGAAAGTTCTGTTTTACTCTCTACAAGTAGATTTGCCCTTCTGCCTTCCTCATCATTCCTTGGCGGCATCTACGCGTTACCATTGTTGATAAGAAACAGTGGCCACCAAGTAACCGACAGACGTTTCAATATAGATACATGTACTTGAGCATTCGTTGAAAAAAGCGTGGTTCTATGTGTCACGAGCGAGTGAGCGAGGGTCAATAAGTGCGGGGAAGGGACTTGAAGCGTGCATGTTGTGAGTGAAGTTGAGGCGTAGTAGAGGCCAGATCTGAGTAGTCAGATCACTGCAAGTTAAGAAGTCCAAGGAGACAGACGTGAGAGAGCAGTCGGGAGATTGTGTGTTTTCCAGTGATGACTGGTAGGTTGAACTATGATTGATAATTATGATGATTGATGTACTATGTTCTCCTATGACCATGATGTAAATAAGTTATATGTGAGGAATGTGAAAGTCATTGATTACTGTGTATAGAGATGTGCGCAATGAGCGATAGATGTAAGTTCGGATCATGGATTCGTAGAGAGTCTGAGTACTGTGTAATACGGTGGAGGTGTGTTACCGTAAGATGTGTAGTGAGTGAAATGTGGACTATTGTGTGTACGCTTGATGGTTCGTAATGAGTGGTGAAGTGGATAGTAATTGTATGGTGTTATACAGATGTAATGTTATTCTTATAGGTGCCGGGGTCGGGCCGTGAGGCTACCCGTGGCGGAGAAACTAGCACAGGGGATAGGCCAGCATAAGGAAATGCTTGGATTGGGCAGAAGGCTACCCACAGGCCTGCCTGAGTGAAGCTGTCGCGCAGGACAGCGAGAGCACATGAGTCGTGGCAGTCTGGCCGCAGACAGGGACGTTATGTATTAAGATGTTAATGTGCTATTAAGATGTTACTGTGCTATTGAGATACTAATGTGCTATTGAAATATTAATGTGCTATTAAGACATTGCGGGGAGATTGAGATACGGAGATTAGGTTGAGCAGGAGCCAATAAGAGAGGCCCGCAAGTATTACATACATGGATCTGAGGCTGAGGCCAGAGCATAGTTAGAAAGTAACTATCGGGTTGTGGACCCGGAGAAGAATGAATGTGGCAATAAGGACCATTGGATGGTATTTGAATTGAGTAATGTAATGTATGTAATTGCACAGATATCTTTATCTTTATATATAATAAATGTGTGAGTCTGTTTGGTTGTTCTGTTAAGTGTTATACTTGTTCGTTCGTGATTGTTGTCCTGTCATAATTATTACATCTCCCAGTCTGGGATTTGTGACACTATGTAGTGTGTCACAAACGGCAAACGCAGGAAAATGGAGCAAAAAGTGTACTTCGTGCGCTCTTTCACTCTGAAAACTTCAGCTCTTTCAAGACACCTCATTCTAATACATGTAACAGCTCTAAGTTAATGTGCTTTGCACCGTAGGCAGTATATTAGCCGATTTTGATGCACATCACAAAAAAAATAATTTTTTTCGGGTTTTTGCGGTTTCATCAAAACTTAGCCAACGAAACGTCGATGACTTCAAGTGCTGAATCGCTGACATTAATTTTGTGGTGAACGGTACTTCCGACTTATGGCATTTTTTAGGAAGTTGAATATCAAATCTGTACAGCTGATCGAGTTCGAACAGCTGATAATATGAACTCTGGGCATGGTTAACACCATGATTCCATCAAAAGGTATTCGAGGTAACCGTTTGGGCTATTCATTTCATCAGTGATAAGTGGCTATGCTAACAAAGATGACGTGTTCAAACTGAACGATCACCGGGGCATGGGGAAAATGATTATTTCAAAATGGTACCAAGTCAGCAAGATAACCGTTTGCGTTATTCTGTTTATCACTGATAATTGACTATACTGCGAAAACGATGTGTTCAAACTGAGGGATCACAAAGGCGTGGGGAATTTTTAAATTTTTTTTTCTGTTTAGTAAAGGGAGAATAATACATATTTCAGACGACTGTAACTAAAATTGTATTTAAAATAACGAGTAAATTTCGAATGAAACCATTAACTTTTGTGAAATTATGTCCTTCTCACTTGTGCGTGTTCATGACATCTAACTTCAATAATCAAAATGTACATAATGTACTTTTTTTATCCTGCTGTAGAAAAACAATTTTAGTTGTGTATTTGATGAGAACATTCTAAACTATTCAGTAATATGAACGAAATACAAACTTGCTAGTATGATTCTTCAGTATCTTATCGATGCTGTTTTTATTTGTAGCCTAGAATGTCATCAAGTGGCACGGATTCTCTGCTCCAAGACCTGGGAGGATGCGGCCTGTTTCAAGTGGTGGTGACATCAATTTGCATGCTGGCAGAGTTATCGTATATGTGGAACATGTTATTTATGGTTTTCTGAGGTTACAACCCTGGAATGACTTGTCTGACAGATGAGCTCAATCATACATATGAGCAAAGCACTAACTTCTCGAAAGAAAAGTATAATGGCATGAGCGATGTCATATTTACAACTGTCACCAATTCAAGTCGTCCGTTTCTGAACCGGAATGTCAGTTTAATATCTTGGGTGACCACTTGTGACACTGTTAAGACATGTCCAGGTGACATCACGTTCAACTATAGCGTATCCACAGTGGTGACGGAATGGAACCTTGTATGCGACCAATGGCCTACGGCGAGGGTCACGTGACGCGGCCCTCTGAGAATAACAGAGCGCCGCCATCTTACGGGCAAGTCGATCGATGCGCTGACTCTGACCTGTGACATAGATCTTGAGTTACAAGAAAAGAAAGCAGTCATGGTGCAGAACTGTTGTAAATTGCTCCAACAGAGCTTCAAAGGATTCTACATTCACTTTCCATTCGTAAGTATATTTCAATACACTTCAGCATAGCTACAATTTTGAATGACATCATTTTGACGCGCCTACTGAACGGGTAAGTTTGGTTCCGCACCAAGAAATTAATACATGTACCACCAATCTTGCCCGTAAGATGGCGTCGCTCGCTGTGTCTAGGAAGGTCGCGAGCCCACCCAGCCGCGAAGAGAGCGCGCTCTCTCTAGGGGGTATTATGAGTATCTCTATGTATGCGACAGAGCCTGGATTCCATCTTTAATGATCTCCTTACAGATGGCTGGGAAGACTATTGGCAGCCTGTGTGTCGGTCCATTGGCCACACGTTATGGTAGAAAGATAACCATGAAAACAGCACTGGGCTGTTGTGCAATGCTGAATGTCATTGGGGCCTTTTCTGTTTCATGGCACATGTTTACAGTCATCCTTTTTCTCGTGGGCGTGACTTTGGGAATGTCATACGTTTCACATGCAATCATCAATCACGAATACCTTACCCAATGGGAGCGGGGTGTTGTCGGCATGTTTCCCTTGTGGCCTCTTGGTGGTGCCATTTATGCACTGGTTATAATGGCTTAGAAAAACTGGAAACAAATTCAGTTTACAGTTTACTATAGCGGGCTTCACGTCTCTGATTTTCTTGACATTCATGTGGATGACGGAAAGTATGAGATGGTCGGCAATCAACGGCAAAAATTGATGAAGCGAAACTAGAAGTCGAGAAAATCGCCAGATGTAATAGGAAAGCTATACAGAACACAGATATTTTGGAAAACCTGCACACAATGAAGAAAGAGCAGGAGGTGGGTGAAAATCAATGGTTTCCTTATGGTGACCTGTTTCATTCAGACTTTCGAAAAAAGACCATAGTCATGTCTGTGGCATGGTTAATTTTTTCAACCGTTTATTTTACAATTAACTTTGGAGTGAAAGCTCTGGGCGGGAATTTCCACATTAACAATTCATTACTGTCAGTAATACGAACTCCGTTTCAATTTATAGGGCAAGCACTGATTAGCATCATCGGTCGACGAGGGATCACCTCTGGTGCCCTATGAATATCGACGATAGCAGGCATTCTTCTGGTCATCATACAGTTCACCATGGACGAACCGCACAACGAACTCCCCACTACAGTTCTGGCTTTATGCTGCTGCTCTTTCGTAGCTGTCTCCTGGACTGGGACAATAGTATGGATTATGGAACTTTATCCAACAACGCACCGAGGTTTAGTGTATGCATGGTTCCATGCAGTGACTAAGGTGGGGGTTATGATCTCCCCTTATCTGATACCAAAGAACATTCTTTCTTTGCACACTTCCTTCATAATTTTGACCATTCTCTTGGCTGTCTCTGCTGCCATCTTATTGATCTTGCCAGAAACGAAGAACAGACCGTTACCAGATGTCAGGGATCAAACCATATCTGTAGCGATAACTTCCGAACAACAAGAACAGTTAGTCTAGGATCTGACAAGAAAAAAAAAAAAAAGAAACAACCAGCCCTCACCAAAACAACAACAACAACAGCAACCACAACAAACAAACATAAAAAAGCCCGGCTGGTCTCTGATCTTCAGAAGACCAGGAGTATCCTAAACATACTACTGGCACCTCTGTGATTTCCACCTTGAAATGAAAGTATGATATTAGTGCGGCCCGCGAGGGGAGTGGAGCTCGACATCACACATAAGCTAAATTTACTGAACAAGAAGTTACAAGCCAAGTGCAGCTTGTCAGTGCTGCTTATGACAACGTGAGAGCATTCTCAACAAAACTTGTGTTATGGAAAGCCCATCTCTGTCAGACAAACCTGTGCCATTTTCCATCATGCAAGGCACTTATGGAAGCAGGCACACCGTTCAGTGCTGAAAGATATGTTGATGCTATTTTGAAGCTACAGAAGGAATTTGATCACATATTTGCAGATTCCAAGACGCACAAAGCCACTTTTCCAAGTTTTTTTTATGACCCCTTGGTGTGCAAGATGCCCCTCCCGTGCTTCAAATGGAGCTCATTGATCTGCAGTGCAACTCTGACCTCAAAGCCAAGTCCAGGGACGTGAGTGGAAAATCAAACAAGCCTGAGCAATTTTTGAGAGAACTGCACCCCCACCCCCCTCCCCCAATCCAACAGCTTCCCTGAGCTTTCCCGAATGTTCAAACGGACCATGTGCCGTTTTGGGAGCACGCATTTTTGCGAAAAGTTCTTCTCCACATTGAGCTTCAATGTCCAAATACAGGTCCAGACTTACTGATGCTCATCTTCAAGACATTCTGAGGGTCTCAACTGCTTCCTTTCTCTAGCCAAATTGGCTCAGATATGTGAGAAGAAGCGCCGCCAAGTCTTTGGCAGCAAGGAGTACGCAAGAAAAACCATGTTCAGAAGAGCCGTTCATGATCTTCATTCAATGTTCCATTCATGTTCAGGACACTTCATGTTCAGAAGAAATCATTAAACTGTTAAAAATGATGTTTGAGGATTTTTTGTACAACTTTTTTGGTGTGGAATCCCTGTTGTCCAGCCTTACCCATACGTTGCCTTCAGCGGCCTCCAGGTAAATTGAGTTTGAGACCCCTGCAACATAAAAGTTTTGTCTTCATTTCTACCTCAAAGCCTGACATGAGATTAATCCAGTGACAGCGGGTTTCAGCATGATACAAGACAATACACTGTGTCATAAACGGGAACAAATTACTGGGTGTCATACAGCTTTCTTGTCATAGGATTGAAACAAAGTACATTGATTATAATTATCTTTGAAGGCCACGCCTTTTCCCAGATGCCTGCGAATAAGAATTTAATGAAGCTGTGTTTGTAAACGATGTTTCATGCTACCTCACAAATCAGTATGAAATAAATGGCAGCAGCTTCCTTTCGTAGGGACCAAATCTGCAGTCATTCTACCAGGATCCCTATCTTTTTTTGCTAGTTTCATACACAGTGGTACGCCTACATACCGGAACGTTATTCGCAGGTGTCCACAGATAAGCACTTTAATATCTGAAAGACAGTAAACAGTGACATTCCGAAAGTTCAGATACGATTCCTCATGAATTAGGTCTAACAGCGGGCTTTACCCATTGCCTGCAGCTTGGGATGTAAATAAAACCATAGTGAAAATTAATTCCCTCTGTCCCAAGGGCAGTCAATTTCCTGTGTTGGACTGTTTGACTTTGAGACTAGATCTAAGCTTAGTGTAATTTATCTAAAACTTCGACTAACAAAATTTGCGATTTTCATGTATCTACGTACGAATACAGCTCTATAGGCATCTATTTTATTTATCAAAATTTAATAAGTTCTTCTCTGTTCACTTAATTATGTACCTATTATTTATTGATTTAGTGATCTCTAATCATTGAGTCATGCACAGAATGAATATAATTATTTCAAATCACTTTTCAATCGGAGCCCTTAAAAAAAAAGTCATATGTAATTAAACTTCGGATGCTATTGTGCTTTTCTGAATTTGTGATACGTCTCTGAAAGTAATGCCATCTCTGTCAAATGATATGGATACGAGTTTGAGAATAATGTTTATAATGGACAAGCTTAAAAATTAAAGTACTAACAAAACCAGGAAGAGTACAGAAAGTCTTTTGGTCCCAAAAGGATCAGCTGAATGAATCTGGAATGCGTCTGAGAACATCTGTCTGAATAAACTATATAGCCATCGTCACAAATAATCTAGATCTGGATCTATCAACAAGAACTCACCAAAACAGTATAACCAGAGACATAGGATACCGAGACGAATCAATACGACATATTCCGTCCGTCGACTTGCGAGCGTATCATCCATGTCAACAATGGAACAATTCGCACCACACCCCTTCATGTGAGTGAACTAAGAAGAGTAGTAACGTATTTATACGCGCGCCATTTGTGGATATATAGTGGGAGAAGCAATGGATCGTCTCAGTATTCTGTGTCTCGGGTATAACCCAATTTAGTGTCAGCATCATTTACAGTATATCTGTGACTCTGCAAACGTTTCCTCTTGACAATTTCATTATCTCCAGCCAACACTGAGTTCCAGAATCCTCTTTCATAATCCAACTCATCTAAGGATTGATGAACAGTTAAGTTTGCCTCACGATGGTGACAAACATCGTTGTGGTTTTCATTGCAACCAAAGACCCCGACATGAGCAGACATTTTGTTATCTCTTATTCTACTCCTGCTGTAACTTCAAAAAGTGAAAAGTAAGACTGAGAGACTTATCACTGTACCTGAAAAGAGTTCAATTAAAAAAAACAACAACATATATTTCTTTAACGTAAAAAATATCTAGCTATCTATCTGCCTCTCCATCCATCCATCCAATCCATCCATCCATCCATCCATCCATCCATTAGAGAAACCCTGCTTAGTAACGCATTTATTCAGGTTTCCCGGTGGTATGCTATGTAAACTCGCCTGCAGAGTTTTACCGGTAAAAATGTTCGAATCTTAGCAAGAGCTGACTTCTTTTTTTCTTATTACTTTTTTTTTCTGCTTTTTCCCCTATTGGTCATCGTTGCTTTGCTTCACAGTATAAAATTGTGACTAGGATGTTTTTCTTTTTTAGGTGAATTATTAGCCATTTTTTTTGGGTGTGAAACACAGAGAAAGTCAGACAGAGAAAATAAAAATCAACTAAATTCCATGCAAATTGACATTAATAAAATGAACAGAAATAAATAAATAGAAGTAATCTGGAGCACACTGGTAATGGTCAGTTTCCCCACCACATCCGTTCTGCAAAATCCTTGAGAAAAAAATGATTCCTTATAATGAGCAGTACTATTTTTAAAAACAACAACAGAAAAAACAAAACAACAAACCTCCGCTTTGGGATTGAACCCAATGCGGACTGAACCCATAGTCTCCGACTGATAACCGCAGATGTTAGTCATGGCGCCACCGTAGACTGCGATAGGCTGGAGAAACTTTTCCATAGTAGACATCACACAACCAAATAACCCCTATCGCGGCGAATAAGGTAAGGATCTTATTCACAGACGTTTGCGAATAAGCACTTCGATCTATCTATCTATCTATCTATCTATCTATCTATCTATCTATCTATCTATCTATCTATCTATCTATCTACATGTATCTATCTATCTATCTATCTATCTATCTGTCTATCTGTCTGTCTGTCTGTCTGCATGCCTGCCTACCTGTCTTTTGCTTGTCTGTCTATGTGTCTGTCTGTCTACAGCAGTTGAAGTGTTTTTTACAGCACCTTATAGATGGGAGTACATGAGGTTTCAGTTGACGCTCCCCTACGAAATGCAACTGGCACAATTGCTGTCAATAAAATAAAACACGGGATCTGTTGAACGAGTACTTTAGTACAAATGATCCACAGAACTTTCAGGCCTTCAACCACGGCCATTTCAGGATACTAACTACTTCTCTCACATTGCACTCCTCTACTCACATAGAGCTTTCCAGAACACACTTGACCACCTATCCCATTCTCCTTGGGACTAGTAGGTTCGATTGACGCACAAATTAATCAGCAAAAAAATATTATGCGTAACATTCTCCTCCCCCTCCCCCAAGGTCAATCTAGGGAAAACAAAAACTTCGAGAAAGTTATGGAAAAAACGACACACGAAACCTAGGTCAGCGACCCCGTTAGTGGACAAAGTAATAAAGGGGGCGGGGTGAGAGAAACTCACCGCTATGCATCACAGCACAAAGAGGGGCGGGGGGGGGGGGTGTTAGACGCTCCACTATCTATGTGTCTGTCTGCCTGTCTCTCTCTGTCTTCTAGATGGGCATGGAGATCAAGCTAAGGAAGTGTCCAATTATGAAAATATATGATCAAAAGAATGAGGAAACAAAATAATGGAAAGCCACGCAAATATTAACTGATATCAAAATCCAAGATCAGGAAATTCCTGTTTTCGGCATGAACCAAAGCTACTGATGCCTGGCCAGTGCATAAATAATTGTTTCTAACAATAGGTTCATTCAGACAGACCAACTGATGAGTGGTTTGAAAGAAAATCATGTATATTAGCGGTGGTCCAGGCTTTGCCCGGGATAAACTGTATATCAGAAGCTTGTTTGCGTTTAGGTAGTTCTTTAGCGTTTCCCATGCGCATTAATGCCTACGCACCCCGTCAGCATTGAGGTGAAGTTTGTCATGAAATTGCTATATAATTTGCACACTAGGTGGATACTAGAGCGTCGCGCCGATGTACCGCACGTTTGGAAGTAACTCACATAGAAAGCCAGATAAATGGGGTTTTAATCAATGTATTTTTCATCGTGTTTTAAGTGGAAATTCCTTTAAAAATCATTGGTTGAAAAGTTGTATATATGGAGAAACTGGCGGAAACTTTAATCGATCAGGATCAAAATTATACGCCAAAGAGCCTCAGTCTTTGTATTATAAGGCTATGCCAAATTCAGGACTGTTTCAAAGACCCACCCAATGCTTGATTTCGTCATTTTTTTCCCGAGGCTCAGTGCTACGTCAATGGCGCACACGGTTGACTTCCTTTTTAATTAATTAGAAAAAGAAAACATTAATTTTGCCTGCCTTGTCAGAGGTCATAAAAAATTGACGTCGGATGGTTTGACGACCAAAAACGGTAAAAGAGATGCTTGTATTACATTTGTAACACTCCAAAACATTGAGCGTATTGTACACCCCTTTGACATGGAAATGGAGAATTTTCAGTGCACTGACTCAATAGATCGTCATATTCTGGGCGGTCAAAGTTAGACTATCATGCCATTTGCAAAAGGTAGCAAAATCGAAGTGTTTTGTCACTTTTCAAAATGCCACAAGTTTCAAAGCCTTTAAACCAGAATAATAAATTTGGTACAGAAATACATGTATGAGATGTCTTTTGGACCCTTTTCCACCACCCCCCCCCTCCTTTTAAATTGTAAAAGATCAAATAAGGTTTCCAAACACTTAGATATTTCTTTTTCTTTCAGCTTTGGTTGGTGATCTCTCTGGAATTACCAGACAAACGCTGTCATCATGCTCTGAAAAACTTAGAATATAGAAATTGCTAGTACTCTATAACTGCCCACTGCATGACTTGACAAGACGTTCTTTATGACATTGTTGACATAATGACAACTGAAACATAGCATGGACTAATTCTTTAATGCCGACAACAAAGGTCTAAAAAATAAAGCAGTGGGCCTTGCTATTCAAAACTCGGGTAAGAAAAATGGGAACCGACATTTTGGCAAATTGTGCCAATATCAGTGAAAAATATGGCATAACATACAATAAAACTGCTCAAGGATTGCTTCATAATAATTTGTAATGTCCTAAAATGTCCAATTTATACTGTTTTAGACAGATACGTGTATAATACTTGAATAAACCCGGTGTAGCAGGCCAGATTATACCCCCGCCAGACTATACCCGGGGTTAAACTGGCCTAGCCCAGAATATCCCCCGGGGTATATTCTGGGCTAGGCCAGTTTATACCCCGGGGTTTACTTTGGGCTAGGCCAAACTATACCCCCCCAGTCCAGATTATACCCCCTACTTTTTTTTTAAAAACAAGTCAAGACCGTAGTTTATTTCAACTTTAGTTTGAATTGTTCATTATCACTGTCATCAGATATCATATTGAAGCATACATTTTTGACTCTTGTAAATTATGATACATTTAAAAGGACATAAACATGCTTAAAAAGCATTGATTTACGAAAGGATTGAATATCCATTGAAACTGCTATGATTAAACTTTAACACTAATTTTACTTGTGTCCGTTGGTATTATTATTGTTCTGGTTTTTTTATAATTAGTTGACCATGAGTTAAACATGTATTGTATTTTTTTTGTTTGGCACCACTAACATATACTTAGTGGCAAGGTATGAACTAATTATAAGACTCATAAGTGTAAAGTTATCTGAATCTTATTATAATTTTTGAAAATAAGAAATGTGCTTGATATGTCGGAACAATTAGATCTACATACAAAGTTACACTGATGCAGAGAGAAAGGCCAGAAAAGAATACATAGAGAAAAAAACAACAACAACATTTTAACAGCTGAACTGGCAGATGGTGCAATTCCATCATCCAGCAGACATTAAATACTTCACACAAAACTAAATACATACTAAAATTGTTTCACATAATGAATTTAACCTGTCCAGATCCACTTGAAACGTTACAGAAAGCTAACCAGTAATATACAATAATAACAATAAGAACACCAAATCATCTTATTTACTCTTGAAAATAAAGAGAATATAATCAATATCAGAATCACCATCATCTTGGAATAATACAAAGATAAGAGGGAATATAAAAATGACCTACACATCATTCTAGAATCTATAAGCAGCAATAATATATGTAATATATGTGCAAGTACATGTAAAAAATAATGTGTTAAATCTTTTCAACTATTCAAGTAGAACTGGACTGAAAGCTTTAGCAAAGTAGCTTTGATAATCATGTAAAATGACAGATTAAATCCACTGAGACAACAGTGCATTGCAGAAAGTAATTATAGTATGTTATGGCAAAAATTCGATGGATCATGTTGCATGAACATGTCTTGTTAGTAAATTCTTTGATAGCGTATTTGTAGAAATGTATACATTTTATGTAGCTCATGGTTTAAGGCACTGGATTAGTGTCACTCACGTTCGTTGGCATGTTGTAGTTGTTTTTGTAGTTGATTGCCATTGAGTAAAATTTGCACGGTACTGTTTGTTTGGCACTGACATACACATCCCAATGGATGAAATAATTAACGGACTCATAAAAGTGAACTCATTTTAAATATTTTTTTTGTGTACAAATACACAGTTGTTAAATCCCTTGGCAAGGGACGTGTTAAGCTTAGGAAGGTAAAGACGGACAAGGTCTTTTCTTTTTTTATTTTTATTTCATTTCACTCGCGAGTGACATTCCCTTACTCACTATAAGTTATAACACATAAGTTCAGTCTTTCAAATACCTTGCAAACTAATCCAGTGTCTTAAACCGTAATGTACATGAAATGTATATCTTTCTACAAATAACCTATCAAAGAATGATACTCACTGACAAGAAATACTGTTACTGTAACATGATCCATCGAATTTTGCCTCAACATGCTATAGATCTAATTACCTTTTATAATGCACTACTTTTGTCTCAGTGGACTTACTCTGTCGGCCTTCACAACTGTCAAGGCTATTTAGTATTTCACTAAAGCTTTCTGTCCAGTTCTACTTGAATATTTGAAAAGATTTAACACGTTTTTTATATATAGTTGATGTAAAGAGACTCAAGCAAGCACATGGTCTGAGTTGGCTGACATCTTTATTGCTGCTACATACATCATAACTGCCCTCCTGCTAGGAAAGCAACTCCTTAAATACTACCCTATAAGGGGAATGAACTACAATAACAAATCACAACTGGCACAATAGTACTTCTATTGTATCCCTTGAATAGAATTACTACATGAAACATGATATGACAAAGCATTCCATTACATCTCTTCCCTCCTCGGATTTGATGCTATGTAATAATAACTGAGCCAAAGTCGTCAGAGTCAGAGCCTTCGGGGATGGGTTTCAGATTGCTTCAAGCTGTATCAGGACTAAGTCAATAATTATAATCTAAGGCTGAAACAAAACATGAAATGAGCAAATTTCAAAAGTAACGACTGTGTTGAAGTTCTTTGGTTCAAATTGTTCATGGATTAATTCTTGGAGTGTTTATTGTTGGTAGGTAGATATTTGAGACATCTTTAAGGCACTGCCAAATGAATGGAAGACCATCTAGGTCTAGTCTATAGAGAAAAATCTTTAAGCTTGAGTTTGAGGTTCAGTCAAGCAATAATAATGGCATGATGGATTAGATTCTATTTTGGTGTCACAATGTGTGTGCTCTTCTTAACCACAAGTAAACGATGAAACGAATAAGTTTGGATACGAATTGTATCAAATAAATGATGAGACCATAAGGGTCAAAATAAAGGGCGACAAGGCTTAACGAGCTTTTGCCTTGTTAGTTTGTTGGGGCATAACATCATCATCTGGTGAGTGTCTGCTGGAATTGGAGAATGCCCATAGGAAACGATACGACTTGAACGTAGAATTCGATGCTCGATTTTGTTATCTAGATTAGATCTAGAATCATCAGTATCGCTGGTACCGGTAGTCTTCAAAGCGTTTGGGAGGTCTTCTTGTTCTCCTTGGTCTTTGTTCAGGTTCAGGAACAGGTTCGGGCTGAATTTGTTGGTTCTCATCACTGTGGTTGGTTTCAACTGGTGTTTCAGTTTCTGCTGTTCCTGTTTCTTCCTTGTACAGTTCGTCTGGTTCTTCTTCACTTTCTTCTTCCGCGCCAGTTGAATGTTTCGGAGATTTCTTGAAGAAACTGATGTTACGTGTGATAGATTTGTTGTTTCTTCTCGCGGTGATCATGGAACCTGTCTTAGATTGTACGACATATGGTGTAGGTTCATATGGAGTCATAGGATTGATTTTGGTTGTGTCTTTTACTAACACACTGTCTCCAATGTTGATCAAGGACGGTTTAATGTTTGGTTTCTTGTCCGCATGAAACTTCATTCGTTGCTTCGCCTTAGCATCGTTTTGTCTGATGATAGTGTCAATATCAATATCAGAACAGAGGTCTAGTTCAGTGGGAGGTTCAGGTAACTTCGTTTTCAAGTTTCTACCAAACAGTACTTGTGCTGGTGCTAGTCCTGTTGTAGAATGTGGAGTTGTCCGGTATGCGAGCAGAAATTTGAACATTTCTTGCTTCCATGATTTTCCTTCAGCTCTTGCAGCTTTGATGGATTTCTTGATTGTTCTCATGAACCTTTCAGTTTCTGCATTAGCTCTAGGCCATAGGGGAGTTATCTTTCGGTGTTTGACCCCCATGTTTTGAAGGTATGTTCTGAGTTCTGTACCATTGAATGGTGGTCCATTGTCGGTTTTCAGTTCATCAGGGATACCGAATTCAGAGAAAATCTTGTCAAGTTTAGGTATAACAGCTTGTGCGGATGTGCTTTTCAGCGTGTCTACAACAACATATCGTGAATATTCATCTGTTACGACCAGTAAGTATGTGCCATCTGGCAGGTGTCCAAAGTCAGCGCTGAGTTGTGACCATGGTTTGAGAGGTAGTTCAGACATTCGTAATGGTTCCCTAGTTGTGGAGGGTGTAGCAATTTGACAAGCTAGGCAGTTTTTGACAGATTTCTCAACTGCACTGCTCATGCCCTGGAAGTAAACCTTTTCTCGTAGCAGTGATAATGTTTTCGTCTTTCCTTGGTGTCCACTGTGTGCAATTTGAACAGCTTTGTCTTGTAAAGATCTCGGTAAGACAATCTGTTTGCACTTGAGAAGAAGTCCATCCTGAGTGACAGTGAGTTCATTTGCACACTGTTTAAGAGTTTCAAAGTTTCTGATTTCATCAGGAGGCACTTGTTGATGTCTTGACCAGTTGTTTGTTTTAATGGATTCTAGGACAGCTTGTATTGTAGGATCTTTCAATGTCTCTTCTTGCACCGTTTCTAGAGTCATTGCCTTTGGAACATCATTTTTTGCAATGTATTGGATGTATTCTTCGGCTATCTTTTCCTCTCTTGGACTTAGTCTCGTTTGTCGGTGAGGATGTCTACTCATATAATCAGCAGGATTGTCTTTTCCTGGTCTGAAGACAACATTCATGTTATATGCTTGCGTTCGCATGACCCATCTTTCAATTCTGACTGGTAACTGCGTTTTCGGGTTTCCAAACAGCGTCACAAGGGGTTTGTGATCTGTGTACACTGTGAATGTTGGTGATCCAAACAGATAAACATGAAAGTACTCACAAGCCCATGTTACGGCTAGTGCTTCTCTTTCTGTTTGTGAGTATCTTTGTTCAGTTTCAGACAGAGATCGGCTGGCAAATTGAACCACTTGATGGTTTCCACTCTTGCCTTGTGTGAGGATTGCTGATATTCCGACCGGACTTGCATCTACATGCATTTGAGTAGACATGTTTGGATTGAAGTATGACAAGCTCACTGATTTTCTTAGTTCAGTTGTGATAGCTTCGAGAGCTTCATCATGTTCTTTTGTCCATTTGAACTTCATGTTCTTTTGTGTCAGCTGTCTGAGCTTGTATGTTAGTGTTGCATAGTCAGGAATGAACCTTGTTCCACAAAAGTTCAACATTCCAAGTAGACTTCTCACTTCAGTGACATTTGTTGGTGTCGGCATCTCGCTTATGCTTTTCAGCTTGCTCGGTGATGGTTTTATTCCTTCCGAAGAGAAAGTGTGTCCTAGGAATTCGACAGATTCTTTCATGAACTGACATTTGTCGAGGTTCAGAGTCAAGTTCCTCTCACGCAGTCTGTCCAGAACTTGTTTCAGGTTGTGATCGTGCTTCTTTTCGTCTCCGCCAAAAACCAAGATATCGTCACTAACATTCACCACTCCAGGCAGTCCATTCAGAGTTTGTCTGATCGCCTCTTGAAATACTTCAGCAGCGCTGTTCACTCCAAAATTTAATCTTTTGAAGCGATACAATCCTCTATGCGTAGCGAAGGTGGTGATGTATCTCGATGCCTCGTCCAGTTCGAGCTGGTTGTAGCCTTGGTTGAGGTCAAGTTTGCTGAACCATCTTGCTTTCCATCCTAGGATTGGTATGTCTTTGGTGTTCACAACCAAAAATTCAATGGGTTTTTGGATTTGATTGTGACCAACAACTGTGCTGAATTTTCCGAGCACATGTAATGGAGACGTTGATGAGAACGGAAAAATTCTTGTTGAACACTTGCTGAGAGTGGGCGTTGGTTTTAATTTCTCAAACTCTGTTATGGGTAGGATGTTTGTTGTTGCGCCAGAATCTGCGAGAACATCAAAGTTTTTGCCAAGTATGTTGATGCAAAATACAGGCATGTCTTTTCTCATACTACCTGACAAAAATACATAGTCATCAGATGAAGATCCGTCCGTTTCTTCTTGCACATTTCGTACATTTGACTTTCTTGTTCTGAGCGATCTGTTTGTATTGTTTGACTGTCTCCTGTCTGGTTGATATTGATTTGTATGTCTCTGAGTTTGAGGATTCTTTGTACTTTTGCATACTGTCGCAAAGTGATTTTGTCTCCCACATGAATTGCAGGTTTTACCATGTGCGGGGCAGTTGGATTGTCCTCCAAAATGCGGCCAGTCTCGTCCACAGTTCCTACATTTCTGATTCGGATTCCTGTTCGGTCTACCAGAAAAGTTGCTTTTGGGTCGTTGTGATTGATGTTTTTTTTGCGTATTAAGTCTGTCACACCTTGCTTCGTGCTCAACATGCTGTGCATGTTTTTTAGATAGTTCTGTTGTTCTGGCATATCGCAGGAGATCTTGTAAGCTTAAACTTGGATTGCAAAGTCCCTTCTCTCTTACCCTTGCCGATCGACAGCCTGCTATTAACTGTGACTTTATCTCCTCATCTGGGTCATGGAAATTACATGAGGGCGCTAGCTTTGACAATTCAATGTAGAAGTCATCGATTTCATCTGTAGTTTGTTTCATTTGACGAAATGTGTATCTTTGTATTTCTGTGTTGATTTTAGGATTGAAATGTTTCGTGATGGCATCCACAAGTTTGTCAAATACATTTTCATCCTCTCCAGGTGTGGTTAGTTCGTGAGGGAGATTCTCTACGATGTCATTGAGGTCGTTGCCTGCATATGTGAGCATGAGTGCCTTTTTTCGTTTGTCATCAGTCATATCATATGCTACAAAGAGATTGTCTGTCAGTCTCTTGATCCATTTGGACCATCTGATTGATACTCCTTCAGATTTTGTGTCTAAGGGTTCATAGCTTGGCAGTTGTGCAAATGCCATGACTAGATTCTATGTCTAGATTCTGAAAATGATGATACACACATGAAAAATATCACCTGGATCTTGTTTGTGAGGGTCTGCTGTTGCTTGGACAGTTGTTCGCAACCCTGGATGGCTATCTGTGAGTTAGATGCTGACCGATTCTCGTCGCCAATGTAAAGAGACTCAAGCAAGCACATGGTCTGAGTTGGCTGACATCTTTATTGCTGCTACATACATCATAACTGCCCTCCTGCTAGGAAAGCAACTCCTTAAATACTACCCTATAAGGGGAATGAACTACAATAACAAATCACAACTGGCACAATAGTACTTCTATTGTATCCCTTGAATAGAATTACTACATGAAACATGATATGACAAAGCATTCCATTACAGTTGATACACATACATTGCTGCTTATAAATTCTAGAATGATTTGTAGGCATACGCTGACATTTTTACACTCCCTCTCATATCTTTGCAATTTCCAAGATGATGATGATGATTCTGATATTGATATTTCTCTATATTTTCAAGATAAATAACATGATTTCGTGTTCTTATTGTTATCATTATTACTGGTTAGCATTCTGTAACGTTTCAAGTGGATCTGGACAGGTGGAGTTCATCAGTCGCAAACATTAAGTGCCTATTTAGTTTTATATCTGCTGGATGATGGAATTGCACTATCTGTCAGTTGGATTATCATTATTATTTTTTTCTGTGTGTTCTTTTCTGGCCTTTTCTCCCTGCATCATTGTAACAAAAAATACAATGCATGTTTTACTCATGGCCAACTAACTATCAAAATAATAATAATAATAATAATATCATCAACACTCACGAGTGAAATTAATGCTGGAGTCTAATCATGTCAGTTTGAATGGATACTCAACTCTTTTGTATATCAATGCATTTTAAGGCATGTTTGTTCCTTCTAAAATGTATCATGATTTACAGGAGTCGAGAATGTAGGCCTATGTATGTACACCAAAGTAAACTAAGGCTGAAATAAACTGTTATTATTATTTTCTCTAAATTGCATTATGACTTGTTGGTGTCAAGAATGTGTTCATGTATGTCTTAATATGATATCTGATGACAGTGGTGAAGAACAGGGTGAAATAAACTGTGGTCTTGACTTGTTTTTAAAGAAAACGCAGGGGGTATAATCTGGACTGGGGGGGTATAGTCTGGCCTAGCCCAAAGTAACCCCGGGGTATAAACTGGCCTAGCCCAGAATATACCCCGGGGGATATTCTGGGCTAGGCCAGTTTAACCCCGGGTATACTCTGGGCGGGGGGGTATATTTTGGCCTGTTACACCGGGTACTATTCAATGATGATGTTGGCGAATAATTGTGGCTTTATGTCAAACCACGGGAAAATCAATTCTGGCAGAACCATTGGCAAGTTCCTGCCATCTCTGTCAGATCATACTGCCATGAGTGGGAGAAAATAATGTTTATCATTGGACAAACCTAAAAATTAAATCACAAACAACACGAGGAATAATACAGAATGTCTTCCCATCATGAGGTATCATTTGAATGAACATGGAAAGTATCTGGGAACATCTGCCTGATAAACTACAGCCACCGTCACAAATAAACTTGATCGAGATCTAGATCTAGATTTAGATCTAGATTTAGATCTTCAAACAAGAACTCACCAAAGCGGTATAACCCGATTTGTCGGTATCGTTTACAGTAGTATAGAACCAGAGAGTATAGATTAAGAATAAGAGAGAGGGGAAAGCATCGCTTTTACGCGTGATCCTGGCAACCGAAGATAGAGGCGGTAAACAATGGAAAACATGGCTGATCCAAAGAACACGCATTGCAGATGGTGCTCTGCTTTTGGCTGCCAGAATTCAAAGCACAAAAGACCAGGCCTCGCATTTTTTCATTTCCCTTCAGACCCAGAAAGGTAAGGGACATTGGTTTTTTCAATTATTTAATTTATTTTTGTGAAATTGTCAACTGAGACACTGCGACTGCCTCCGTGCCTGACAGACATGACTGTGTTGACGCTGATAAGGTGGTGTTTGTTTACATGAGATCAGTGGTCATTACTACGACTAATAAACCCATAGAGAGGGCATAGACTAATTTGAAAAGAGTAGTGATACAAACACTAGAGACAGATTTATTGGACAGAAGCTAGAATCTAGATCTAGATCTAGTTTTGGTCTCAGAGGCTTAGGCCTGTGATTTTCGTCTTCGATCGTAAGTCTAGGCCTACTCCAAGTTTCAAGATCTGGTGGTCGTCTATGCATTCTGATCCAAGCCTACCCTCTACTAGATTAATTATTCTAGTCAGATACGGCCGTGCTTTTGGATTTCTTAAATGATCTATTCTAATCAGTTAGACCATGCTCTTTGATATCAAGCCTACATTCAAGGAGATCAGTTTACCGGGTCTTTTCTGATACCAGATTTAGACTTTTAGTACTGATGCTACTACAGTTACAGTGTAGTAGAGGAGATAATTTGCCTCTAATCAGATACAATGACATGTCTTCTCATCCTTAGTCAAGCTGGGTGGAAGATTTAATGTGTTGTTTTTTTCAGTGCATTTTGTGCACCCCCCCCCCCTTCCCCCCACGAAAGATTTTCATACTTGCCAGAAGTTATAGATCTCCATCTATATCTAGAACAAGGCTCCTCACTGTACTCAGACGTAAAAGAAGAGAAAGTGAGGTTTTCATTTGGGAGCAGGCCTAGATCAGTGCTGAACAAGCCAATATCAGATCTCTGCATGATTTGTATATCATATTTAATTTGTACCCTATGTCCTTGTCCCTAGATCTAATTTTTGCACTTCATGGAAAGATTTGGGTTCACCAGCACCCTCCATACTTCCTTCGGTGTTTTCTTCAAGTATTTTGTTCTACTCCACTTTGAGGAAAATAAGTTCGTTGGGTGGAAATTAATATAGTGGTCAAAGCTTTTAAAGAGTGCTTGATTTCTAGATTTTCAGAAGCCTTTCTAAAGTTTAATCATTTAAGGATTAGAGTGTGCTGAATAAATTTTGTTTGCAATTCTTAAGCATAAACACAACCAAAAAAAACAACAAAAAACATTAAAAAACTCCTAAGGCACAAGATTAGAGGCAACATCAAATGAAAATTTAATTTTCTGTTTCAAGTATTCATAACAGGCATAAATTATGATTTAACAAGCACACACATAGCCAACATGACATGGTATACAAAATACTTCATTATAATGATGTGATTGATTGACTGGCTCAGTTTGGTTTTAGTGGTGCCGATGGTGATCATGATAAAAGTTTACAGAGCAATAAATTGTCTCACAGAAATTAATCGAACAAATTTCCCAAACACTTTACAGTGCAGTAAAAACATCTTGTTATACACAGAGAAGTGTCTTGTTGCTCTCAAGCAGCCTGCTAAACTGATATCTGGATTTCAATCATCTCATTTAATTGGCAGATCTGGAGTATTTTTCAAATAAAGAAAGACATCAATGTTCATGCCATTGCATTAGATCTTTCATCAGACAGAGAAAACACTCAAGTCATAATTAAAATAAAAGCTCTTTTAGTGGTCATGTTAGGCCTTTGCCTCAGTACAACACTATATTTGTACCTTTCTCAAAACTACAGGAATCAGAATAAACAAGAAAGTAGAAAACAAAACCTGAATTTACAATGATCTTTCATTTCAGACATGCGCCTCTTGAAAAAGACAGCAGTTCCCTCTCGTTTCAGCCACAAGCCCCAAGATGGTGAAAAGAGCAAGCGAACTTCATATATGAATTTGGTGCTTCTGTTGTTATTCCTGAACCCAAATTTACTACACAGGATCTCACATATCATGATATTGATAATCTATTATTCAGAACAAGAGGAGCTACAGGTCAGGTGCACTCAGCTTGAAAATGCCAATGGCATGTTGGAACAAAAAGTAGAACAACCCATGCGTTTCACCTTTGAGACTCTGTCACCAGAACAAATGAAGCGAGTCACCAATTTCACTTCATCTACTGTTCAAACCATGTTTTCTTTTTTCACCTTACAAACTGTCTTATCTAATAGGAAAAATGCTGCACTCACACCAATGAATGTTTTCTTCATGACCTCGTTAAGACTGAGACAAGGTTTGAGTGAAAGTATGTAGGCTCTGTTATTTGATGTTAGTATAACCACAATCTCAAATAATTTGAATGACTGCATTGATGCAATTTATCACAAAGGCAAAGCAGTCTCCATCTGGCCTTCAAAGCATACCACACAGTCTTTCATGCCCCTGCATTTTAAAATGTTTTATCCATCTTGTCGAGTTATCATTGGCTGTAAAAAATATTTTGTACAGAAACCATCAAAATCTGAACTTCAGCAAACAAGCTGGAGTAACTATAAAAACCATAATACCTACAAGTCTCTCATTGGCACTGCACCTAGTGGTGCTGTGAATTTTATATCTGACCTTTGGTTTGGCAGTGTAAGTGACAAGGAACTAACTCTGAATTGTGGTTTAGTGGACAAGCTGGAAGCTGGTGATTTGGTGTTAGCAGTAGCTGACAGAGGATTCACAGTGCTTGAATCAGAGTTTGAAAAAAGGGGTATAAGATTAGAAACTGCTTTCTTTTTGTCAATTAAACAACAATTTGAGCTTGATGAAAGATCAGAGAATAAGAAAATTTCACATCACAGAGTACAGGTAGAAAGAGCTATTGGACGCACCAAAAACTTTCAAATTCTAAATGGCATTATTCCAACCTCCCTAAAATCCATCAAGAAAATTCATTTCATTTGTGCTTTCCCAACCAGTTTTTCAGGGGAACCTTTGATTCAGTCCCACAGAGTAGCAGCATAACCATGAAGCTTTGGAAGAACATTTGACTCAGATCTTCCATCATTATCTATACTATATATATTTGTGGACTTAAGATTTTTCGTTGCAAAAGGCTTCTGAACCACTCAACACTCAGACTTCAAATTTTATATGGTGCATCAGAATGGATGTAAGGATGCACAGTTTTTAATAGAAGTCTCATATCGGTGTATTTTTTTTTATTGGAAATTTATTGTTTCGCCATCACTTAGATCTATTTCGAGTCATGGTTCGCCATTTTAAGGTTTCGTTATCACTTCCTGCGATGTTTTCACTGTCAAACACACTAACTCGTGCGCAAATCATGCTATTGTACGGGATGCGCAGGGTGTCAACTCACAAAGGCAGAGCAGTAAGACTTATTTAAAAACAAACAAACAAAAATAAAATATAGAAATAGGAACAGGCCAGATGAAGCAGGTCCATAATAACCACCCAGAACTGAAACCAATATTCAAACCGATTTATCCCGGGCAGGGCCGGGGACCTCAGCTAGTAATATTATATTTGTGGGCTTGAGATTTTTCGTTGCAAAAGGCTTCTGAACCACTCAACACTCAGACTTCAAATTTTATATGGTGCATCAGAATGGATGTAAGGGTGCACAGTTTTTAATAGAAGTCTCAAATCGGTGTAGTTTTTTTATTGAAAATTTATTGTTTCACCATCATTTAGATCTATTTTCGAGTCATGGTTCGCCATTTTAAGGTTTCGTTATCACTTCCTGCGATGTGTTCACTATCAAACACACTAACCCGTGCGCAAATAATGCTATTGTACGGGATGCGCAGGGTGTCAACTCACAAAGGCAGAGCAGTAAGACTTATTTAAAAACAAACAAACAAAAATAAATAAACAAATAGGAACAGGCCAGATGAAGCAGGTCCATAATAACCACCCAGAACTGAAACCAATATTCAATATTTATCCCGGGCAGGGCCGGGGACCTCAGCTAGTTTATTATGTCTTCAAAATGTTGTAAGGCCCTCAACACAAATCTTTGTGTTTTCTTTGTTGAATTTCAACAGTCATTGTTTTGTATGATATTAACACAACACTGGTACAGCAGTGTTCAAGTCATGTTGCATATCAGAAGAAATCTCCCAAATTGGCACCGCGGCTAACTCTGTTTGGCTTATTTTATCCCATTATCTGGTTTGTTTACTTCTTCGCTCGGGCGGAAGTAGAGAAGGGAAAAAAGGTCACTCACGCGGGGCAGGTAGTCATGCATTCACTCACATGAAGCACGCGGGGCAGGTAGTCATTCATCCACTCACATGAAGGAGAAGTTTCCTCACGAATCAGTCGTTTCTTTGTCAATAAACAGTTTAATTTCATGTTACTTCAAGTCTTCTTCAGTATATTGCTAATGTGCGTTGTTCAGAATTCGCAACATGGTGCCGAAACCCGGGAAGTTTCGTTGAGAACATTCCAGTTCCATCAGATCACGTAAGCCAAGCCCTGTCCCAGTAGCAGTCGATGAAGAGTGCTTCAAACAGTTAAGTAAACGATGTCGGTCTTTTCATTATCATATTCATCATTGACATTTGTAGTCTAGCCTACAGACTACTAAGAAGTTGAATCGGTTTCATTTTCAAGTCTCCAAACCTAGATCTAGATCTGGATTCGAGTAGGTCTGGTTTCATTCATCATTCATCAGTAACCTGATCTTCGGACAGACACCTGTTTAGTTTAGTTACATCTTCCTAGACATTATCACGTCATGGCAGAAAACCTAACGCTCGAACAAGCTCAACGTTTGCGCACGTCAGCCAAAAGTTGGCTTACCAGAGAATCAAATATTCTCCAGGCCTTGCTTGATGCAGCAAAGAGAGATCTTCCACAAGTAAGATTCCACGTAACCCAGTTTCAAGCAAGGCTTGACAAGTTCGACACTGCTCAATCTAGCGTCGAAGCAGTCATCAACCTTGACGATCTGGAGGGTGACATTGCAACATCAGCAGACTACAGAGACGCTGCATGCACAGTCTACCTCAAGGCCCAAGAGGTAATCTCCGCAAGTGTCAGACCACCTAATGAAATTGATTTGGTGTCGGATCGTGTCTCAATAGCGTCGGCAGATGCCCACCAACCATCACAAGCCACAGCGAAATTACCTAAACTTGAGCTTCCCAAGTTCAGTGGGGAAGTGACAGAATGGACATCGTTTTGGGACAGATTTGCTGCAGTGGTCCATACTTCAACTGGTCTGGCTCAAATCACAAAATTTACGTACCTGCAGTCCCTACTCAAGGGCGAGGCAGCAGCAGCCATCAAGGGTCTGCAGACCACAGCCGAAAACTACGACACTGCCGTTGACATCCTACACAAACGTTTTGGCAGAAAAGAAAGAATTATCTTCAGCCACATCAGCCAACTTCTGGCCACAAGTCAACCTCGGAAGGGAGGCAACAGCTTGTGGGCCTTGCATGACGAGCTGCAGGCCCACGTGAGGAGCTTGGAAAACCTTGGTATCTCACAAAACACGTACGGGGTAATTCTCACTCCACTCATCTTGCACCGTTTTCCAGCAGACATCCGTCTAGAGTGGGCGAGGGTGGGAGAGAGGAAGGAAGGAGACCTTGCCTTCCTCATGAGCTTTATTTACGACGAGATAAGGAGGCGAGAAAGGGCACACAATTTCGTTCCCTCCACCAACTCCTCAGAAGGGGCAAGAAGACGACAAACAGGGGCTGCGCTGTCCATCAACACGGGTACAGGTGGACCTCCCAGTGCCTCGAACTCTACTAATACTCATGAGAAAAACGTAAGATGTGTGTTTTGCAACGAAAACCATTTCTCCTCAGATTGTGCTCAGCTACATAACTTGGATGTACAACAAAGGAAGAGCAAACTAAGAAACCTAAAACGTTGTTTTATTTGTTTAAGTGGTAATCACATCGCCAGAGACTGCAAGAGACAGTGCGGTTTGTGTAGAGGAAAACACCACAGACTCCTCTGCAAGCGTTTTATTCACTCGGATCATGGTATAGATACCACAGTGAAAAGCATTTATCCTAGTCAGGATGTTAAGGTTCCCTTAGGGAAAGTTGGATCTGCCGGGGCTTCTGTCGGTGCGGATGGGCACGTAGTTGGCATCAATTACACACATTAACAAACCTTGGGTGCCACAACTCTTATGCAAACAGTTCATTGTAAGGTGGGGAGCCTCAGCGTGTCCATCCTATTCGACAGTGGTGCCGACAGGTCATTCATTACTAGACGTCTAGCACATGAGTTGGGTCTTGGGCCGTTGGGTCGAGAGTCAGTTTCTTACTCTTGTTTTGGGAGAGGGAAACCAGGTAAAGAAAGCCCTCGTAACATTTACAAACTGACTCTCGGCACACCTGCCCAATATCTACATTTGATTGAGATTGATTCTATCTGTGCACCTATGTTTAGAACAAGAATACCTGATTCGCACATGGGGGTATTTGTTGGCTTACCTTTCACAGAGAATTTTTCAGCAGACAATCCTATCAAGATTGACATCCTGATAGGAATTGATCACTATTGGCAGTTTATGAAGCCGAATTATGTCCATTCATCTGTCGGGTTAGTGGCTCAGGAGACCTCTTTGGGTTGGATCTTATCAGGAACCTGGCCTAGTGTCGGGAAAGGTAACATATGTTCCTCTCAGTTTCTTTGTCACACTAACACCACCTCTGTGTCAGATAGCCTTATCAGGAGTTTATGGGAACTGGACTCTGTTGGAGTCAAGGACTATGCAGAGACGACAGACGATACAGTGCTCGCAGACTTTAACCGAACCGTTAGGTATGAAGATGGTAGGTACACTGTGAGCTTGCCCTGGAAGTCCGAGGTCATGAGGAGTCAGCTGTTGAACAACAAGCCGTTAGCTGAGAAGCGTTTGGACAGTTTGGCACGCAGATTGGCCCGTGATCCTGAACTTGACAGTAAGTATAATGAGGTTTTGGCTGAGCTAGAGAGTTTGGGAATCATCAAGGAAATTGCCCCTGAGGAAGAACACGGTTCTCGTCCGATTTATTACATGCCCCACAGACCTGTTGTAAGAGAGTCAAGTTCAACAACAAAGGTAAGACCAGTCTTTGACGCATCAGCATCAAGCTTTAATGGGATTTCTCTCAATGATTGTCTAGAAAAGGGTCCTTGTTTGATTCCAAATCTTGTTTCTATTCTCATGAGATTCAGGAGGTTTCCCATAGCTATCACTGCTGACATCACCAAGGCCTTTCTGCAGATCAGAGTAGACCTCAAAGATCAAGATGTTCACAGATTCTTGTGGAGATTTGGTGACCGAACAAAGGTAATGAAATTTGACAGAGTGCCTTTCGGCAACAAGGCAAGTCCGTTCCTGTTGAATGCCACAATTCAACATCATTTGTCGAAATTTCCTGTTGGTAAGACTATCTCAGAGTTACAAACCAATCTGTATGTTGATGATTTTCTGTCAGGGGCTGATTCTCTTGAGGAGGCTCACTCTATCATCTCCGAAGCTAGAGACATCTTATCTAGTGCTGGCATGTGTTTGACCAAGTGGTCTTCCAACAAAGATGAACTTTGTGGTGTGGAAAAGAACTTCTCAAACCTGGAATCAGACTTTTCAAAGGTACTCGGACTGAAGTGGAGCTGTGCTCTTGACTCTTTTTCGTTCACCAGTCTTGAGATTCCATCTGGACTCATTATCACTAAGAGAGTTGTTCTCAGTTTTATTGCCCGTTTGTTTGACCCTCTTGGGTTTCTCACTCCCTTTACCATTAGAGCAAAGTTCTTATTTCAAGAACTGTGGCTATTAGGGATAGATTGGGATTTGGAGGTCCCCCCATCCATCAGTGATGAATTTCATGGTTGGCTTGAAGATCTTGCTTTATTGCAAACATGGAACATTCCTCGTTGCTATGTGCATGGCTCATGGAGTACAGGGAGCAACCCTGAGATCCACATATTCTGTGACGCTTCGGAGAAAGGTTATGGCTGTTGTGCATATCTCCGAGTGCAGGACGAAAATGGGTATCATGTCTCTCTTATGATTTCCAGGGCGCGAGTTGCCCCTGTGAAAAGGATTACGTTACCTCGTTTGGAACTGATGGGAGCACTGCTTGGTGCTCGAACATTGAAATTCATTCAAGAGTCTCACATTGTGGGTACTGAATGTACTTATTTCTGCTATACTGACTCCATGATTACCTTGAGTTGGATTAAGAGCAGGGCCGACAAATGGAAATGCTTTGTGGCCAATCGAGTGAGGGAGATCCAAAGTGTCACCGACCCCAGTTGCTGGTCTCACTGTGCAGGAACAGACAATCCTGCAGACTTCGTCACTAGAAGCTTTTCGGCCTCCCAGTTGATTGCTTCTTGTATGTGGTTGAGGGGCCCTAGTTGGCTACATTTTGACGACGTCATCACTGAACAAGAACATAACCTGTCTTCTGTGGTGGACGCTGAGGTGGGTTTGGAGGAGGAAGTGGGGTTGGCAACGACAGTCTGTCATAGCGACACCCTTACCTCCCCAGTCCTTCCAGTGGAACGCTGGAGCACATTGTCCAAATCAGTCAAGATCCTAGCGTGGATTTACCGTTTCTTTGGAAATTTATCTGGACGCCGTGCTCGCAAAGCCTCCAGGCATCTAAAGACAGAAGAACTGAAAGATGCTGAGACTAAATTGTTTTGGGTGACTCAGCGAGAACACTATTGTTCTGACATCAGCTCTTTGCAAGAGGGAAAGGAAATTCCCAGGAGCTCCATTCTTTATAAGATGCACCCATTTCTGGATGAAAAGGGATTACTGAGGATGGGAGGACGGCTCCAGTTCTCAGCCTTGTCCTTTGATGAAAGACACCCTATCATTTTGCCCAAAGGTCATGTGGCCCTCTTGTTGACTAGGTTTTACCACCAAACTTTCAAACATGCTGGGGTTGGCTTGATGTTGTCTTCTTTGAGAGACAAATTTTGGATCATTGGCTTAAGAGCTCTGGCAAGACAAGTCAAGAGAGAGTGCTTTCATTGCCAGCGTTTCGATGCTGGTCCTTGCAATGAACCTTTTGCTCCATTACCAGAATCACGGGTAACAAAAGCCACACCCTTCTCAGTCACTGGTCTCGACTTCGCAGGACCTTTGTATTGTTCCGATTACAAGGATCAGAAGTTTTATATTCTTCTCTTCACTTGTGGCGTGGTGAGAGCCATCCATCTTGAGTTAGTGATGTCTCTTAAACTGTCTGATTTCCTTATGGCCTTTCGCCGTTTTGTGGCAAGAAGAGGTATGCCCACCATTATCTATTCAGACAATGCAAAAACCTTCATTAGTGGGTCTCGCGAGCTTACAAGGGCATTTGGAACCATGTGTCCAAGTTGGAAATTTATAGCTCCTCGCTCCCCATGGTGGGGAGGCTGGTGGGAGAGGATGGTTCGTAGTGTCAAATCCATCTTGAGGAAAACAATTGGTGGTAGTTCTCTTCCGAGGACTGAATTAGACACTCTTTTACAGGAAGTTGAGGCATGTATCAACTCCCGACCTTTGACTGCTGTACATGACGATGCGGAAGAAAACAAGATTCTTACACCCTTTCATTTTCTTCTCGGTAAGGGATGTCATATGTTACCCATGGATGCCCTTTCTTCTTCAGTTAATCAGAAGGTTGTAACCGAACAGTACTTTGCTCAACAAGCAACTCTCACTCAGTTTTGGAAGGTTTGGAGCCAGGATTATCTTCGCAATCTTCCCCAAGTGAAGACCAATGGTCGCAGAGGTTCTATCAAGGAAGGTATGGTGATAATAATACGGGAGGACAATACACCGCGTCTCCATTGGCCCATAGGTGTTGTGACCAAACTCCTCACTGGTAAAGATGGTATCCCTCGAACAGTAGAAGTTCGGACTGCCAGCGGGTTGCTAGTCAGGTCTATCCAGAGAATTCACAGTTTGGAACTACAATCAGGTGAGTCAGATTCTGATTTGTCTATGTTGAGAGACACAGATGACTACCCTCATGAAGTTGACGTTCCTTCTCGGCAGAGAGAACAAGCAGAGAGAAACTCTACAGTTAACCAACCAGGTAATGGCAAGGTAGCTGAAAGTGACAAATCGGTTGCCACTAGAGCTGGTCGAACCGTCCGCCCCAGGACCGTTTTAGATTTGTAGATCATGCTATTTGTGTAAATCTAAGGTCTTTTACTAAATCTGGTAGTAGTAGTACACAATTCTGTTATCGTTATCACTAAACATTTTGTTGCTCTGGATTCTGATGGACATCTCTGACCGTTATGTTCAATGTTATGCTTCAGTCTATGATAACCTTTAATTGCTCTCCCAACTCATCCTACATATCGGCATCATCAGCATTTCTGTCGGGGATTTCCTATGAGTCCATTGTTACTTGTTACATATATTGTTATTGTTCTATGTTATGAAGTATACCATAATTTTATCTTATTCATGTGTACTTTGATACAACTTTGTGTTGAAAAACAGTAAGGCTTTGAGAAATTAGTATCGTTTAATTTTAAGAAACATGTCATCAGCTTGCAATTTTTTGTTCATTAGTGTCAATTTCTTGCCATTCGTGACTCAGGTTTCAGAAGAAGTCCAGTCTCTTACGTTTCTAAAGTTGCAAGAATTATTCATTTCAGTTAAGACTAAACATTTCCCCTTCATTTGGGGTATAGATACGCTGGATTTGTTTTCACCCTGGGTGCGTGAAATCAGATTGAGAGGGTACTTTCTCTACTTTTATTTGATTTAATGATTTACTTTGAAATCATACTGTTTGATTTATTCACTTTGCTTTCATGTTTAGAAACTTAAGCCGGCAGTCTTCCGGAATATAAATAGACGTGTGTGTGAAGGAAGAGTGACTGGCAGTGCTTTAATATTGTTTAAAGTTGCAAGACACTGCATTTCTACACTACATGTAAATTCTACATTCTCTTTGACACCACATTACTCAATACACATATTGATGTACCGTAATCAGTCGCGGTTGCTTCTCTTTCCCAAATGTGAGTTTGAATTATTTAGTATTGGAGGTTTTATAGCCTTCATGTGCACTTACCCTTGAGTCATTTGTGTTTATTTTGGACTCTATACATGTATTTAGTAGTCCAAGGTGGGGAGTATGTTGCATATCAGAAGAAATCTCCCAAATTGGCACCGCGGCTAACTCTGTTTGGCTTATTTTATCCCATTATCTGGTTTGTTTACTTCTTCGCTCGGGCGGAAGTAGAGAAGGGAAAAAAGGTCACTCACGCGGGGCAGGTAGTCATGCATTCACTCACATGAAGCACGCGGGGCAGGTAGTCATTCATCCACTCACATGAAGGAGAAGTTTCCTCACGAATCAGTCGTTTCTTTGTCAATAAACAGTTTAATTTCATGTTACTTCAAGTCTTCTTCAGTATATTGCTAATGTGCGTTGTTCAGAATTCGCAACAAGTCATATACATTCTGCTACCCTCAAATGTAATATGTTACAGTGTGTAAAACATAATAGGGTGAAACATAAATGGGCAAAATGAAAAAAAAAATGAGTTACGGAATGAATACAAGTCAGTTTTAAGAAAGTATAAATAAAATTAGAATTTAAACAAGCAAACTTGGCAAACTAAAATATCAAAATCAAATTCCTGACCCAAGGGAACTTTCGAACATGAGCAAATTATTTTCATAAATTTACACATATGCTTTCTCTTTCTATTCTGACTGTATGACCATTGATATTATAATTTATTGTTTCTTACTATTCCCTGTTCATTTTTCAGCTGAATTAGTCATTGCTGCAAAATAAACAATTTAGTTCATTTCAAATTCATGTTCATGTCATATTATTTCTGTGGCCACTAGACAATATCTTCTAAATCATTACATCAAGAGGACACATTTTCCCAGAATGCACTCAGCTCACCCAATCAATAATGCATTAAGAGGCATATTCATATAATTATACCACATTCTTTCTCCAAAGCAATCATGTTCATAGATTAGAAATCATATCAATTTTATCATACAATATACTTAACTCAATCCAAGTAATCAGTTGAAGATGAGAACTGACATTTAAGGTGAGAAAAAACCACAGTTGAACTGGTAGTTTTAATTAATATAATAATACTGGTCTCATCGACAGTCAGACACCAATTCTTTCCTTCTTCAAACAAACTGTGGAAGGAAATAATTGAAATGAAATTGCTTCAGATTCTCAAGGATTGGTTTCCAGCCCTCATTTTTTACTCATAATCAAACATTACTATTTCCATGTGCAAAGGCTTCAGCTGATGATGCATCAAAACAAACAAACATTTTGACACATTAGCACAAAAAAGCTGGCCCTGAATTTGTAAATGATATCTATGGTCTTTCTTGAGTTTGAAAACATCAGAGTCTGCAATGTATGGCAGACGAAAATCTTTCCTCTCCTCACACAGCTTCCTCAAATCAACATCAAGATTTTTTATTGTAAACACATTTGATCTCTACAATCATGGAGTCACCATCATTATGGAGATAGCCATCAGGGGAGGCAGCAAATATACGGATGTGTCTGATTGACTATGAGACCTGTGCTCCTAAATGTATGTATGGTTTCTGAATTTGAACCGCAAATCATTCTTAATGGGGGGCTCATTTAAGCGCCCAAACTGAATAGGCTTAATGCCACTCAAGTCTCGTCCTGGTTTTGGAAGCTCTTGGGCCAACTTCCAAAAATTCCCCTTGCCTGTAGACTACACGATGTAAAGTCGATGCTGTCAACCTTTTCAGCCTTTCGGCATGCCACTGGGAGGAAGTTTGGGGCATTGTTGAAAATTCAAGGGCCTGTATTTCAGCGAGACTCATTTTAATGTGTTCATGGTAATACAGGACGGCATCCAGGGACAGGGACTCAACTGTGCTGCCTGCAATAGCCCCTTCATCTTCGGCTGGGACTGGAAGTGGTGATGTGCTGCTGTAAAATATTTCGTCTATTGCATGGGATGGAGAGGACTCCCCATACAGTACAGAAAATATTGGTGTAGTCTGAGCCATGGATGACAACGCCATGGTGTTCACAGCACAGTCAAACGATGGCTCAGATTCTGTGTACACATCTTTCACTTTCATTATCGGCACAGGGGTGGGTTTGGGCTGATGCCACTGTTGCAGCTTTTCAGTAGGGGCTTTGTATATCGCCAGCCTGCTGTAGTCTTCTAAGGCTACCAGTAAACCAAACACATGCTTGCAGCAGGCCGGTTGCTTCCCACCCGGGCATTTGCACTCTGCATTAGTGACCTGTTAAAAACAATATTGAAAGAAATAGGTCATTACATGTGAGGAAGATTAATCACAGCTGAACAGCCAGAATGAAAAAACTAGTTTGAAATCTGTAGCCAAAATGTCATTTCAGATAATTTACAATAATCCCATATATAGATCATGAATGTGGTATGAATTTTTTTCATTGATTTATGAAGGAAAGGCACTGTGTACCACTCTCATGGATTGTCTGCTGGCTACCATTAGTATCAATGATCTTTTACCATGGATTTTGGATATAAGACATTCTGGCTGATAATCTTTAGATAAGGAGCTATCAAAATATTCTTTAAAATTGTATAAACTGATGTATGTGTTGTCTGGAGACCAACTACACAAGCACCTGACTGACATTGTACACACCTCATTGCTACTATTACTAAAATTAGAAGGTGTTTTTAATCCTGCAGCCAAGAACAAAAAATGATTCTTTTTTAATCTAGATCTATCTCTAAAATTGGGTGCATCCCTGTTGCACATCTAATAATAAATTCATTTTGATCTATAAACTTACTTTGCTACTTAATCACAAAACCACAATAATACATGAACATGTAAATCAGTGAACAACTATGCTTTAAAATCAAATATTTCATTCTGTCCTCTGCCTCAAACTGTGGTTCAGAAACCACATTGTATCTGAAGTCGATGACAATATTAAATAGGAGACATACATAGACAGCTTCCATAGCACAGAGTGTGATTACATGAATTGAAGGGAATATTTCAGATGCCTCGCTGTCAATTTCATAGTACATGTAATAGTAAACTTTTACAGAGAATTACTCCATTCAACAAGACACAAACTGATTGCTTTCAAACTCAAAGCAAAAAGCTCATCCCCAGAAATCATTTTAATATGACACACTCATATTTCCAATCAAAATAAAACGCACAACCAATTCTAAATCTTAACAATTTCTACACATTGCCTACTTTATCAGCTTACACTTACAGCCTACAGTGGGCGCAGACAATAGCCTTGAGTAGCCGGATAGGTCTAACACTGCCTACAGACAGGCCATTATAACCTCAAATTCAAAACTTTCATTTTCTAATGAGCCAAACTCCATCATCATCAGGCTGGGTCTGGGTTACAGGGTGATGGTTGAAATATATAGCCTGGCACATATAGTTTCACTTATCATTTAAAATCAGTATCAGTCAGTAGCAATGGCCTACTTACATATCGATCTTGATGTTGTGCCTGTGTAGGCTACAGACAAACTCCATGCATGTAGAGCTAGATATCTATCATCTAGAATCTAGATCTAGATCTAGATCTATGTAATGCCATTAATTTAGTCTAGCCGCAGGCACAGGTGTTCTGCAAGATGCCGTTATTCATAACTGTGACACAGTTTACAAAAATATAGTAGCCTACTTAGATCCAGAGCTAGTCTAGGTTTACTTACAGTGTTGTTGTCAATCCATACAGTCACGTCATATGCCTCCCTCTTTTAATCTCTGCCTTAAGCCCCACCATACACGTTCAAGGCCGGCTCACAGCCTCGCCTAAATCCGGGCTTCATGAACAGATTTTAATTCGAACTTTGCACACGCACGTTGCGGCCAGGCTCTATGACATTTTTCCCGCCACTACGAGAAGATGTTTCATTGACACTCAAAACACTTGAAAACAGCGCCCTCGCCCTCGTCTACATAGTTTGATCACTTCATTTTGGGCCATAGCCCATTCACAATGCCTCACAACTAACAACAGGCTCTATGTGGAATCATAGGCTAATCTATTATATATTTCAGTAATTTGCAACCTTTGGCATGACTAACTGACCAAACTATACACTCTTCAGGCCTTAAATTTGGTAGGAAGGTGGCAATTGAGATAAGGAAGATGATGGCTATAATTAAAAGTTGTTTACTTCAGGCATGTATTAAAAAAACAATAACAGTGTTTATTGCTATGTAACATCTGCATTTTTGCATGTTTGTTTCGTAATATAATATAGTGCCGTGCATGTCATAAAAAGTAACCGTATCAAGCGTTCAGTTTGGTGTGTAGTGCTCTGGTGCGCATGAGTTCTGAAGCAAGACCCTAGATTATTATTTTTATTATACTAGAGAGAGGGGGGGGGGATCACATGATAGATAATTCCGGGCAATGCCCGGTAGCTCATCTAGATATCTAGTTATTAATATATTCAGTCATCCGGAAACGGAAATTGAGCATCAAAAAACGATACTGCGTCAAACAGTGGCTGTTGGAACGAACGGCTCACACTCGCATCAATTTATTGAATGAGTTGAGATTTTTTCCAAGTGATTATCGTAATTATTTGCAAATGGACGAGGACACCTTCACGGCCGTTTTCGCGGGGACGCGCAGGTTGAGAGAGGGAAAAAAAACCTCTCTCTCTCTATCTCTCTTTCCAACTCTCTTTTTATCCCCACCAAACACACACATGCAGAGCGAGCAAGCGTGAGAGAGACAGGCAGAGAGAGAGAGAGGTGCGAGAATTGATGAAAAGTCAGTAATTTATAAAAACCGTTCTATCCATCGCACGAGAAGGGTGTTTGGTATCAAATCGATGGTAAATGTACTGCTTTTTCCCGATTTTGTCATCAAAAAGGCCAAAAGAAGATTTTCATGTTCGTTTAATTTTGAGTTTACCGAGTCAAGCCATTGGCTTTACATAATTTTTCAGGCACCTCCTGATATTTTGGCTTGAGTCCTGGCCCGGAGCCCGGCTGTATGAAATCGCCCACACACGTTCAGTTTTTTTGTAAGTTTTACAGGATCTGGGTGAGGCTGTAAGCCGGGCTTGAACGTGTGTGGGGGCTTTACTAGACTGGAGACTTGTGAAGCCGTGGGCTTGGTTGTCTTTGCCTTGGAATTTTATATATCAGTGACAAAACGATCACTGAACAGCAGTCTGCCTTTCCTCGGTTCATAATTAAAGTTGTTATCACATTTGTGTTAAACGTTCAACAGATCGCAAAAATCGATAATGTTGACGATAGAGAAGTCGTGCAATTCAAGCGGAGCTTCGATCAGTCTTACGTACACTTCGCCATCTTTCTCACGTCACGTGACTTCCTGTGCCAGCTGATTGGTTTCCTAAAATAGGTTTACAACAATGTTTATCTACTCTATTTCGATCACGCTCGCCTGCCCACTGTTGTCACGGAATTCACGCGGAAGTTTCCCCTCTCTCTAAATCTATACTCTCTAGTAGAACCGTGACTCTGCAAAAGTTTCCTCTTGACATCTTCATTATCTCCAGCTATGCAGAGCTCCAAATTCCACTTCCAAAATCCAGTTCATCTAACTCTAAGGATTAATGAACAGATGGGTTTGCTGCACGGTGGTGACAAACATCGTTGTGGTTTTCATTGCAACCATGGACGCCGCCATGAGTAGACATTTTGCTATTTTTTATTCTACTTCTGTTGTAAACTTCAAAACATAAAGACCGACAGACTTGAAACTATACTTGAAAAGCATTCTTTTTTTAAAAAAAAATCTTTATTGTGAAGATTTATAAGATAAGATAAGATAAGATAAGATAAATTTTATTCGTCCCTGTACAATGAAATTTGTTTTGATCATTGAATACATAACAATACAGTTACAGAAACAGAAAGTATGATATATAGCGCGCACACACACATATATACACACACACTAATAAATAAACAAAATTAACAGTGCACACCATATGCTTCCCTAACTAAAACACATTGACCTGACACGCAGGACACAATTCAAGTGCACAGATTACGATCAAGATGACGACATTATTGTAACATCCTAGTTGATGATGGAATAAACGATTTAAAGTAGCGCTCAGTTTTAGTTTTCTATCTGTCTGTCTGTCTGTCTGTCTGTCTGTCTGTCGGTCTGTCGGTCGGTCGGACGGTCGGTCTATCGGTCGTCTGTCGGTCGGTCGTTCGGTCTGTCTGTCTGTCTGTCTGTCTGTCTGCCGGCTTGTCTGCTTGTCTGTCTGTCTGTCTGTCTACATCTCTTTATATATCTTTCTGTCTATCTGCCCGTCTCTGTCAATCTGTCTGTCTCTTTTCTACACGGCCATGGAGACCAGCCAAGACAGTGCGCAATTATTTACATGCAGAATATGAAGAAAAAGATAAGGTCAAAATAATACATGTGATGGTAAGATCAAGACAAAACAATGGAAAGCCACACATGTATTAACTGATATCAAAATACAGGGTCAGCAAATTCGTGTTTTCAGCGTGAACCAAAGCTACTCACACCTGGGCCATGACATAAAGCAATGTTTCTAACAATAGTAACACCCAGACTGACCACGTGATGAGTGGTTAAAAAACAACAATTAACACATGTACGGATTATGTCAAAAGTAAAGTAGATTAGGTTATGCACCGATGCACAATTCTGTAAACTTTCCACTTATCAACACAATGATTGTGTATGTCATCAGTTATGTTTAAATTCAGTAGTGTTTTCACTGAAAAACAACTGCAAAAACTTGAGATTGTTATTGTAATATAATATATTTGTATTTTTGTATTTTGTATTTTGTACATTTGTTTTTTCCCATTTGAGAAATTTCCTTTAGAGTCTTTGCAGCCCAGTTACAACTGGAGCAGACACGTCGTCGCCGCAGTGCAGCGCCAGTCGGCGTTTTGTGTGTGTGTGTGTGTGGGGGGGTGGGGGATAGATACATTTTTATTTAATGTTGATCGGGCAGCGGCCTGTCGGCCTGCTCTTCTTGATTTCCAACTGCCAAGATATCTTTAACGTGCCCAACGTGCACACGGCCCTCCGAATTTTTCGTCCTTATCCGAGAAGAGTAGGTGCTCAATTCTACCCACCATAGGATCAGGGGCCAGAAAATATGAGAAAAATCCCAAAATTCCAACATGCCTGCACCGACCGGGATTTGAACCCGGTACCTTCGGCATGGGAGGCGAGCACATTGCCTGCGCCTCTAGACCACCGTGTATTAAGGAATTGATTTAAAATACACCTGGATCTACTAAATACAGTCATGTACATTAGCCCAGAACAGCAACCTTATTGAAATCCCATATCCAGGCCTGACGCCAAGTTCGTACATAAGAATGATGTCGTTCCAAGGTAGATCTGCTGGTTGCGACATCGCGCTATTGTTAATTCAATGTAGGGACCTGCAATCTTACTAAGGGACCGTTCACAAACCATGTGGACAGCTAGGGGAGGAGGGGGGGGGGTTGTAAAATGTCCACACTCTGTCCACAGGGGGGGGGGGGAGGGGGTGCATCAGTTTGTCCATGTGGCACATGTAGTGATGAAAAGTAAGAAAAAATTGCTCCTTTTTTGCGAACAGAAATCAATATAGGTGAGCAAGAAACACCGTGAAACAGTTCGGCCACGATCGTCTCTTTTTTGAGAGACGGAGTGGCCGTGCGGTTAAGCGATCTGTTTTCTTCTTGGCAAGGCGACGGGTGCCGTAGCAGAGGTCGCGGGTTCTAGTCCCATCTTGATCATTTTTCTTTCTTCCTTCTTTCACTCCCGCTTTCCTATCCTGAGCACTAACTAGGCACTACAACCTCGGTTCGCCTAATCCTTATTTCCTTTTTTGCGAGCCCACCAGAAAGTTAATCCTGTGAATGAAGATGAGGAGAAGAGATCTGAAGAACACCTTTCTTATCCTGTTGAAGAAGATGCAGAAGAAAGTGATGATGCCACTGCTTGTGATGTCTTTATTTACAGTGGTCATGACAAAATGCCAATATACAGAAACATCTTTGATGCAATGCAGTGTCCTTGGACTGATGAGTGAATGTTTCTGTGTACTGGTATTTTGTCTCTCGCTGTCAATGTGCCCAAAACCAAAATCTTTTTTAAGTTTACACAGTTTTCTTAAGAGAACAAGCTATTTCCATTAGAATGTTTAAGAACCATTTTTCAATGTGAATTTGAATTGTGAAAGCACTGGTTGGAGGTTCACTCCGTTGTGGTATGCTCAAAAAAAGATTATATGTATGCCTACAAGTTTGATGTCTTGCCACTTACTTGTTTTTTGTTTGTTTTCATTTTTCAGGAACAATAAAGGTTAAAGAAATATTAGCATGTGGTGTTTCGCAATGTGTTTTCATATCGGTACCATGGACATCCACAGGGGGGGGGGGGGGGTAGAGTCATTTGTCCACACCTGTCTACAGGGGGAGGGAGGGTGGGGTCCCAAAAATGGTCAAAATTTGTCCACATGGTTTGTGAACGGTCCCTAACCCTATATATATCTTGTATAAATCTACGTCTGATTGGCTGGGAGGTTTATCATCGAGCGAGTCCAATCTTTGGCAAAATATCCAAAAGTGTAGTATAACACATAAAGTAAAAGAGATTTAAATGTAGAAAGCAGCATACGTAGATGCTTGGACCTTATGAATAATACCATTGTCAACTTTTTGCATGAATTAAGTAACATCATACAACGATATTTAATTACCCTCATCCATATTTTTCATGTATTTTATCTGTCATCTGGCAATCATTCAAAATGACTCATCTTAGCAAGATGAAGAGAGGTTGTTATTCAGATACTATGTACGCCTACGGTCTGTGATGAGTGGATACTAAAATTGAGACACAATATTTATTATTTACCATAAGTGACACCTGTTGTACTAAGCCTTACATGAGTGGTTTTCAGCCGTCATTATTATTGAAATGAAACAGGCCTTTTTTTGTTTGTTCTGGTGAAGTCTGACACTTGTAAGATAATAATCTAATTGTCGGAGATATTTCAAGACAACAAAAGGAGTCAAAGGACAATTTAACAATCGTATCCTTCTGTTATCTTTCGTTTGTAACTCGGGACATCTCCTCGTTGTGCTCAGTTAATCTGCTGGAGATCCTTCCCTCGAAACACGGACAGCTAGTTCTTATTCACCCATGTAAGTATTTACTTCTTTCAGTTCTATCTGGGGAGAGTTTGATCATTTAGATTTAAATTTGGGACAAGCTGCCTAGCCTGAAAACGTATGGAAATCTGACCCAGCAGAGTAGACATCAAGTTTGAATGTAGGAATGACATCGCTCCTATGTAAATCCTCTGGTTAGTACATTGCGTCGATGGTGATCTGATGTAAGGTATTCTTCCCTACAGCTTTCTTAACAGAAATCCTAAATATATGTACGTAAGGGTGATGTAGGGATACAGGCTGATTGGCCATGTAGCCAAAATACTCACAACAGGATTTTTTGTACCAACTTGTGGCTATTACTCCCCAAAAGTTATTATACCTGTTGTGATCTGATAGCTAAATCTGTCCCTAATTTCAATCTCAATACATTTCTTAATAGTCTGTGCAAAAAAAAAAAAAAAACGAATTTGGTCACATGTCAGAAAATTGATTGTCATTCCGTTTAAATTTAGCAATAGTGAGCGTGTAGTATGTGAAAGTGCTGTTTAACTCTCCACAAGTAGATTTTCCCTTCTGCCTTCCTCATTTTTCCTTGGCATCATCTACGCGTTACCGTAACGTACTGCATCTGTTGATAAAGAACCGTGGCCACCATGTAACCGACAGACTTTTCACTATAAATACATGTACTTGAGCATTAGTTGAAGAGCGTAGTTCTATGTAGCGTGTCACAAACGGCAAACGCAGAAAAATGGAGCAAAAAGTGTACTTCGTGCGCTCTTTCACTCTGAAAAACTTCAGCTCTTTTAAGGTGCCTCATTCTAATACATGTAACAGCTCTGAGTTGATGTACTTTGTACCGAAGGCAGTATATTAGCCGATTTTTTGGACATTTTAAAAATTTATTTATTTTTCGGGTTTGTGTGGTTTCTCCAAATCTGGGCCAACGAAACGTCGATGACTTAAAATGCTGAATAACTGACAATCATTTAGTGGTGAACGGTACTTCGACTTATGGCATTTTCTAGGAAGTTGAATATGAAATCTGTACAGCTGATCGAGTCCGAACAGCTGATTATACGAATTCTGGGCGTGGTTAACACCATGTGTCCATGATTCCATCAACAGGTATTCAAGGTAACCGTTTGGGCTATTCATTTCGTCAGTGATAAGTGGCTATGCTAACAAAGATCACGTGTTCAAACTGAACGATCACCGGGGCACGGAGAAAATGATTCTTTCAAAATGGTACCAAGTTATCAAGATAACCGTTTGCGTTATTCTGTTCATCACTGATAAATGGCTATACTAAGAAAACGATGTGTACAAACTGAGGGGTCACAAAGGCGTTAGGAAATTTAATTATTGTTTTTTTTTTTGGTTGAGTAAAGGGGAGAACAATACATATTTCAGAGGATTGTAACTAAAATTGTATTTAAAATAAAGAGAACATTTCAAATGAAACCATTAACTTTTGTGAAATTGTGTCCTTCTCATGTGTGCATCTCATCTTCATGACATTTAACTTTAATAATCAAAATGTATATAACATGCAGTATTTGATCCTGCTGTAGAAAAACAATTTCAGTTGTGTACTTGATGAGAACGTCCTAAAATATTCGGTAATATGAACGAAATACAAACTTGCTAGTATTATTCTTCAGTATCTTATCGACGCTGTTTTTGTTTGTTTGTAGAATGTCATCAAGTGGCACAGATTCTCTGCTCCAAGACCTGGGAGGATGCAGCCTGTTTCAATTGGTGGTGACATCAATTTGCATGTTGGCAGAGTTATCGTATATGTCGAACATCTTATTTATGGTTTTCGGAGGTTACAACCCTGGAATGACTTGTCTGACAGATGAACTCAATCATACATATGAGCAAAGTACAAAGTTCACAAAAGAAAAGTATAATGGCACGAGCGATGTCATATCTACAACTGTGACCAATTCAAGTCGTCCGTTTCTTAGCCAGAATGTCAGTGGATTATCTTGGGTGACCACTTGTGACACTGTTAAGACATGTCCAGGTGACATCAAGTTCCGAGATAGCGCATCCACAGTGGTGACGGAATGGAACCTTGTATGCGACAGAGCCTGGATTCCATCTTTAATGATCTCCTTACAGATGGCTGGGATAATCATTGGCAGCCTGTGTGTCGGTCCATTGGCCACACGTTATGGTAGAAAGATAACTATGTATATACCACTGGGCTGTTGTGCAATGCTGAATGTCATTGGGGCCTTTTCTGTTTCATGGCACATGTTTACAGTCATCCTTTTTCTTGTGGGCATAACTTTGGGAATGTCATACGCTTCACATACAGTTCTCAATCACGAATACCTTACCCCATGGGGACGGGGTGTTGTCGCCATGTTTCCCTTGTGGCCTCTTGGTGGTGCCATTTATGCACTGGTTATAATGGGTTTGAAAGACTGGAAACAAATTCATTTTACTATAGCGGGCTTTACGTCTCTTATTTTCTTTACATTCATGTGGACGCCGGAAAGTATGAGATGGTTGGCAGTCAATGGCAAAATTGCTCAAGCGAAACTAGAAGTTAAGAAAATCGCCAGGTGTAATAGGAAAGCTATACATAATACAAATATTTTGGAAAACCTGCACGCAATGAAGAAAGAGCAGGAGGTGGGTGAAAATCAGTGGTTTCCCTATGGTGACTTGTTTCATTCAGACTTTCGAAAAAAGACCATAGTCATGTCTGTGGCATGGTTCACCTTTTCCACAGTCTATTATGCCATTAACTTTGGAGTGAAAGCTTTGAGCGGGAATTTCTACATCAACAATTTATTACTGTCAGTAATACGAACTCCGCTTCAGTGTATAGGTCAAGCACTGATCAGCATCGTCGGTCGACGAGTTATCAGCTCTGGTGGCCTATGGATATCGACGATAGCAGGCGTTCTTCTGGTCATCATACAGTTCACCATGGACGAACCGCACAACGAACTCCCCACTACAGTCCTGGCTATATGCTGCTACTCTTTCGTAGCTGTCTCCTGGACTGGGACAATAGTATGGATTATGGAACTTTACCCAACAACGCACCGAGGTTTAGTGTATGCTTGGTTCCATGCAGTGACCAGGGTGGGGGTTATGATCAGTCCTTATCTGATACCAAAGAACCTTCTTCCTTTATACGCTTCCTTCATAATTTTGACCATTCTCTTGGCGATCTCTTCTGCCATCTTATTGATCTTGCCAGAAACGAAGAATAGACCGTTACCAGATGTCAGGGATCAAACCATATTTGTAGCAAAAACTTCCGAACAACAAGAACAGTTAGTCTAGGATTTGACCAAAAAAAAAAAAAAAAAAAAAAGAGAAACAACCCCCCCCCCCCAAAAAAAAAAAACAACAACACAACAACAACAACAACAACAGTCAAACAAAGAAACATAAAAAAGCCCTTTCAGTCTAGGATCTTGAGAAAACCAGGAGTCTCTTTATGTATAGAACTGGCACGTCTGTGGTTTCAACCTTCAAGAGACACTAGGGTAATATACAATATAAATGTCTTGTCTTCATTAAAATTTTTACCCCAAAGCCTGACAGGAGATCTAATCCAGTGACTGAGGGGTTTCTGCATGATACAAGACAACGCACTGTGTCATAAACGGGAACAAATTACTATCACACATCTTTCTTGTCATAGACTTGAAACAAAATACATTGATTATATCTCTTAGGGCCACGACTACTCGCAGATGCCTGAGAATAAGAATGTGATCTTTTAGGTATACTAGCTGAGTTGCCCGGCCCTGCCCGGGATAAATCGATTTATTAGTTTCAGTTCTGGGTGATTATTACGGACCTGCTTCATTTTGCCTGTTCCTTTAGCTTTATTTTATTTTTGTTTGTTTGTTTTTAGATAAGTTTTACTGCTCTCCTTTTGCGCGTTGACATCCTGCGCATCCCTTCACCATCCGTCAAGTGGCTATGATTTGCGCACGGGTTAGTTTGTTTGTTAGCGAACATATCGCAGGAAGTGATAACGTCATGTGTAGGCGGAAGTGGGCTATTATTAGAAACATACATTAATATCTTATTGTTCGTAAATTTCGGATCAAACGCTCTCGTGAATTTAGTCTTTAATTATAACCGCATTTACCGATTAACTCAGAAATAACAAACGGTTTTGTTTGTGAATAGCGATAGGAACAATGTTCGCTATCCCATAATTCTTTGTGCCAAATTTCAGGTCGGTGGGTTGTGTAGTTTCCGAGTCCATAGGTCTATTAGGGGTTTTGTTGTAGCTTTATTATATAGATACAAGTATTGAACCCGCGAAATTCGCGGGGGGGGGGGGTGAAAAGTGTTGTGAGTAGGTCTGGGGGTGGCTGCAATGGAGGGAGCATTACTTGACCGTTGGCACAGCAAAGTGCAGCAAGAACCACGAATGTTATGGATGGACTCGGAAGCACGGTTTCAAATTTGGGGAACCGGACGTTGAGATCGCACGGTGGACCGCAAATTCAGTGACGTCATGCCACATAAAAACTCACGCCCGGATGGTATTTATTTGGAACAAATGCAAATTTGCGTAGTTCAAAAAAATACTTACGGAGAGTGTTCAGCAATGAGTGTAGCAAGGAATCAACTTCAGACCAAAAGAAATTTGTATGCAAAATTTGAGCTCGATTGGTACACAGATAGCCGAGCTACGGCTTTTACAAAAAAAGCGAGTTTTTTTTTTATATTAGATATAGATGTCTGCAAATAAGATACATGTAGTAACTGGGCTGTATTCGTAATCATTGCGTAAACTTAAGTAAATACGTTCACCGGTGTTAGCGCAAGAAAAAAAAAAGGTATTTTTATAAACCATACTCTAACTTAACCTATTTGCGTTAACCGACCCATTTTTGCGCTAATTTAACGACGGTGCGGAGGTGTCGTTAAAACTAAAGTATTTACGTAAACAGACTTCCGGTGGAGATAATCAAGAAACATGGTTTCAATTTTGATGCATTGGCAGCAGAGACAGACAAGAAGACCAAGAGTATTTAGAAACCGTAGGAACTCCTTGGACTGTTCCGACAACAGGTACGACAAATTTAAATTCAGACGGAATGACATTTATGACATAGTTGACGAGCTGGACGACGCTTTGCTCCATAACACGGGCCGAATTGGTGCCCTGTCAGTTGCTCTGCAAGTTTGTCTAACATTGCGTTTTTTTTTTTTTTTTGCAACTGGGACGTTTCAGAATGCAATGGGAGAGCAGACAGGCCTCAGCCAACCAACAGGTAAGTTGTTTAATAAAGAAGAAAAGTCAAAGCTTCTTGTGACATCTTAACTGTAAAAAGTGGCAACTTCACATGAAACGTTACATGAGATCTAAATAATTCTAGATTTAGTTCCTCTCTCTTACCCAATCACACACGTAGTCAGAGCCAACTGTATAGTTAAGTCTGCATTGGTGTTTCGGAGTGGATGAAATACCCATGAATAGATCTAAATCAGTATATGATTTTTAGGGGGATAATGTGAAGGATGAGGAGCTTTAATTGTTCTTTACAACTGCGCCAAATGTCAAACTTCAAATATCAAACAGGGATGAAAATCACCTCCAAATCTGTTTTTCAGTGCAAGCCTCAGTCATCATCTGAAAGGACTGGACTAGGACTAAAGTTAGCTCTAAGGAAATCTTACTGGTCCTTTTGTGCAATTTGCTTTACCTAAAGTCTCACCCTGCCTATTTAAGCTATAATGTGAGAGTTCTTGGTTGGCATACATATTTCATGAAGTATTAAACTACATCCCTTTTCTGGAAACATTTCCAGTGAGCCGCACTGTTCGGGGGGGGGGGGGGGTGGGGTGGATGCATTGGTTGCCATAATGCCTCGATATGTTGGTCCACCGTCCAAATTTCTACAAAAACACAAAGAAAATAAGACGTCAGTGCAACGTTGAACTTATAGAGAAACAGCTTAATATTAACCATTTACAGATATTATAGTTGTTCACAGTTCATGGATTTTCTGATAACTATTAAGTTCAAATAACAATCCATAAAAAGTACAAAGCAACACGTTGTTTAAATATTATATAAACTTGATATATATACATTAGTGCTACATACAGATTCTAGATTGATGTGTAGGCCTACAGTACAAAGTCATTTTGCATTACCTCTTACATCTTTATAATGTACTAGCTGAGTTCCCGCCCTGCTCGGGATGAAACGATTTATTAGTTTCAGTTGTGGGAGATTATTATGGACCTGCTTCATTTTGCCTGTTCCTTCAGCTTTATTTTATTTTTGTTTGTTTGTTTGTTTTCAGATACGTTTTACTGCTCTCCTTTTGCGTGTTGACGTCCTGCGCGTCCCGCCAGCACCCGTCAAATTACGGCTATGATTTGCGCACGGGTTAGTTTGTTTGCACATAGCAGGAAGTGATAACGTCATGTGTTAATGGAAAAGAAATATTATAATATTTTCCTAGGCATATTGAAAACACAAACCTGTACTTTTGGCCCCGCAGCGTCAATCTCCCAATTCCAGATGTTACGGGTTGGGGTTATATGGAATTATTGTTACGACTGCATTTAAACTATCGAGAGGTTTTTAGAAATTACTCTTCGATACCATGCCACATATACTAATAACAATTCGAATAAGTTTTACCAAGGACCTTGCAGGGCCACAAATTTATTACTTTAAATTCCCTAACAAATTTCGTCTAGCTCTTACATACTAAAAAGACAACATCAGCAGCATCAAATGAAAATTCAATAATATATCACTAGAAGTCTCCTCTAGATTCCTAAAAGATTATATCATTCTGACTCATTCACAATTTAATTATTACTTATCTATCTTTCAGATATAGTCTGCCTACTATCTAACAAATAATATCTTAATGTCTCAGACGACAATGTTAACTCAGTTATTTGTGCCTACCGCTTATAAAGGATCTAACTCGTCAATACAACTGACGTAGTTACATTAGATCTAGATCTACTCTAGGATGGGCTGGCAATCCCCAGCCTCATCCAGACACATCAATTTCAATTTACAAATGTGTATACCAGACACTCATGCTAGATCTAGTTGCAAGTAAAATATATTGTAGTCTTGCATTCTTCGGTAGCACTTCTATTGGAAAATTTAAGGTCAGCTTCACGTTCATCGTCGAATCAATAGGTAGACACTTACGCTTGGTCCCTGATACGAGATCAGGGAGCTGGAGATAATAGCAGTAGATAATTTCTGAAGAGCATATGGTCTCATTCCAGTGTCTATCAAGGACATAGACATGACTTTAACAATCTTCTGATTCTCTCAGGCTGAATCCCGCCGACTGCCTTCACAGATGGATAATTCTGTATGGAGTGGTGAAACATAAAAATGGCTCCGCTTAAATACCGCGCGGCCATCTGCAAATCCCCAGCCAACTGCCCAAATTTGATTGGTGCATCCATTTCGAGCTCAGCTCGTAGTATTAATAGATTCTATTAATAGTAACAGACAAGGTCAAATTAACATATCAAAACCCTTACTAAAGTCTCTAAACCCTCTACGTTTTATGTACGAATTTACTCACTCCCTTTTCTCACCCCTGTTAAAGTTTATCAAAATCACGGGGTCGAGAATTGCACCGTCACTGTTAACTCATCCATTTATTCTATCTTGCCCCACTTTCTTTCCATCTCTAAGAAAAAAGCGTTACAAAAACAAACTGTCCACGAGAATAGTTCAAGGACATTTGCACTGGAAAAAATCAACGAGACCCTGAAATAAACAAACCGTGACCCAGCACGACAATTCTAGTCCTAACCCTTGACATCCCCCACCCCAGTGAAAATTTTAACAAAAATTTACACGATAGGATCCAAGAAATCCCAAAGTTATTGTGGTAGGGGCTTAGTAGTACTGTAGAAAAACGAGCCTTAAGCTTGAGAAGAAAAATCTAACTAAGAACGTGCATATTGGATGGACAAAAAGCATACAATTACTGATGCCACGTTCTATAGAATCTAGTCTACCGAAACATTCTTACTGCACACAATCAAAATTCTCAGGAACATCTATAATAACAATGAGTATATCACTGTATACTGCTGGATTAAATTATAACTATTATCAAACAATGAAGCCTTACTGAAGGAATAGGCTCATAATTATCTAGTCAACACACATAATTGCTGCTTATATACACATTCACACACAATATATTGTTAATTAAAATACTGTGGTATCCAATGGCAGCAGTAGCTCTGGTAGCTTGGTTTGCCATGTCTCCATCTCATTGACCCGCAGACAAGGGCGTCAGGTTTGTCAGTAGCTCAGGTCACAGTCCGGAATGACGCTGGTGGAAAGAGGATATTCACAAGAAAGAATGTAAAAATTGTTCATAAATTAGTGAACAATATAATGTGAATCCATCCACCGTCCAGAAATGAGGTGGAGAAGCGCCACCCAACCTCAATACAAGACAGACTCTTTAATAGAGTAATGAAAATTTTGGTCTGTCTTACTTTTTACAACGAATTTCCGTATAATGAAGCCGAAACAACCAAAACGACGAAACGTTCCGCGCACGATGTGATTTCTTCAGAGGATGTCGGTGCCCTCTCTTTAAGGTGGGCAACCAAATCGGAATGACATGCCGTATAGATTTGGTCTTTTAAGACCAAATCATAAAGTTGAAGATAATTTCCGGTAGTTACGTTCGCGAGCTCGATCCAGCGATCTAAGTAATGTTTCAGCCGATTCACATAAGTTGAGAAATTTTCAGATGGCTCAGGTTTACATGAGCGAAATCTTTGATGAAAGCCATCCTCGGTATGCTGGAATCGCTTAAGCAGTGCTGTTTTAAGCTTGTCATAGTCGTTGGCATCCTCTACTTTGAGGCTATGAAATACTTCTAGAGCCTTACCTGTTAGTAAATTAGACAGGCATGAACTGTACATCGCCTGCTGCCATCCGACGCATTTAGCGTGTAGCTCGAACCGATGTAAATATGCGTCGATGCGGTCGAGTTTTTCATTAAATGTCGGCAGTTTTGGTTTGGTAGCATAAGTATTGATGGCAGTAGTGGGGGTCACAAGCGATTCTCGCTCTAACTTCTTTATTGCGAGTTCATGCTGCCTTTCCTTTTCTCTCTCTCTTTCTTTTTCTCTTTCTCTTTCTTCTTTTTCTCTTTCTCTTTCTCTTTCCTTTTCTCTCTCTCTTTCTTTTTCTCTTTCTCTTTCTTCTTTTTCTCTTTCTCTTTCTCTTTCTTCTTTTTCTCTCTCTCTTGCTGCTAGCCGATCCTCACGATCTCGGTCTTGCTGTAATTGTCGTTCGCACCACGAGGCGCGTTCTTCTTCTGGTATGCCCAGAACTTTGGCAGATTCAATGTATTTAAGAAACTCCGCCATGATATGTTAAAGTCTGTAACTAGTAAGTATTTACCTACTGTTAAGGTATATCGCGGTATCAATTATATTATCTATAACAGTTATTCTCTGTTAATATTAATTCAGTGTCTTACGTTAGCACTGCTTCGCGAAAAGAACGTTCTATCTCTCTCTGTAAATTGCAGGCAGTGTGTCTTCCACTGCAAAAATTTTATCTCTCTCTCTCTGAATATGAATTCTAGTAAGGCAGTGCCGTCTATCCGTTGCTCCCACTGCAATAAAAAATATATATCGCCTTTAATGCGATAAATTAATGTCTTGAGTGATCACTCTCAAAATTTATGTCTCTCTGAACGCGACGAACCAGTGTCCTCTGTTATCACTGTCAAAATTGAATCGCTCTCTCAATGCGATGAATCAAAAATATATCTCTCTCTCAACGCGACAAATTTGCAATATCTCTCTCTTCTCAAAACGCGCACACGCAGTGTCTTCTGTTACTACTGCAAAATTATTCTCTCTATATTCAACGTGAAATTAGCACGTGAACAAAAATTTATTATATCTCTCTCTCTCTCATATGTCAATACCAGATTACAATTCAACGTGGTTTTAGCACGTGAAACACCTCAGGCATATATTGTAAACATAACAATGTTAGTATAGTAGTTTAAAGTTTATAAGGAAGCAAAAAGAAATACAATAAACAAGACGCTATACTGACAAGTAATACGAACGATAACAGACCCTACAAGTCCTAACTTATATTACAGAAAGTTTGAGAAGAAGACAGGAGAGACATCTTCCTAAAGAAAAGTGAGGAAGTAAGAAAAACGCCACAATCTATACGAATAATGGATCCCTAAAAGAACTATTCACAGTGAAGCAAATCCCCCCGAGTTATAAATAGCCACCAAGGCACTCCAATATCCTTCGTAATGGCAAAGAAGATATGCTAAACTATGATCCCAACCAACCTCCCGCTCTTAAACTAAACATATAGTAAATGGTAAAATAGCCTGGACACACAGAGCGGAAAGTACGTCGCCCTCCTCAAGACTGTTAGATAGATGGTTCACTTAACTTTGTTTTTGAGGAATTCAGATGGTAAGTATCCTCAAACCATAGGTCCAATCCAAAAAAAAATGCGTTTCTGTCTCAGGTAGATACTTGGTCCCTCGCCGGTGTCGTCGGGTCAATGGGATGTTGAGTTCACCATATGAAATTGAAACAAAATGTTAAATTAATACAAATTGCCTAAAATCTATAATAAAAAGGACCTGAAAACATAATGTTACAACAGTATAATATCAAATAATGGAATAAAAATACAATAGGTTTTAAATAATTTATCTATGGCATGGCGTTATTTAAGTTCTTTAAGGGTCCCTCTCCAGTGTTACGGGGATGGGGTTATATGGAATTATTGTTACGACTGCATTTAAACTATCGAGAGGTTTTTAGAAATTACTCTTCCATACCATGCCACATATACTAATAACAATTCGAATAAGTTTTACCAAGGACCTTGCAGGGCCACAAATTTATTACTTTAAATTCCCTAACAAATTTCGTCTAGCTCTTACATACTAAAAAGACAACATCAGCAGCATCAAATGAAAATTCAATAATATATCACTAGAAGTCTCCTCTAGATTCCTAAAAGATTATATCATTCTGACTCATTCACAATTTAATTATTACTTATCTATCTTTCAGATATAGTCTGCCTACTATCTAACAAATAATATCTTAATGTCTCAGACGACAATGTTAACTCAGTATTTGTGCCTACCGCTTATAAAGGATCTAACTCGTCAATACAACTGACGTAGTTACATTAGATCTAGATCTACTCTAGGATGGGCTGGCAATCCCCAGCCTCATCCAGACACATCAATTTCAATTTACAAATGTGTATACCAGACACTCATGCTAGATCTAGTTGCAAGTAAAATATATTGTAGTCTTGCATTCTTCGGTAGCACTTCTACTGGAAAATTTAAGGTCAGCTTCACGTTCATCGTCGAATCAATAGGTAGACACTTACGCTTGGTCCCTGATACGAGATCAGGGAGCTGGAGATAATAGCAGTAGATAATTTCTGAAGAGCATATGGTCTCATTCCAGTGTCTATCAAGGACATAGACATGACTTTAACAATCTTCTGATTCTCTCAGGCTGAATCCCGCCGACTGCCTTCACAGATGGATAATTCTGTATGGAGTGGTGAAACATAAAAATGGCTCCGCTTAAATACCGCGCGGCCATCTGCAAATCCCCAGCCAACTGCCCAAATTTGATTGGTGCATCCATTTCGAGCTCAGCTCGTAGTATTAATAGATTCTATTAATAGTAACAGACAAGGTCAAATTAACATATCAAAACCCTTACTAAAGTCTCTAAACCCTCTACGTTTTATGTACGAATTTACTCACTCCCTTTTCTCACCCCTGTTAAAGTTTATCAAAATCACGGGGTCGAGAATTGCACCGTCACTGTTAACTCGTCCATTTATTCTATCTTGCCCCACTTTCTTTCCATCTCTAAGAAAAAGCGTTACAAAAACAAACTGTCCACGAGAATAGTTCAAGGACATTTGCACTGGAAAAAATCAACGAGACCCTGAAATAAACAAACCGTGACCCAGCACGACAATTCTAGTCCTAACCCTTGACACCAGACCCTTTCTTTTTCCTGGTCGAGGCACATTGAGAACACACAAAGTTTCATACTTGATAGTCTTAGAACTCAATCTCATCATTCAAACCAGTCCTAACCGAAAGTTGTTTTGTGAGTGTGATACAGACACCGGAACCAATCTCAATTACGTACATTTGCCGAAAAAAATAGACCGAACGCCAAAGTGTCGCAACCTAGAAACTAATACAAACGTTCTGCGAGTTGTTAATTATTTTTTAATTTTCTGTGCCGGGGACACGACCACGATCTATACTAAGCGCTGTATAAAATCTGAGGGCCACCAAATCAGCATTAACGGAGGAGTAGCGAAAGGCGCACTGCAATTGTCGTAAGGTTTCACTTTTATTAGTATTGATATTATTCCAGGCTGATGATGAAGATTCTGATATTGAAATTTCTCTGTATTTTCAAGTGTAGATATGTTGGTTTGGTGTTCTCAGTGTTTATTATTGTATTACTTGTGAGCTTTCTATAAAATTCCAAGTGTATCCTTGACAGATGGAGTTCATCATGTGAAAAAAATCGAATGTGCATTTAGTTTGTGGAATATTTAATTTTTTGCTGGATTAGAGCATGGACGATGGAAGTGCACAATATGTTCGTTGGGCTATTAATGTTGTTTTGTTTTTTATCTATGTGTTCTTTTCCAGCCATTTCTCTCTGCATCATTGTAACTTTGTATATGTACCTATACCTATTAATTGCTTTGAATTATCAAGTTCATTTTTCGGCTTTTCAAAAACTGAAATAAAATTCAAATGACTTTCTTTATATTTATGTCCTATGATTATTTCATATGGCCTTTAGCGTCTTTACAGACGGTCTTAGCAGCTAGAATATTCACTTTCACTTTGACTGACAGCTTCTCTCGTGGAATAAGAATAAGAATAAGAATAGAATAAGAATAAGGATTATTTCATACATTGCTGCTAAATGTATGTCAGTGTCAAACAAAAAACAACAACATAGAATGCATATTTCACTCATGGGCAACCAAGTACAAAAATAAAGAATAAAAAAAAAAATCGGCGGACACGACGAAGATCAGTATAAAAGTTTACCCATATCAATGTGAATGGGAATTGAACCCATAATTATGTTTTTACCATGTCGATTTCCTCTAAATTGTATTATTATTTATGGCAGTCAAGAATGTTTGTATGCATGTAATAATATGGTACCTGATGAAAGTGATAAACTAACATTTTAATCTACGAGTGAAATAAACTCTGACTATTATTTCCTCTTCATTGTAATATGATTTAGGGTGGTCAAGTCTGTAAGAATGTATGCACATGTATTAAGATGACCAGTGGGGCAGAGTCTGGGGTATAAACTGGCCTGCTACACTGGTATATATTTATGTACGTTTTTCCAACTGGTTATCTGGTACACTAGAGAGCTTGTACAAGGTGCTGAACTGTACAACATAAATGATGATCCAACAGACGTTACAAGTGCCACAGTTGTGCACAAATCGAAACAAAACTTTCAAATAAGCCCTTTTTGACATCTTCATTTCTGCTGTCACTTAGTACACCTGATGTCCTTCATTCAATCGTATTTTAATAGTCATCATTGAACCCCATTTCCCCATGTTGCCCATGAAAATAATGGGTATTTTGTATGTCTTAGTGAAAGCAGCTAAATATATGAAAGACATCAATGAACTTGAAGATGAAACCACTGCCAGCACCCATTTCCAATACCTTTGTTTTCCACCACCCTCACAGTCACATCCAAGACATCCCATCCACAGTCATGGGATTGGTGCAGAGCCAGTGTCTGAAAGGAATAAAATATTAACATATGCCTAATATTGTTATAAGGGAGCCCACTTATTACATATTGTACAACAACTAACAGATAAGAATCCCCATATCACAAATTAAATACCCAGTACTACAACTGATGTAAAAGGTAACTGAACCTACATGTGCAGCGAGTACCAAGTGCACTTGCAATACATGGTGTATCCCCTTAGATGGAATTAGATACAGACAGGAAATAACTGGACCAATTACAAAACAATTCCCTAGAAGTAGAATCTACCTGTACCTATATCATGCACATACATGCACTTTAAAAAAAAATTGACAGAGTATTTCCCACAGCGATTGAGGTTATAATTCCACAATAAGAGACGTCAATTGAGGCCTATAGCGATAGCTGAACAGTGAACAAAATTTAGTATTTTCCCTATTTGGCTTTGTAAAATACAGCGCTTTTCATGACTTCAGCGCGTTTGCCGCTAGGTGGCATGGGAAATCTGTGGACGCTAAAAGTACTAGCTGTCTCATTTTATCAATTGTAGTGTCTTTGGCTCTGCTAAAAACAGTCACGTCCATTAACCCAGCCAGCAACCCTTTAGAAGTCCGACGCCTAGGATTGACGTCAAGTTTGCACATAGGAATGACGTCATTCCAACATATATCCGCCGGTTGCCACATCGCTTCGACGTCAGTTTCACGCAGAGAACCTGCACCTACGGTAATCCTACCAATATTAAGTAACTCCTGCATAAATCCACGTCGGATTGGCTGGGAGTTTTATCATCGAGCGAGTGCAATCTCTTGGCACGATATCCAAAAGTGGAGCCTACAAATAAGATCATACATTTGGACCATTAAATTTAGAAAGCACCGTCCGTAGATGTTTTGACATTGTGAATTATACACGACTATTATAATAATGAGAAAACACTCATTATACAACAATCTTTTATCACCCGTATCCATGATTTTCATGTGTTTTATGTGCCATCTGGCAACCAATCGAAATGACTCATCTTAGCAAGATGAAGACAAGTAATTATTCTACTCAAGATACAATCTACACCTACTGTCTTTGATGAGCGGTTACTAAATTGAAGCATAATGTTCATTACTCACCAGAGGTGACTCCATGGTCGTGAATTGCCTTACCTGAATGACTTTTAAACGTTATTGTAATTGAAATGGACCACCGATACCGCATTTTGTTTTCTTTGTTCTGGTGAATCCTGACACAAGCAAGATAATTATCTAATTGCCGGGTGACATTTCTATGCAACAAATACACGGCCGACAAAGGACAGTTTAACAATGCCTTTTACTTATCGTATCCTTCTGTTATCTTCCGGTTTTAACATGGGACATCTCCCCCTTGTGCTCACTTCAGTTGCTGGAGATCTTTCCCTTGAAACATGGACAGCTAGTTCTTATTCACTCATGTAAGTATTTACGCCTTTCAGTTCCATCTAGGGAGAGTTTGGTCATTTAGATTTAAATTTTGGGGCAAGCTGCCCAGTCATCAAACTTATGGAAATCTGACACATAGGGTTGACGTCAAAATTTGAATGTAGGAATGACATCGCTTCTATGTAGATCCTCTGGTTAGTACATTGCGTCGATGTTGGTCTGATGTAAGGAATCATCCCTTTAAGGTAATCTTATCAAACCTACAGAAATACTAAACAGATGCATTCATGGCTACTTGCCTCAAAATGTTATACTTGTTGTGATCTGTTAGTTAAGTGTATACCAAACTCCGATCGAAGGGCGTTTCTAAATATTCTGTGCAAAAAAACAACAACAACAAACAAAACAAAACCAAATAAAAAAACCAAAACAAAACAACGAATTTGGCCAAAACATGCCAGAAAATTTACTGTCATTCCGTTTAAATTTAGCGTTAATGAGCATATAGTAGGCTATTTGCAAGTTCTGTTTCACTTGCAACAAAATAGATTTCCCTTCTGCCTTTCTCATCTTACCTCGGTGGCATCTACACATTGCTGCATTTGTTGATAAATAACAGTGGCCACGAAGTAAGCGACATATTTTTTTCTATAAATATTCGAGCACTAGCTGAAGGACTTAGTACTATGTAATGTTAAAATCGGGCAAAAAGAAAAAGTTGTATGTAGCGAAGCCCCTCGCGAGAAATAAAACCCAAACGATACAAAGCAAACTAATGAGAAGACAGAAAATGCTCAAATTTTCGGCTTTCGCCTTTATCAAGAAAAAAAAAATGGAACAGAGAAAACAATCGAACATGCATACTTGGTAGACCCAAAGGAATAGCTGACTGCACGAATGCTATCAATTTTGTTGATGGACTATATACTGATGTGGTCAAACAGGCTTGGAGTCTGCACCAGCACACAATAAGTATATCCAGGATTTTAGTACTGCTATTGGCTATGTGTAACAACATGACTTTCTAAATGTATTCCCCATAATTGTGTGAATGATAAGTTTTTGAGCACGACAGACATGATTATTTGTAATTTTAATGTTTTTATTCATAACTTACATGTACATTTTTGTAAGTCCAAGATTTTATACTATAGATCCCTTGTAATACATCGTGATTGCGATACATTATTTTCATTCTGTTGGCGTGTTTGTTTGGCACTTTTTCTTGTGTGTGTGTGTGTTTGTATGTGAGTGTGTTTAAGTGGATTAATGTTGTTATCTTTCTGGCATATGTATCCATTTACATTCTTTTCCTCTGAATTCTCATGCTAGGACCCATGGCCTAAGTTCGCGGGGGGTCTTTACATGTTTTGTATACGATATAATTGTTCTCTGTATATCACTCTTTCTACGCATGCTTTCCCCTGAACTGCTGCCTCATCTCATTTAGGAATAGAGGGCACTGCAAAAGCAATAATGCAAACAACAACAACAACAACAACAACAACAACCTGCAAGTGCCAGAAAGTACAGTCAGTATTGAGTGAATTTTTTTTTTAAAATGGCCACCTGAAGGAATACAGAACAAACTTGTAGGAAAATGCATTTAGCTCTCCTTAACTAAAACACCCTCTATCTATCTATCTATCTATCTATCTATCTATCTATCTATATATCTATCTATCTATCTATCTATCTATCTATCTATCTATCTATCTATCTATCTATCTATCTATCTATCTATCTATCTATCTATCTATCTATCTATCTATCTATCTATCTATCTATCTATCTATCTATCTATCTATCTATCTATCTATCTATCTATCTATCTATCTATCTATCTATATCTCTGTCTGTCTGTCTGTCTGTCTGTCTATCTATCTATCTATCTATCTATCTATCTATCTATCTATCTATCTATCTATCTATCTATCTATCTATCTATCTATCTATCTGTCTGTCTGTCTGTCTGTCTGTCTGTCTGTCTATTTGTTTGTCTGTCTGTCTGCTGTCTGTCTGTCCATCCATTTATTCAGCCACCCATCTCTCTATCTATCTGTCTATCTATCTGTCTGTTTGTCTGTCTGCTGGTTCTCTCTGTCAGACTGTCTATCTGCGCCTCCCCCCTTCCTCCCAAACGAAAATGTGTAAAAGTGACACGGCAAAGAAGAACAGAATCCTCTCCAAAAATCGAGTTTTGACCTTTGGCTCGCTGATACTCTAAGGAACCATGAGGAGACGATACCCTCCTAGTTTGGATATTCTTCTCCAGTCTTTTTCATGGTAGCTGCAATCGAACCCCTGAATTTTAACCCGGTCCTCCTCCTCCTCCATGTGTCACTTTCATGTGTCATCCTCAGCACAAAAGTCCGTTATCCTCATCGTTGTTGACCCTTGGTGACGTCAATGAAAAATAGGTATAGTCTATGAAGAGCCTGTGCTTGTGTTTGTCCGTGTTGGTATCCGCCAGGAAAAATAAAACCTCTTAGAAATGTCACAGGCAGAAAAAAATCGACATCCGCGGCTTTTTCGCGTAGAGAATTCATTATTTTTCAAGACCATTTCTTTCTTGAACTTCAAAATCGTTCCACTAAAATGACAACGTTCTGAATATCTTCCGTCAGCTTTTCATAAATTTATTGATGATTGAAGTTTCATGTCCTCACAGCTTTTAATGATATGACTTTTTTTATTTTTATTTTTTAGTAATACTTTTACTTTACACACCGAATCCGCTTGATACTTTGACATGCAATGGAGAAGGCCTGTGAAGAAGTGTGTAGTGTATAACTCAGTTTAGCCAAAAAGTGGAGATGGAACATTGTCATTCCAAGGGGACAAAATCAACAACGTAATTTTTCTAATCGCCGATAATGTAAAAGAACGATATATGGCATTAAAACTGCATGGTTCAGACAATTGTCAAAATTGGTCTTTTTTATTTTTTTTTCCTCACTGGGCACTTTGACGGTTAATGTAACAGATAATAATATAAGATAATAAAGATAGATAAGATAAGATGTCAAGAATCACCCAGGATAGAGACTGATGGAAAGTTGTCGTTCGTGGCCTATGCGCTGCTGAGTAGGGAGAAAGGGCGGCGATGATGAGGATGATGATAAGATATAACTTTATTATTCTGTTGTCGGAGAGGAGGGAAAAAAGGAGGGAGGTGGGAATGTGAAAGTTACCCAAGTTGCACTTTCCATTCGAGCCAGTGCTGTTTTATGTGTTCCTTCTGTCCCAGCCATAAATGGAAGACAGTGGATGTAAACGACCCCGCCTTTTGATCCTCTGACACTGTGTCACTGACTGCTACAGTTTTCTTCCATTGCAATTATTGCCATGCTGGTCTATAGTTGTTATATTACGCAATTGCCTTATATTATGGAAATAATGATTCTGGTGTCTATGACCTGTGGACGTCGAATGTAGTTTTTGATGTTATTGTTTTCACATTTTGAATTATAATCATTATTATATAAATTTCCTCGTAAATTTTGCATGAAACTTGAACTGTATTAATTTTGTTCTTTAGAAATTATTTTTCGTTTATCTGTTATTCTTATATATCTCGAAAAACAGTTTTATCGCAAGGGAAATATTTTGAATAAATCTACATATTCATAGCCGTTGCAAGGGGTAGCTTATTAGTCTTTTACTCCTTTAACGATCACTTTAAAGCCGAGAAAAGACAATGTTATAAATTGTCAGGCCACGTCAGCTTAATTCATTATCGTGGTTGAATACATAAAATGTCTTTATTACCCCTATCTACGTGAACGTATCCGTCTCTTAGAAACAAATTCATGCCATGTAACAATCTATCTCCACTTTCTTTGATGTACCGAAGACGAATTAAAATTATTGTGTTGTAAATGCTATGAGGGTATTCACTAGGCACAACACCTGTTGTTCCTTCAACTTTAATTGCGTCGCTTTCAACTCTTATTATTTTGATATTAAGCTTATCATCATGAAATATACAATTTCTTCGCTCTGGTAATGTCCTTTAACCTGGACACAAATAAGAAAATAAAATGTGTTTGTCTGGTGACATTTCTATAGCAAAAATACATCTAAGACATAGAACAGAACATACTTTTTATGTAATATACTATCATTCTATAATCTATACATTATGATACATGGGACTTCTCCTCGCTGTGCTCACGTAATCTGCTGGTGCTTTATTCTTTCTTCAAAACACTGACAGAACTCTAATTCACTCATGTAAGTATTTACGCCAACCTCTTCCATCTGTGCGGAGTTTGATAGTGTAGATCTTATTTATCTTATCTTATCTTATCTTATCTTATCTTATCTTAGACTTTAATTTGGTAGAAGCACACCCGGCCGTGTAGCCATAATACTCCAAAGGCTAATACTCCCCAAAGTTATCATACTGTGGTTAAGTCGCCAACGAAAGCCTCATTGTGACTAAATGTAAATCTTAATTCCAACCCCAAGAATTTCCTAAAAAACATTCACTGTGTAAACAAAACAAAAAGTTGGCCACGTGGCGGAAAATTAATTGCCACTCCGTTCAAATTTAGAATGTATTTGGATGTTCTGTGACACTTCCTACAGGTAGATTTGCCTTTCTGGTTTTACCTCTCGCTTTCCTTGGCGTCATCTTTAGATGCATAGACGAGCAATCGATTATTGCAATTCTTGATTAAGAACCGTGGTCGCAATTTAACCCACATATTACTTAAACGATCACTCGGTCGTCAAATGAAGCGCTTACTTCTATGTCGTGCTTAAGTCACAAAAGGCAATCACAAACCACAACTTTTTCAAGGTGCCTCGTTGTAGCGTCCTAGTCCTACGGGCTAACAATGTTGTCCGCAGCCCTCGGCGACCCCTCGTGTGCTAGTTTTACTTCTATGTGATGTCTCGCTGTGTGACGTAATTGTTTATTGTAGGTCTATCGAGAACGTACGATATCATTCATGTCGCTAGGTTGGCCTTGGAGTGACGCAATTCTGTGACGTGTCTAAGTGCGATTAGGTGGCCTTCAGGCGTCCCGTAGTTTCTGGATTTCCCGTTCGTGAACGTTCTATCTGGATGGGTATATAAAGGATGGCAAGCGAGTGAGTGTGTGTGCAAGATACAGTTATTCCGCATGTGGGCAAGATCCTGTCATTCTGTGTAAGACCCATTCTAAGTTTTGTCGGTAGACCTGCCTGCCTTCCTCGTAAGTAAAATTTGTGAGATATCCAGTGTTCATCTACAGTTACTAAAAGTTAATGTTAATCGTTCATCGGATCCTGTTTTCATTTATTTCTACGACAGTTCGAGAGAGTTTCGTTTTTAAATGGCAGCAGTTCAGATCACCTGACTCTCCCTATCATAACGTGTTGAAATTTACACCAACTGTTACAGCAGGGGTTCCTGGGGTGATATTGTTTTGTGTCCATCATGAAAATATGCAGCATAACGCTGGCCCTATCAAGAAAGCCCACAAATATATTCCCACAGCTGCACAAAGCAACTTTTTTTTAGCCAAACGGTCTATGTCACGAGTGGAGTGAGCGGGATTCAAGGATTACGGGGGCATGGAAGTGAGGGATTGACTCACGGGATAGTGAGGCTGCTCACCTATATTGACTTCTGTTAGTTAACGTTAAAGCGTGAAATGTTGTGAGTTGGGGGGTCGGCATGAGGCGAGAGCGCTGTACTGACAATCACTGCAAGTTAAGGAGTCCCAGGGGACAGACGTGAGATCAGAGGCAGTCGGGAGATTGTTGTGTGTTTTCCAGTGATGACTGGTAGGTTGAACTATGATTTATAATTATGATGACTGATGTATTATATTCGCCTATGACCATGATGTAAATAAGTATATGTGAGGAATGTGGAAGTCAGTGATTACTGTGTATAGAAATGTGCGCCATGAGCGATAGATGTAAGTTAGGTTCATGGATTCGTAGCGAGAGTGAGTGCTGTGTGGTACGGTGGAGGTGTGTTACCGTAAGATGTGTGGTGAGTGAAAGGTGGACTATTGTGTGTACGCTTCATGGTTTGTAATGAGGGGTGAAGTGGTTAGAAATGGTATGGTATTATACCAATGTAATGTTCTTCTTGTAGGTGCCGGGGTCGGGCCGAGAAGCCACCCGCGGTGAGCGAGCAGCACAGGGGATAGGCCAGCATAGGGTCGAAGGCTACGCATAGGCCAGTGGAGTGAAGCTGTCGAGCAGGACAGGAGGAACGCATGAGTCGTGGTAGTCTGGCCACAGACAGGGATGTGTATAGAAATGTTAATGTGCTCTTAAGATGTATTACATGTGATATTAATATACTGTGCCATTGAGATACTAATGTGAATTGAACTATTAACGTGCTATGGACATGTTGAGGTGCTATTGGAAGGCTAAAGTGTTATTGCCATAGGGAGGTGCTATTGAGAGACTGCGGTGCAAAAGAAATACTAAATGTGTTAAGACATTGAGTGGAGAGGCTGAAGCCGAAGTGCCTTTAAAAAGTAACTACCGGGTTGTGGACCCGAGGAAGAGTGCTTGAGGGAAGAAGGCCGTTGGACGGCAGTTAATTGAGTAATATAATGTATGTAATTGCATCTTTATCTTTATCTTTATGTTTAATAAATGTGTGAGTCTGATGGGTTGTTCTGTTAAGTGTTATACGTGTTCGTTCGTGATTGTTGTCCTGTTATAATTATTACATCTCCCAGTCTGGGATTTGTGACAGTCTACGAATTCCGCGAAGAAACATTTTGTCCTTTCTATTGATTAAAAAGCACAACAGTATTTTAGACATTTGTAAGAAAATTGTATTTCACCAGAGAGTCTGTATCTATAGAGAGATCTCACTTCCGCCAAATCAAGAACCTATGTGCCGCGGTAAACAAGAAATTGAAGAATTGAAAGAGACCGTCTTCACCAAAGATAGTGTGCGTATCAATTTACCGTGGTTTGTTCATATTTTTGGGTTGATTGAAATTATGTGGAGCCGTTTGTAAGTTCTTACGTCCCATAGAAATTGCACAAACGGGTATTGTTTACCGCAGCGACCTACTTTCCGCTCAATGCTAACAATGGTTTCGTGGAGCCTTCCGTGTCTCGCAGTGCAAATCGACCAATAGTGAAACCTCTCTATACATACTGACTCTCTGATTTCAAACAACGACTGCAATGCCAAGTAAAAAGCGTTTTTTCCTCTCCTGTAAACGTAAGTCACTCGCAGTCATGGCATCTACCTTTATTAGCGCCGGTTCCTTGTGGTTATCTGGGATTGGGGGCCTCCTTCTTATTATCATACAGTTCGCCATGGACGAACCGGACAACGGTCTCCCCACTACAGTCCTGGCAATTTGCTGCTTCGCTTTCCTGGGTCTCTCCTGGACTGGGACAAAGATATGGATAATGGAGCTTTATCCAACAACGCACCGAGGTTTAGCCATATGTACATGTGCTATTCCTGCTGCAATGAACTAATTCCAGATTATAATCATATGCTCGTAAACATGTTAACATATTAGGTAATATGAAGGAAAAGTAATCTTGGTAGTATTATTATTCAATATTTCATGGAAAGTTGTTTTTATTTATCTTAGAATGACATCGGGTGGCACGGATTCTCTGCTCCAAGATCTAGGAGGATGTGGCAGGTTTCAGATGGTGGTGACATCAATTTGCTATCTGGCAGAGGTATCATATATGTTTAACATATTGGTTATGGTTTTCGGTGGTTACAATCCTGGGATGACTTGTCTAATAAATGACCTCAATCACACAAGTGCTCAAAGCATAAACCTCACAAATGATCCGTACAACAACGTGAATGACGTCATCTCTTCGACTCTGTCCAGTTCAAACCGTCCGTTTCTGAGCCAGAATGCTAGTGGAATATCTTGGGTAACCACTTGTGACGTAGTCAAGACGTGTCCCGGTGACATCAAGTTCAGGGAAAGCGCATCCACAGTGGTGGCGGAATGGAATCTTGTATGTAACAGAGCTTGGATTCCATCTTTAATAATCTCCTTACAGATGGTTGGGATTATCATTGGCAGCATGTGTGTCGGTCCTTTGACCACACGTTATGGTAGAAAGATAACCCTGTATACAGCACTGGGGTGTAGTGCAGTGTTGAATACTATTGGACCCTTTTCTGTTTCATGGCATATGTTTGCAGCCACCCTATTCCTTGTGAGTGTTCCCTTTGGAATGTCATACACATCAGGTAGTCTTCTCAATTACGAATACCTTACCTCTTCCGGGCGTGGTGTAATCGGCATGTTTCCCTTGTGGCCTCTTGGTAGTATCCTTTATGCACTTGTCATTATGGCTTTAAAAGACTGGAGATTTCTTCAGTTTACTACAGCTGGTCTGACGACTGTGATTTTCCTGACTTTCCCGTGGATGCCGGAAAGTATGAGATGGTTGGCAGTCAACGGTAAAACTGATCAAGCTAAACAAGTGGTTAAAAAAATCGCCAGGTGTAATACGAAACCATCACAGAACACAGATATTTTGGAAAATCTTCACGCAATGAAAAAAGAGCAGGAGGTTGGAGGTAATCAGTGGTTCCCTTATGGTGAACTGTTTCATTCAGACTTTCGGAAAAAGACCATAGTCATGTCTGTGGCATGGTTCACCTTTTCCACAGTCTATTATGCAATTAGTTTTGGCGTGAAGGCTCTAACCGGGAATTTCTACATCAACACTTTGTTAATGGCAGTAGTTAGAGCTCCACTTCAAGTTATAGGTCAAGCACTGATCAACCGTGTCGGTCGACGATCCATTAGCGCCGGTTCCTTGTGGTTATCGGGGATTGGGGGCCTCCTTCTTATCATCATACAGTTCGCCATGGACGAACCTGACAACGGTCTCCCCACTACAGTCCTGGCAATTTGCTGCTTCGCTTTCCTGGGTCTCTCCTGGACTGGGACAAAGATATGGATAATGGAGCTTTATCCAACAACGCACCGAGGTTTAGCCATATCTTGGTTCCATGCTGTGACTAGGGTAGGAGGTATTATCGCCCCTTACCTGATACCAAAGAACATTCTTCCTTTGTACGCTTCTTTCATCATTTTAACCATCCTCCTTGTGGTCTCTGCTGCCGTTCTACATACTCTGCCAGAGACGAACAATAAACCGTTACCGGATATCAAGAATCAAACTGTATCTGTGGTGATAACTTCCAAACAACAGCAAAAGTTGGTCTAGAAATTTCAAAAAACCAGGAATAATCTTTATATACACAGCTATGACATTTAGTGCTTTCAGGCATCCGCATATATTTAGGTCAATATCGAACTGAACTGTCTTTCTTCGTTTCTACTTCAAACATTGTTTTGCCATGGACAAATCAGCCATTTTGAGGAAAACAATCTTCAGAAGTATGTAACATTTCAAGAAGTTTGGCATCTTAGGTCATTTCAATAGTTTGTTTGGTCAGTTTACTTCACATCTTAGGCTACTCATCATTTTAATTACTTTCACATGAATGATTTCACACACTTGGGATCAGAACTTCATTCTTAATTTTCATACAAAGTATAAGTGAGTGTTAAAATGCCTATAATATCAATTACATGTAGATGTTCTCAATACCATTAGCCTACTTCCTCTCTGTTATTTTTTTTAAATCTCCATCTAGACGTTCTAATTATACAGACCATGTAGCCAGATACCGAAGTGAGCTCATTGAGGCCCATCCCGCGTGCAGTGTCATCTGACCAGATAGTCAGTGGTCAGTGGTGTTGCTTTGTTCCCAGAACATATCTCGCAGAGTTTTATGCGCTTTACTTGCATCAAAACTTTCTCTGGATATTTCAAGAGACTAATAAAGGCAGTCCACTTGTAAGTAGTGCCTTTTCTCCAGTTTCTATTGAGTTACTTAGCTTAGAAAGACCGGCGATTAGATGATTGGTTGTCGAGTGTCGTGTTACGCTGTGTAGGAAATCCAAGGCCACTGAGTGCATGCCGCATTGTATTGTATGTGAGGCTGTTAAAAGGATTGCATGAAATTCTGAATTCCTGGCCTATTTAACTCACTGATTTACATGTGAAAGAACTGGCAACGGCGTGACGATAAATGTGGGAAGAAGGTGTTTAGTGCAAGGATTACGGTTATCTCAGCCAGAAAAGTGACCAGAAAGTATCTGTTTTTAAATCTCCTAAGGACTTAGAGGAGCGCCAAAAATGGGTTAGAAATTTTCCAAATAAGTTATCACTGGATGAAGTAACAGATAATATGGGTGTGCGTGCCCTCCACTGACCTTCTGATGTGCCAATGATTCGACTTCCACCATCATTTTGTCCAAATGTTCCCTGGTCTGGTATACGAAGCTCGGCACCAAACACGCCTCGCCAAACAAAAAACAATACAAAACAAAACAAAATCTGCAACAGATGCTCGCAATGAAGACATTGATGCAGTGCAGAAATTCATAAAAAAGACAGCTTTAAAAGTGAGAGTTTCATCAATAATCGCATTGAAACTTGGATTTTTGTCAGCAGATGAATCAACTAAAAAAATTGTTTCCTTGAGCAGTACCCGCGATGGCCCTATCCACACATGTTGTATTTATTTATTTATTCTGAAATTTTAACAAACAATGGTATAATTAACTTCTCTGAAATATGAGGCATATCAATAATTAAAGTGTGTGAAACACCCAATGCTGAACAAAGGATATGTCACTTATTGGAGCCAACTCGATGAATTAATTCGTTATGTCACAGCACTTCCTGGTGTGACAGATGCTCAAGGAAAGAAGGTGGACTTCTTAAAAAGTCAAATTCAGCTTTTGAACACCCCCAAGTACACTCGACTGTAATCAGTGAATGATTTATACCGTACATTTTCATGGTATGCTAAGTCCCGTGCACTGTATACTCAACTGAGAAATCACATTCAACTGCCTTCCCTTCCAACACTGCAAAGGCTTACACAAATGGCAGGGAATATGGATGACGAAAAGTTATTTGCATCATTTTTTTTATCAGAAAAAGAAAGGCTGCATCACCATCATCGATGAAATATATGTGTAAGCACTGGTAACATGTCGTGGTGGATCGCTCTTTGGTTACGCTGCTGACTATCCTGACAAAGTCGCAACCACCCTTCTTTGAATCATTGTCAAATGCTTTCTTGGATCGGAAACATTCCTGGCCAAACGTTTGCCATACTATGCTCTTACAGCGGAGTTCCAATTTCAACGCGTTAAAAACGTTCTTGTCACACTTGAACCATGTGATGCCAAAGTTTTAGGCATCATAATTGATAATTACAAAGTCAATCAGTCATTTCTTATTTTTGATCCATTTATGGTAAAGATTTTTGGCTCGACAAATCAATAGCAAACAGTGAAGGGCCCATGTTCCTACTGTGTGACTCCGTACACCTAGTGAAAAACATTAGAAACAAGTGGATGACAGGGAGGACACAGACTCTGAAGGTAACCTTACATACCTGCAATAAAACTGTTATTGCAAAATGGTCAAATCTGAAGGAGTTAGAGGAGCACGAAGCTGTTGGAATTGACAAAACCAGCAGTTTCCCCAACAAACATCGAGAAGCAGAAAGTGTTAAATGTATTTTGAGCAGAGGCAAGCTCAGCACTAGGTGCATCTTGCTGAAAGACTGAATCATAGACAGAAACATCTCTTTTTATAAATGAAGTTGTAGGCCCGTGGAAGGTGTTCAATTGTAAATGACCGTATGAAGATGTACTTCTAAACGCCTAGGCCTCCACGCGAAAGTTCACAAACCTTAGACATAAAGGTTCCCGAGATTTTAAGATTCCAGTGAAGCCGGTTAGAGGATAAGAATAGTTTTGAGAATTTTGCCTTCAAATATTTAATCACACTAATCTGTGAGAGAGGTAGAGGAGTTCAGTGGCATTTTTCAGCATAAGAGAATCAAATTCATATCAAAGCTGTATGACTTATGATGAGGATATCAAAGTGATCATTTATGTAAAAAGTGAAAAAGAAATATTTTGGCGGTAAATGAAATTTTTTTTTTCAGTAGCTTGCCTCCCCCCCCCCCCCCCCCCCATACGCACACAAACATTAATGGCTATTATTATTGTTATTATAATTATGTTGATATTATTATTTCATGTATCATTATTTAAAGTTCCCCCTTTTTTTTTACTGTAGCTTCGGCCGTAATGAAATGTGGACGAGATTCTGTTCAGAAAGTCATTCTTGCTTCTCTGTGGGTTCGCTTTCTTATTCTTAGGGGATTAAATGCGTTTCTCTGACTAATTCCTTGCGTGTTGTTTTTTCTTTATCTAATCAATGATTTAAGTGCAACTATAATTATGGCATGAGAGAGAGAGAGAGAGAGAGAGAAAGAGAGAGAGAGAGAAAGAGAAAGCGAGAGAGAGAAAGAGAGAGAGAGAAAGAGAGAGAGGGAGAAGGAGAGGATAAAGAATTGAAACAATGCTTCTGCTATTCAACATTTGAAAAATAGACGCAAACGCGTATCTTTCTTGACTGAACTGACGTGTGACATTCAAACTTTAATACTTCCCCACTAAAAAAGGTTAGCCACTGGTCACAGGCAGCTGGTAAACAGGCTAGACATGGTGCCATCCATCAGCCACTAACAGGCAAGGGACTAACAGTAGGCTGTATTAATATTTTCGGAAACCGATTAATCTTTTCATCGAACTCGATCTGTATTGTTGCAAATGCAACGAGTGCCGATGTCTTTGATAGCTTCATCATTTAAGTGCTTGTCGCGCTTCTCATACTCGCTAACTGTACTTAACTGGAATTAAAACCCTTAAAAAATGTATAACAGAAATCCAAGTCAGATGTCCACTCCTGATTCTCGTCGTCAGTTTGTCATGATATCAACAAACACTATCAACAGCCAACCCTCCTCCTGCTTCGGTAACCGAGGAGTCCTAATGTTGCTCAATGTCAAGTTCTAACTTAAAGAAAAAACACACAAAAAAGTGTTTGACGGGGATTAGTAAGTAAGCTTAAATTGCTTTACATCCGTATTTAAGAAAAAACACCTGCGCCTTCGATGTTTAACTCTTTGTGTGCCATAGATTTTTCCACGTTTGCCGATACGGGAAGAAAATAGGGAGAGATGAATGAAGACTAACTACAACGACATCTATTTAAGAAAGTCAATTTTCTTTCTTCCCAAAGCAAAATAGCCTAGCATACATCGGTGATTGGCACAAACGTGACCAGCGGAAGAACCGATATATCGGTGACTGACATACAAAGACTTGGTATGCTGAAGCCGATGGTAGTACAGTGAAACCTGCTGAAGCTGGAGAAAATCATGTAAATCTCTTTTGACGGAAAGAATCTCTTTCATTCGTTCGGACAACAGAACAGGTAGTCGAGAAACTGTATTGCCTTTGATGTAAAAGAGAAATGTCCAACCGTGTTAATTTCATTCGGCGGAGTGGTAGAGATGATAAATTGCCATTAAACTAGCCTATGTGGACATCGTGTAGAAAGGCGCCAGTAATCCCCTCGCCTTCATATCTTTCCCTGGGCCGTTGCGAATACGTGATATGTGTAAGATGGACTACAATACCCTCGGTAACCGTGTTTCTCGAGCAGTTCAAATACGATATATTCCATACACATAGTTCATTATACCCCACTAGTTTATTTTGGACGTTCTTTTATGCCACCACACAGAAATGCGGTTCTCACTGACACACATGCACGCACTCACACGCACACACACATACGTACTCGCACACATCTTCAAGATGTTTGGAATAATAGAAAGCACTTTGTTTATAGCAAGTTGTGGCATATCTCAGCTTTTGCAAAAGGTGGAAATAGAATAAGGCTCTTCTGGGGCGTCGAGAAGTTGCTGAGATAGGAGAATTATACTCCCTCAAACTCTTGACTTCTATTGGTTCTCCCGCAAGAATTCCACGTTGACCAAAATTATGAAAAAAAGAGCGACTTCGTGTGTCAAATTATGCATAACAACAACAAACCTTATAGTTTCACAAACTGTCATTTCCGATGATTCATTGCGGGTTACAAGCTCGGTCATTGGCCCCTCCCTGAGAGCTTCGTGGTGCCCGCACGAAAACAGCAACAACAACAATAACAGTAAAAAGAAACAAAAATGGATATTAAGTTAATTATATGAAAAGCGTACAGGAGGACTGCGAGAGCTATATTTTATTATTAGAAAATAAAAGTATTACTTGTATTTATAAATTTCTATTTACTATTCTCACTAAAGATCGTCTTCAAGACACTGTGACATAAAATTGATCCGGGCTTCAGAAAACATGAGGGCTTCGTTTACATGTAAACGTTATTATCCTCCATACAACTGACTCTGTGCAAATGGGATAATGTTCAGACAATCCTGAACGTTTACCTAATAAAATGCCTCAACAGCAGGAGAAAGTATATGAGATGAAATGGGTGACGACTAGGACTTACGTATAGGGAAAAGAGCAAACAGCTAGCATGACTGTGCTAAATAGCTGAGAGGTTTTTAGGACGAAAAGTTCCTAATATTTATAAGTAATTGAGGTACCCGGTGTCAGGAACGGATTGGTATTATAAATGCCGTGCTAGGTCACGACTTCAGTGAGTTAAATTTTACGATCTTGTTAATTATAACCAGCGTAATTTGTCCTTGAGCTGTTCTCGTGAACAGTTTGTTTTGAAACACTTTTTTCTTATAGATGGAGAGAAGGTGGGGCGAGACAGACTAAATGTATAACTAGGAATGACAGAGCAGTTCTTGACCCCGTGATTTTGATTAACACAGAGAAAGGGCGAGTAAGGGTAGTTTTATTTTGACGCTTAGTTGGCGTTCAGAAATTCGTGCATAAGAGTAGAAGCACGAAGTTTAAAGATTTTGGTAGTTAATTTGTCACATTTTAAATTTTATTGTCTAGGTAAAATTGACCTTGATTTTGGCGCAAGGCCGTGACTAGAATAAATTAATACTGCAGGCTGAGCCCGCGTGGCTGCACCAATCAGATGTAGGAATCTAGACGGAAGGTTGCAGATGTGACTTTAGTATTTAAACACGTACAGAACTTAGATAGTTGCCACATGTAGACCATCCATCTGCGAAGTGGACGGCCATAGTCATCAGCCAGATGAGAGACATAGAGACGCAGTTAAGCCGTCCGTGTTATGAGGAGCGTTGATCCATTGAAGCTCCAGAGCCTAAGCCCACTTGGTTTGATATATGAACCCACAGCGATGATATCCAGCGCTCTCACTCCCAGTGAGGGCCGCATGGTGAGAGTCAATTACTAATTTGTCATAATGCAATTGAAACGTTCCAGCTACTTTGAAGACTGTTGAAGAGCTACCGCCAGACAACGCACTGTTGTACAAGCACGTGTGATTGGGATTCTCCATGGCGTGTACTGAGGAACTTTAATATTATAACATGTCTCATTGGCAATAAGAATAATAGAATTTAAATTATATTTTTCCGTCGCCACGTGCGCGGATCCTTTTTTGGTATTTAAACTTCATATGAGCTGCAAATAACGAGATTAAGTTACCAGTATTATAGGAAGCTTTAGTTCCACAGCTTAGTTAGAAATTCAGTTGTCTTTGAATTGATATTTATGTTTATATCCATCATTGTTGTCACAAATCCCAGACTGGGAGATGTAATAAGTTACGACAGGACAACAATCACGAACAAACAAGTTTAACACTTAACAGAACAATCCATCAGACTCACACATTTATTAAACATAATTATACAGATAATAGCGCAATTACATACATTATCTTATTGAAATGAACTGCCGTACAACGGCCTTATTCTCACACACACTCTCCCTCGGATCCACAATCCGGTAGTTACTCCTAAAGGCACTTCGGCCTCAGCCTCTCCCCTCAGGGTCTTAATAGCACATTAGTAATTCACTGGCACCGCAGTCTCTCAATATCACCTTCCTATTGTCATACACCTTAGCACTCCCCTAGCACCTCAGCAGGGCAATAACACATTATCATTTCAATAGACATTATCATTTCAATAGACATTATTAGTTCACTAGCCCTCAACATGGCAATAGTACAGTATCACATTCACGCTCATATCTACGTCCCTGTCCGTGGCCTGACTGCCACGACTTTATGTGCCTCTACTGTCCTGCACTGACAGCCTCACTTCTGGCCTATGTGTGGCCTCCGGCCCTATGCTGGCCTATCCCCTGTGCTCATCGAGGTGGCTCTGCGGCCCGTCCTCGACACCTACAAGAATAACATTACATTGGTATAATACCCTACCATTTCTATTCACTCCACCTCTCCTTACAATCCATGAAGCGTACACACACTAGTTCACCTTTCACTCACCACACATCTTACGGTAACACACCTCCATCGGAGTACACACTACTCACTCGCGCTACAAATCCATGAACTCACTTTCATCTATCGCTCATGGCGCACATTGCTATATCCAATATCAAGGACTTCCACATTCCTCACATATACTTATTTACATCATGGTAATAGACGAATATAATATAATACATCAATCATAATAATCAATCAACGTTCTACGTACCAGTCATCACTGGAAAGACTCTCTCACTAGTCTTCTCGACTGCTCCCCTTATGTCCGCCCGATGGGCTCTTATTCACAGGTCCGTTCCGTAGGACCTTCTAACTTGCAGTGATAGTAATACAGCGCTTTCGCCTCATTCAGACCCCCCCACTACTCACAACAGCACGCTTAACTTACTTGTCTACCGTGAGCCCTTCTTACTCTACACCCGCTTTGTAGCAATCCCCTTAATTGCACTCACTCCACTCGTGACAATTGTTACATACTGTAATTAAACTGCCCTACAGTTCTGCCGAAATTCAAATCAATTGATTTATTTAGTTTTTAGAATGAAAGCATTTTCTTTGTGTGTTCGTCGATTGTGGGAGCGGACCTCGTAAGAGTGTAAGTCGAATTTTCCCATAAACCCACATCGTGACACTGGAGGGGACAACCAAAATTTCTTAGTATTTAATTTCTTTTCAAATTCGTTAGATTGTATTCACCCTTTCTCTTCATTTGCATTAAATTTTTGTTTTCCGATACGTCGCTCACGTGGTGTCACACGTTGAGCTAGTTAAAATTACTTATGTAGTTTTGTATACTGCTTTGTTCCATTTTACTTCCACATATGTCGCTGCTCTCCCATTGACCCGACGACCAAGGCCAGGGAGACTATATAACAGAACAGAACTTGGAACAGTGAAAGACAAAACAGACTGACTGTGCTGTACGCAAGGGCTAAAGGAATTTCCACCTACTTCCTTGAAAGTTAAGTGAACCCATCCAAAAATTGTCTGCGTCTGAGGGGTTGATTGTTCCTCTTCTTGTTTTACAGGCTTTTTATACTTTTCTTCTTTGTTCGAACTGCTGGAGGTCGGCGAGGATTCTTACGTGTGCATGTCCTCTGTGCCAAAGTGGTGGCTTGGTCGCCGACTTTGCCGTTTCGACGACAACTTCTGCGGTCTCGCAACAACCAGTGGTGATTGAAACAGTGAGGATTCGCATTCGTTAGAATAGTCTTTGTTAGGGACCTGTATATTTGTTTAGATTGTAGCGTTCACATCTTCCTCGTCTCTTTGGGAAGACGTATCTCCTGTTTTCTTCTCAACCTATCTGTAATTATATTCAGACTGTAGGGTCTGTTATTGTTCGTCTTTCCTTGTCTAGCGTCGTGTTTAGTGTAATTTTTTTTTTGTATTAGACCTTTATCATTATTGTGCTGGTACATTCCTTTGTTTAATATAATGCCTGTGTCAATCATGTGTCTACATTGACACATTGATTCAGTTTATCTGGTTATTGTGACGTATAAGGCTGATACACCAGAATATATATATATATTGGGAATATTGATTCCCCATTGAAGTGCAGTTGTGCACCTGCCTTGAATATCCATTATATAATTACTGAAGTTATTGTTCTTTAAAGAGAACTTCAGGTAATGAAATTACCTTGCAATTGCAATTATATTGGAGCTATAGAAAAATAACTAAAAATTTTAATCAACGATCAAATTTTCGTTGATTCATATGTAATTATATATTACATCGGCAGTGATAACAGGAAGGACACTGCGATTTCATTGAAGAAGGAACATTGTTAGTATTTTGTGGTCTACTAGTGACGTCGACCCGACGAGGGCAAATTGCCTCAGGGATTAATAATCGCGGAGTTAAATAAGTTAAAATTTTTTTATCGCGGATCGGATTAACATAAATACTACAGTGATAACATAGTACACTGTCAGGCGGGTTATTGCGTGAATTTATCCGGATACCTGTACACTAACATTAATAGATCTCCAATAGAGACCTATTGTGAGTCTAATTAAACATAATGTCCGATTACACTTCCTATATATAAATTCGGCGAAGCTGTTAGGCATACCCGAGGACCAGCTGGCTTCTTGGTGCGAGAGGAGACAAAAAGAAGACCTAGCTAGAGAAGAGCGTGCCGCAAAAAGAGCCGAGAAGGCCGCTGAACGCGAACGAGAAAGAGAGAGGGAACAAAGACAACAAGAAAAAGAAGCGGCTCAGCGAGAGCACGAAATTGCCCTAAAGAAATTAGAACTGCAAGGAAGCCAACCGACCGCGGCTCCAAGTGTTCCTACGAATAATGTTAAAGCAAAACCGAAGCTTCCAACCTATAATGATAAGGTCGACCAGATCGATTCTTATATTCATCGTTTCGAGCTCCACGCGGTAGCCGCCGGATGGGAAAGGACTGAATGGACTTCGTGCCTTGCAAATTTATTAACGGGACGTGCACTTGAGGTCTTCCATGGCCTCAACATCGAGGATTCTAAAAATTACGACGTCCTTAAAAAGGCTCTTCTTAAGCGCTTTCAACACACCCAGGACGGGTTTCACCAAAGATTCCGGAGTTGTAAACCGGACCCGTCCGAAAATTTTTCAATGTACGTCGACTGCCTAAAGCACTACTTAGACCGCTGGATTCAGCTGGCCGGTGTCGCTGACGGTAATTTTAAAGGGCTTTATGAGCTCGTTCTAAAGGACCAAATATATAACGCGTGCCATTCAGAACTAGTCTCCCACATTAAGGAGTGGGCACCTAAGACGTTAGCGGACATCACGTCCTTAGTAGAACAGTACGCGTCCGCAATCCAAATCGTTCGCTGGCTAAACCGAAAACTAGCGAACCGTTTTATGCCGGAGTCGGTGGAACTGCGCCAATGGGTACAAGGAATTCTCGACCAGTCCATCGCCAGACGCGAGCATGTTCCGAACCGCCGGCCAATAAAGCACGCGGTTTTCCACGCCGTGCTGGACCTCCCACTCGGGGATATTTTCGCAACTATTCAGGTCCACCCCGTCGTGAGGTTAACGAGGGCTACCATTATCAGAGCCCACCATGTCCACCTCCGTGGTCATATCATAATAATCCATATAATGCACCTCCAATGCAACCCAGACGTAATATATATGACAGCACTAGGTGTTATCGGTGCAATAGACCGGGTCATACGTCAAGAGATTGTAGGGTTAAGTTCGAGGCTGCAAATGCTTGCACCGTCATAGTTCCGGCTGCACAGAATGTCCGTCCCGTTGAACTCACGTCGCCCATGTCGGGCGCCGTTCCGGTTATGTCGGACCTGCATCAACACGGGTCATTAACCTTATATGAGGGTCATGTTAACGCCATACCCGCGTCTGTGTTACGCGATTCAGGTTGCACCACTATCGGTGTTAGGGAATCACTGGTCCGACCGACCCAGCTGATTGAACAACAGGCAACTTGCATTACTTTCGGGGGCTCCGTCGAGCGATTCCGTCTCGCGGAGGTAACATCGACACGCCTTTCATTACAGGTGTCGTAGCGGCATGCGTATTACCGAATCCGGTTGCCGATTTAATTATTGGTAATTTACAACAGGTCAACGATACACCTGACGGCGAGTTAAAAATTTGGAACGAAAACGTTGCGTGTGTCACCATACGACAACAATCAAAGCGTCCACCGGATGGTAATTTACAAACCCCTGAGTTTGATTTTAATGTCACGCCTACAGTTTTCTATAAGGAACAACAAAGCGACCCATCACTAAAACCGCTGTTCGCGAAAGTTCAGCCTCAGAACGGAAATGCCTCTCAGTTTATCATTAAAAATGAATTACTATACAGAAATTTCCGAAGTGAGCATGAGACCATTGAACAGCTCGTGGTGCCTAAGTCGTTCCGTCGCGACATTCTGCGTCTCGCGCATGATACATCATTTGCAGGCCATCAAGGTTCAGCCAGAACCAAATCACGCATGTTGGCTCATTTTTTCTGGCCTGGTGTATACGCCGACGTCAACCGTTTTGTGGCGCGCTGCGATGTATGTCAAAAACTTACACCTAAAGGTAAAGCATCACGCGCACCCCTTCAGGAGATGCCTCCAGTTTCAACACCATTCGAGCGTGTCGCAGTTGCCATAGTAGGTCCTCTTAATAAATCAGAGGCTATCGATTCATCCTTTCGGTCATCGACTACGCGACGCGCTGGCCTGAGGCTATTCCTTTAAGAGACATTACGGCTGACCATGTCGCTGAGGCGCTTGTTACTATTTTCTCGCGAGTCGGATTTCCGACAGAGATTCTTTCAGACAGAGGACCCCAATTCACCTCTGATCTATTCAAAAAGGTGCTAGCATTAGCGGGAATTAAACAGAAATTGACGTCCCCCTATCACCCGCAGTCTAATGGTTGTTGCGAGCGGTGGAATGCGAGCATGAAATCTATGCTAGCTCGCGTATCCGCCGACAAACCAGGAGACTGGGACCGTCAGCTCCCCGCTATTCTCTTCGCCTATAGGGAACTCCCGAACGCGTCCACGGGTTTCTCCCCATTCGAGTTATTATACGGACGTAAACCACGTGCCCGATGGCCATACTTAGTCAATTGTTCGCCGGTTCTGAAACCGACGATTATGATACGCGATCCGCGTCATCCGGGATAAATCTGTGAACCCACCGTTGTATTTTGCTCTCTCTTTTCTTTTGTCTAGAAAGCTTCTCATATTCTACAGTCTTACCAGAGAGTATAGATTTAAAGAGAGGGGAAAGCTTCGCTTTTACGCGTGATCGACGTATGCGCTAGCAACCGAAAATAGAGGCGGTAAACAATTGGAAACATGGCGGCTCCAAAGAACACGCATTGCAGATGGTGCTCTGCTTTTGGCTGCCAGAATTCAAAGCACAAAAGACCAGACCTCGTATTTTTTCGTTTCCCTTCAGACCCAGAAAGGTAAGGGATATTGTTTTTTACAACTATTTAATTTATTTTTGTGACATTGTCGACTGAGACACTGCGACTGCCTCCGTGCCTGACAGACATGACTGTGTTGACGCTGATAAGGTGGTGTTTGTTTACATGAGATCAGTGATCATTTCTACCACTAATAAACCCATTGAGCCCATGGAGAGGGCATAGTCTAATTAAAAAAGAGTAGTGATACAATCACTAGAGACAGAGACAAGAGAATCTAGATCTAGATCTAGTTTTGGTCTCAGAGGCTTAGGCCTGTGATTTTCGTCTTCGATCGTAAGTTTAGGCCACTCTAAGTTTCAAGATCTATACTCTCTGGTCTTACTGCAGATTTCATGAGCACCAGAGCACTACGCACTCATTTCTGGTAAGGAAATTGCGCGCACCAAATTGAACACGCATTAATATTGAGTCCGGTATGATGGGCTTATGACAGGGAGTCAAAACAAAGACCACTTTATTTTGCATTTTTACAGCTTTTTATTTAAAACTACAAGAAACTTGAATCAACATAATCGGTCGATACGGGTTGGATTAGTTGACGCTTGAGAAAATTAACTTCATAATGTTTTTTTTTTCACTTGACAAAGGCGAACGCCGAAAATTTTGTGTATTTTCTGTCTTCTATTTAGTTTGCTTTGTATTGTTTGGGTATTATTTCTCACGCAAGGTTTCGTAACATACAACCTTTTCTCTTTGCCCAATTTTGACTTTGCTTACAGCCCTGCTGCGACCTCACAGTTTTTCTGTCGTTTTTATGATATTGCGTGTTATTTAGGCTGCAGCGTCGAGCAAAAAGGGCCAAAATTGCCCCACAATGAATTACTCCCGCCACTATTTTTGTTTATAATAAGATATAAGTCAGTAAGTGCAAGATATGTATTTTGCAAGGTTGTACTTCGGCAAAAATCAGATTCATGCCATGAGTTCAGACAGCCAAGTCATGTTCTAAAGCAGTGGTTATCATCCTTTTTCAGGCCAACGCCCCCTTAGGCTCCAAATTTTATTTCACTCCTCCCCTCTCTGTTCTCTCTTCCCCTCCCCCCCTCAACCCCCCTTGGGCTTTTTGATAACGCCTGTCTCTGTGTGACTGGTCTTGTCTACCTTCTTTTTAGTTCTCTTGTGTTGCTGGATTTTGTTGGCATAGATCTGATCAGGAATGAAGTCACTGGTTTGGCTGGGGAATGTCTGATTTTAATGACGCAGCGTCTGAATAGATTTTGACATTGCTGATGTGACAAGTGTTACTTAAAGACCTTATCCATTCTTACGTCCCTAAGCTTGACACTTCCTTTGCCAAAGGATTTAACAGCTGTATATTTTCACACACAAAATCTCTGAAATAACTTTACTTTTTTGAGTCCGTTGATTATTTCATCCATTGCAAATAAAGTGTATATCAGTGCCAAATAAAAATTACAATGCAAATTTTACTCATGGGCAACCAATTTCAAAAAAAAAAAAAATCTCAACGAACCTGAGTAAAATAATGTTAAAGTTGAATCATGTCAGTTTGAATGGATATGCAAACCCATAGTATATAAATGCATATTAATACATGTTGTTTCCTCTGAACTGTATTATGATTTACGGTAGTCAAGAATGCATGTAGGTATGTATTAATATGACCCCCGATGACAGTGATAAAAGACAATTTAAATAAGACTGAAATAAACTGTGGCTTGGCTTGTTTATATATATAAAAAAATTAGGGGGTATAATCTGGACTGATGAGGTACAGTCTGGCCTGGCCTGGAGTATACCCCGGAGTATAAACTGGCCTGGGCTAGAACATAATTATACTTGGGGGTATGAAATAGGCCAGGCTCCTAGTATAGTCTGGCTGGAGTATAACCTGGCCTACTACACCGGGGTTAAAGTGGCTTAACCTATTTGATAGCCCGGCTATATTCTGGGTTAGGCCAGTTTATACCCCGGGGTGTACTTTGGGCTAGGCCAGACTATACTCCACCAGTCCAGATTATACTCCCACATTCAGATATGCAAAATATTCAAGGATACAACATTGTTTTTTATTTTATTTTCACTCGCAAGTGACACGCCATTATTCACTGTAACACATAACTGCAATCTTTCATATGCCCTGCAAACTAATCCCATGTCTTAAGCCATGAGCTACATGAAATGTACATCTTTCTACAAATATGCTATCAAAGATTTCACTAATAAGAAATGTTGTTAACCTACCATGATCCATCGAATTTTTGCCGAAACATATTATAATTGCTTTATACAATGCACAGCTGTTGTCTCGGTGGATTTACTCTGTCGGTTTACACAACTATCAAGGGTACTTAACTAAAACTTTCTGTCCACTCACGGCTGTTCGAAATGGCCTGAGAGCGTGCGTTTAGTTTGCCGTGGCCAGGGGTAATAAATCTCGGTAGCCTGACAGGTGCAGGGAATTCCCCTAGGAGTCATGTGCTCGCATCAGCGTCCCGCACTATCCGGGTGGTCTAGCTTAGATATCACATTCTTTCACCCCATTATTTCACTATCTGTGTTAAAGTCAAATTTGTGTTGTGACCACTATGAGTTTGTTCTGCTTTTTGTGTGTTTGAGGATACAAATTATTCTGGTCTATTCATCTTAGTTCTTTCAGAAAACACGTTTTACAAACATGTGTATTTTCTTTAAAAGTTAAGGCATTGTTCACATTAATTAACCCAGATCTCGGTAATGAAGCCCACAAAATTAATAAAATTACATTCATATGAAGCAATATTCATTTACAATTACTGTGTGAAAGTTTCCCATGGCGCACACCTATAGTAGCTGAGTTATGCGAAGATTTTCTTCATACCCTCTATAGATTTACGTTATTGTTATCGTAGTATGGAGCATTGTAAGGAAAAACACATGGTTTTTGAATGAACTGTGCAGATTAAGCGATGAAAGAATGTTGACAAAACAAGAGAAAAGTAGAAACAGGCGATAGCTCTGATATGCAGACTTTAAATCTGACATTTTACTGTTTTTATTTTTACTTAGAGTGAGTCTCCTCTTTGTTTGAAGTCACTTCAAACAGAGAGGAGACTCATTCTAAGTATCTGTATTTTAAGTGTCACAAAATACTGAACAATTTAAAAAAAAAAAAGATGAGAACAGTCACTGCAGGCACAAGACAGATCGGGGGGGGGAACTCGAAAAAAAAAATGTGGACAGAATTTGTGATTAAGGCCATGCCATCCATTGTTATTCGATTTGTGCAACGGTTAAGTGATCCACCATACAGGTCAGTCCAGAATACACACAAAACACACACACCGCGCGACACACTGAAACATTCCACTCAGACATTACAAGAGCACCCGCCCAATCCAAGTGTACACAATACAGTTAGACCGTTTACAGACAATACAGTCAACATCAGCCGAAATTAGCTTCACTCTGCCAGTCACTGCTCAATCCACCCATATAAATCAAGACGTAACAATATTTCCCATTACTGAACCAACAATCCACCTTAGACACATCCAAAGACAATACACAGCCAACAGTAGCAGAAATTAGTTTTGACACTACCACCAACTGCTCAGTCCACGTCAATTAAACAGAAACCACAATTAGCTGATTGCGGAACACCTCCAATCTTCAACTCGAAGCGTGAAAAGTCCGCACAAGAACAATTCGCTCTGAGTGAAAACAACTTTGTAAAAGTCAAAACCGGAGAGCAGCCGTCTTATTACCTAATAGTTCGTCGACCGGCCCATCAAACCTCTGAAATCCCGATTTACCTGTCTGGCTGATCAATCCTCTGTACTGGACATCAGAGCTTTGCTCGCCTCTGATTCGCCCGTGATCTGGCGCATCAATCCTCTTACCTGAACAACAGAGGTTTGCGCTTCACTGATTCGCTCAAAATCTGGCCCATCCAACCTCTCGCCTTAGCAATTACATGTATGTAGAGGGGCGTGCCGTGTAATGGTGTTACGCAAAACTAATGCAGTTGGTAGAAAATTAATCACTGAAGATGTAACCCTCAGTTTGGGAACAATTGCCTTCATCCTCATCACCCAGATATCTCGTCATGCAGTTTTAGATACAAAATTAAAGTTTTTTTGAGAATTTGAGAAACTGCAGCTTTAGAAACAAGTCGTTTTTTTTGTTGTTTTTTATTGTTTTTTTTTGGCCGGGGGGGGGGGGGGGGAGGGCGATGTCTTTTTTGTGTTTGTATTATTTTTGGTTTTTTGTTATTGTTAAGTTGTTTTTTTGCCCTTTCTTCCCTGGCAAAGACCAGTTTAAAAAAAAATTTCATCTAACGAATGGGATAGTTTGTCCTTGTCACTTCAATTAATATTTTATCCTCACAATTTTAATGATCGAAATAAAATGTTTCAGGTACCAAATGCAACGTGTAAATATTATTCTAATCTATTTCTTCAACAACAACAACAAAAGATCTGTACCCTTTAAAAGACCATATATCATTATAAAGACCGGATCTCTCTCTCTCTCTCTCTCTCTCTCTCTCTCTCTCTCTCTCTCTCTCTCTCTCTCTCTCTCTCTCTCTCTCTCTCTCTCTCTCTCTCTCTCTCTCTCTCTCTCTCTCTCCCTCTCCCTCTCTCTCTCTCCCTCTCTCTCTCTCTCTTTCTCTTATTGGTACAAAGGAATGGCCTTTTTCTTTCAATATGGAAGATTATCATAGACATCATACACGTCTTCTGGAAGAACGGATATATTTCTTGAGGATGATCGAATTTCTCTGTGCTGATTTTGCCCTGAACTTCGAACAATGGAGGTGATGTTTCATCTACTGCAAGCTTCATGTCAGCTTGAAATTGGGGAAGTAACTGGCTTTCAATTTAAATTTGATGCTTCAGTATGGTAACTATTGCAGGGCCCTGATATGCACAATGATGATTGCCAAACTTTTCCCCTGGTCTAACGGATGAAATGGGGACGACACTGTCTAAATTCTGACAAAAGTCGTATGATAAATAGTGCACACTGTAGGGCTGTCCTAATTGTGCAATAAATATACCATAGTTTGCTACATAGTAGTTGTCGTACCGCTTTCCGTTCTTCTCCAGCGCTCCTTCCAGTTGAAAAAATCGCATTCCATCTGAATGTGGCATTTTGGGGGTCCTTAAAAATGTATGAACCCCTGACTCTTCTAATGCCATCAGAACCTACACCAGATAGGCTTGCGCTCCCGGATTCCTCAAACTAGCCAATCGAATTCCCCGCCCTTCTGGACTCTTCAGAACTACAGCAGAGCTCACTTTGTATCTGCGGTCCTTAGAACCCACAACAGGTCCCCACACCTTTCGGAGCTCATCAAAACAAGGAACCCAACCACCTGTCGTTCTGGAATCGATACAGCTTGAAACTAAACTTTCCACCTTTCAACAGTTTTCACAACCTGAATTAGAAACTCTTGTCGTTCTGGATAATTGCGTCTTGTCACCGAAAGTAATATTCTTAAGGACAAGCCACCAGTTCAACTCACACAATTCATAACATGACCTGTCTGTATAACCAGACAATAATAAGCATAGGGAAACATGTCAAAGGAAGAGCCTACATTTGAAGACGTTTGATAATGTCCCATGACCTATTATTCAGAACAGCAAAACGAGGGAAAGAAAGATGCCTTTGCAAGTCGAAGGGAACTCAAAGTTCTGAACTAGATGACTTTGAGCTGGAGGCTGTCTTCAACGAATTCTGGGAACATTTCAAATCATGGGATGAGAAACGTGTTTACGTGGAGACTTTGGTTGATGCACCCGTCAAAAATGGATTGAACAAAGGAAAAAACGCTCTAAACTATGGCAGCTTTTGCCTGAAATCAAAAGAGCTGGGGGTACAAGTTTGCCAGAAAATGTTTCTAAGCACATTTGACCTCAGAGGCTGGACAATATGAAAGTGCCTTAATGGACACACCCACGAAAAGAAACGTTCGACATTATCATAGTGAATTAGACCGAAAGAATCACTATCTGGGTGTCTTCTTAGGCAAACCCAATACCTGCCGCCCAGCTATTGCAGAAAATCGACAAAAAAACATGTAACTGGAACGACAGTTTTGAACCATGACTGATATGTACGGTGGATACAAGGTGACAGATGTCATTGATCCCATGAGTCTTCATTTGTTTCATGAAAAGAACCTTGCCTTATGTGATCAATGTGACCTACGCGCTCAACATGAGCAAGACAGTTTCGGAGAAGAAAAGTGGACTCCACACAGAGGAAAGTACAAAGCTGCCCAGGCAGCCATATCTACAGGAAATTGCACCCCCCCCCCCCCAAATAAAATCATGAAAGCTTCGTCTCTCTATTTGAAGATAACAGAAAGCAGTATAAATGATTGAAGATAACTGAATGAGGCTAGAGATTAAATTCTTGACTATTTTTTTTTATCATTATTATTTTGTCACCTTTGGGGGGTTAGATAAGAGCCCTAATCCTAAGACTTACAGGATAGGAAAGCCACAAAAAAAACACCAAAACTACAGCTCGAAAATGAGACACTAGCTTACATATGAATACTGCTTGAAGAAGGGCAACATACGTTTTTTTGTTGTTATTGTTGTTTGCACACAGCTGGACTAACATGATTCTACATTAACTCGACATATTCTGACAATATGCCTTGAAATAAAAATAATGCTTCTCTCTCAGACAGCAACAAACTGCCAATGAAAGGCTATTTCTAACAGACAACAAATTCTTCGTCAACCATCAAAATTGCCTTCCCACTATTGTCGGGAAACTTTATCTGGAGCCTTCCTTCAAAAGTGTCACAGATGTATAATAATGACAAATATAGGTATTTCTGTGAGGAAAGTACCAGAAAGGCAGTCAACATTAACGTCCTCACAGAAGTTTTTTTCTTTGTTGTTGTTGTTTTACATAAAGATGCCCACCCATTCTATGAAAGTCTGCGGAATTAAAATGTTTTTGGGTGGGTTTTTTTTTTTTCCTTGCCCGTGTAAAAATCAGAGAAAGAAAATTTTGATTGGACTAAAAGAAAGCGGGGACATGGCGCTTGGTCTGTCTTCCTATCAACTGATGTTTTCACTTATTTGCTCAGGTCAGAGTCTGACTCATACACCCCGACATTTTGCACCATATTCAAGGTGATGAAGTGTGGACTCAGTTAGGTGACATTACATAACAATACTTGTCCCAGCCCCGTCGTGGCCGACCAGGCGCCCCTTTCTCGCCTTGCGTACGAGTTTTGATGGGCCAGATTTTGAGCGAATCAGTGAAGCGCAAACCTCTGTTGTTCAGATAAGAGGATTGATGCGCCAGATCACGGGCGAATCAGAGGCGAGCAAAGCTCTGATGTCCAGTACAGAGGATTGATCAGCCAGACAGGTAAATCGGGACTTCAGAGGTTTGATGGGCCGGTCGACGAGTTACAGTACACAGAAAAGCCACACAGTTACAAACACATTCATGCAATCCAGTCTTTTACAAACATCTCAAGATTTACGGTCACTAGTTCAAGCAAAACAGCAGAGTGCACAGAAAACACAGAACTCTTTGGTTTCAGTCATTTGTCTCCAAACACGCTTCCAGTATTAGGTTGTACTGCCGTAACGCAACTTGAACAACTTTTTTTCCTTCTAATTTGTGTTAATAATAGAAATTAGTAAGGAATGTCACTAATCAGAGGTGTGGCCTTAAGATTATTGATTTTCTGTTATTATGTTAGACTTATCGTACGCATTTATTTCATGTTGTCAGTGGTGTAATTTTGTTCAGGCATGCACTGTGATTCATTAGATATAGATTATTCATTCCCTGATGGAGTGCTTGTGTTAGTTTTATTCATGTCTATACTGCTTGGGATATCGTACACAATTCTTGGACGTTTGCATAAGTAACAGACACCTCATTTATATTTCTGTCTGTGTCTTGTGAGTCAGTGGGTAAGTCTGAATTTGACCACGTGGATTTTTGAAAATGAATTGTAACTGAACGAGAATTGTGCGTCAGTCCAGATTTATAGAACCAGAAAAGATAATAAATCACCTTTACAAAGATATCAATTTCATGACAATCCCGGGCTTTATACGGCTGAAAATTACAATTTAACGATCCGCACATTTAGTAAAAATAGTGGATTTTACGCCACTCTTTTCTTTTCTTTTATTCTTTAGAGATCAATGTCAAATATTAAAAAATTATACAAGAGAAAAGTTCACGAATTGGACTTTATGATGTTCACTTTATTAGAAGCATGCACTATGTTCTGTCTTGGCTGTGACTGTTTAAAAAAGTGCTAATTAGTGACAAGCCGACGGCATCGGCGGGCCTGGGTGCACCGGGGCGTGACTGACCTTTTGACCGCTTTTGACCTGGCCGCCCGGCAAGAAACTAAAAGCACACCGAAGAACAGCCGTGCACTTCTATTTGAATAGTTGAAAAGATTTAACATATTTTTTACATACAGTTGACACACACACACACACACATAGATTATAGGCTCTAGAATGATGTGTAGGCCTACACTATCATTTTTACATTCTGTATTATCTTTATATTATTCCAAGATGATGATGATGATTCCGATATTGACATTTCTCTTTATTTTCAAGTGTAAATTAGATGATTTGGTGTTGTTGTTTTTTGTGGTTATTATTGTATATTATTGGTAAGCATTCTGTAACGTTTCAAGTGGATATCGACAGGTGGAGTTCATCATGTGAAAAAAATAGTATTATTAAAACAACAGAAAAACTGTGGGGTAGCAGCAAGGCTTAGAGCAAAGTCAAAAATTCGCAAAATAGAAAAAGTTGTAAGTAGCAAAGCCTGGCGTAAGAAATAATACCCAAACGATAAATGAAACGCGAACTAAAAGGAAAGACTGAAAATAGCCAATATTTCGGCAACAGCCTCTTTTCAAGGAGAAAAGAACAATTGGAAAAATTGAACAGACAGAACAATCGAACAAAACAAAAAAATAGAATATGAAATAATAGAATCTAAATGGAATATTATTATGTCTACTTAGCTGCGAGTACTGGCTTGACTTGCAGCACAGAAGCACGTCTGCCAATGTGTGGAGGCTCGAAGTGCCGCATTACAATTATGTGAAGTATTTAATTTCGGCTGGATTATACACCATGGATGATGGAAGTGCACCATCTGTCAGTCGGGTTATTAAAGTTTTTTTTTTTTTTTGGTATGTTTGTTCGTTTCCGACCTTTTCTCTCTGCATCATTGTAACTTTGTATTATTGTTCTGGCATATTAAAGTGCATCTGAACTTTGGAATGTCGTTAACGTTTTTCTGGCCATTTTCAATCATGAAGATGCCCTTTCATTCGCATTAAAGAGTTTAAAGCATTTACCGATGGGCGATTGTTCGTGTAGAATAGGATTAAAGTACGATTATCGGCTCGTCAAATTTCGTCACAAGAATGTACGTTTTTCCCGTTAGTGCTCACAGAGACGGAAGTGACGTCACCAAGACGGTAAACAAAAGCTTAGGCAACGGTGTGCGTTACGGTCAGCTGTCGATGAGCAAATAACCATGCATTTGGAGGTGAAATGGTGACCTTCCACCACTTTCCTAAGGATTAAAGAAAAATACTGGAAAGATATGGGAACAGAGCTTCAGCCAAAAACAACGGTCAGTAGATCGCCGTTCGCAGAAAGCAGTGGTTTTGTGAAGGGTGCACTCCGTCTTCGGGCCAGTGGTGGTTGTCTGCTAAATAGTGTATCGGCTACAACACCACACATTGTATCGTTTCGGTATTATGGAGTATGTATGACACAGTGCGCCGGTTGGCAGCCTTTTTGTGCTCTGCATTTTATTACTTGTTGTTCCTGATCAACATCGGCTTTCTTTTGGATTTTTATACCAGCATGTTTATTAGGTTTCAGTGAATTCATGTGTGAAAAAATATTGTGAAAATTATGAAATTGAAGTCAGAAATTCTCAGATCAATTTTAAGATCTTCAAGTTGGAATAATTTCCACCATTGTGCTTGTGTTATTCTTGGCCTGTCACTACTACAGGTAACATTGTTTTGACAAGTGAACACTTACACACTGAGACCGGTGTGCACACTGATGTGCTTGGTGAAGTGAATATGAACACCTTCAGTCAACAACTGTGTAATCCCACAATGGCCTATTCAAGAGACCAGCTGTGTGCTTTAAGACCCTTGAACACAGCAATTGTACCACCTAGTGTAATGCATAGATTAAGAAACAACAAAATTAACTTAATACCAGCAACCAAACGCTCAAGCAGGGGAGGCAAACAGAGAATTAAAGTAAACATCACCAGTAGACATGGTTGTCTCCCTGGATATAGACAAGTATGCAAAGCAAATTTAATCAAAGTGGACACTGATGATGTAGAACGTGACCAGTGCAGTAACATCAGAGTTGGTTATTTAAATGCTCAGTCATCTAGAAATAAAACTGAAGACATTGTGGACCTCATTCACGAAAAGAATCTAGATTTACTGTTTATCGTTGAAACATGGTCAGTGAAAGAGCGTGATGCTATTATTGAAGATGAACTGACACCTCCTAATTTCAAAATTAAGTCTTTTCCTCGGAAAAATCGTCTTGGAGGCGGGATCGCTGTAATTTTCAGAAAATCACTTGAACCAAAAATTGTTATTAAACCGGAAACTAGCTACCAACCTGAAACATTTGAGATTATGGAGCTATCATTAGATCTTGGCACCAAAGTCTTTCATTTTGTCTGCATTTATCGAGCGTCAGGCAGTAAAACCAATTTTCTGAGTGAACTTGAAGTTCTCCTACCACGCTTAACCTGCGAGAAAGGATACCCTGTTCTTTTGGGTGATCTTAATTTTCATTTTGATTCTGAAACATCATCTGAAGTAAAACGTCTTAAAGAACTTATCGACCAATGCAACATGTCTCAGATAATCAAATGTCCAACTCATCGAGCTGGTCACATCTTAGATTTAGTGATCATCAAACAAACCTTGAGCACCTTCACCAACACCGCCGTCCTAGAAAAACTCATTTCGGATCATAAAACCATCGTACTCGATATTGATTTCGCAAAGCCAAATATCATCAAAAAAGTTGTGTCGTCCAGAGACATAAAAGGTATCGACATCAATGCCTTCAAGACGGAAATGGCCAATGCTCTCGAGAACTTTGAAGGCGACATCACATCTTATAATAACATCCAGCAAGATCTACTACAGCGACATGCACCTATCAAGACCAGGTCAATCTCCAACAGACCGTTCGCTCCATGGTACACCCTAGATGTCAAAGCAGCCAAAGCAGAATGTCGCAAAGCAGAAAGGAAATGGTTAAAGACAGGCCTTACAGTCCACAAGGACATTTTCAAACACCAGAAGAACAAATGGAAATGTGTTATTAAACTTGCAAAAAAAGACTTCTATGTCACTAAACTTCAAAATTCTACATCTTGTAAGGAACTTTTTAGTATTTGTGATGAACTCACAGGGAAAAGAAAGGAAACACCTCTACCCACAATTTACGAGAACAATTTGTTGCCCAATGTTTTTGCTGATTATTTTGATAAAAAAGTTACAACTATCCGAGAAAATCTTGACAGTTTTGATGCCATTGATCATTTTGATGAGTTACAGGGAATCCTATAGACACTTTTGGTGTTGTGTCGAATGAATCTGTAAAATCTATCATCATGGCATCGCCATCAAAATGGTGTGACCTCGATCCTATTCCTACATTTTTGGTTAGATCTTGTATTGGTGAACTGGTTCCAACTATTACAAAAATAATAAACAACTCTATTTTAAGTGGGTCTGTCCCTGATTATTTTAAAACAGCCTGGGTAACACCACTTTTGAAAAAAACGACTCTTGATCAAAACATGTTGAAAAATTATAGACCCGTCTCAAACCTTCCTTTTCTTTCAAAAATCCTTGAAAGGTGATATTACAACAACTAATGTGTCATTTGAGAAATAATGACCTGTTGGAACCATTTCAATCTGCTTACAGAAGTAACCACAGTACTGAAACTGCACTATTAAGAATCATGAATGACATATTAGTAAAGGCAGATTCTGGAAATATTACTCAGCTAAATTTGTTGGATCTATCAGCAGCGTTCGACACCATCGATCACGAAATCCTGCTCAGAAGGCTAGAAACATCGTTTGGAATCAGAGGGGTCGCCCTTAAATGGGTCGAATCTTACCTGTCAAATCGCCACCAATTTGTTGTAACCAACAAAATAAGATCTTTTTCTTATGCGCTTCAGTATGGCGTACCACAAGCCTCAGTGCTTGGTCCTATTTTGTTTACTATCTATACTATTCCACTTGTACATGAAATAAAGAAATTTAATTTACAATATCATTTCTATGCTGATGATACCCAGCTCTACAGTTCTGCCTTGCCATGCGATGTTGACAGCCTTCTGCAGCAGGCTGGAAACTGTATAACAGAAATTAAAAGCTGGATGAACCAAAACAAACTGGCACTAAATGAGGATAAAACTGAGGTTATTTTATTAGGCCGTGAGCGGGTTCTGCAAGAAGTGGACAGAATTGAGATGATAATTGGCACTAATTCAATAGAAATTTCAAAAAAAGTAAAAAACCTAGGGGTTTACATTGATTCAAATCTTTCTATGTCATCTCAGGTTAGTCACCTCATTCGTATTCTATACATGGAAATCTGGAAAATTGGTAAAATCAGACATCTTATTTCAACTGAAACTGCGGCTGTTTTAGTAAATTCTTTTGTACTTTCAAAGCTTGACTATTGCAACTCCCTTTTGGCTGGAATTTCACAAAAAAATATTAGAAAACTCCAAATTGCTCAAAACAATGCAGCGAGACTTGTTTTGAAGAAAAAGAAAAGAGATTCAGCACTGCCACTTCTGCAGAGTTTGCACTGGCTGCCAGTCGAGAAAAGAATAATGTACAAATTGTCATCCATTTGTCACAAATGTGTCAATAATACTGCTCCATCGTACCTAGTTGATTTAACTGATTACTATGTTCCATCTCGTCAACTAAGATCATCATCTGACACTACAAAATTGAAAGTACCTAAAATGAATCTGTCCACTGTAGGAGAAAAGTCCTTTTCATTTCTTGGCCCTACCATCTGGAACACTCTTCCAAAGACAACCAGGGAAATTAATGACACTGGTTCTTTCAAACGCCATCTGAAGACCCATTTCTTTCAGACAAACTAGGCTAGGTGTTTTTCGGCAGCAACAATAGTAAATATTTTTGAATTTCTTTTGTGTATGCGCGTGTGTGTGTGTGTGTAAGAGTTTGTTAAAGCGCCCAGAGCTTGTCATCGACGGGGTTGGGCGCTATATAAATGCAATATATTATTATTATTATTATTATTTCTTACGCGGGGCTTTGCTACATACAACTTTTTCTTTTTGCCCAGTTTTGACATTACAACACCACACAGCGTTGAATCAGACCACATGCTCTGCCACTCATTTTCAGTCGTCAAACAGAACGGAACACAGACAGAAATTCAACCTCTGACTGTGAAAAAGAGACGCTTCTGTGAAAGAAGAGAAGAGGTGAATCCAGGACACACAGGCTGATCATTAGTCAAGTCAGACGAGAGACATGGTGTTAGATCATACATTGATAGTTTAGTAAAACTTCAAATAAAAGACTAGATCTAGGCTACCTTAAAATGTAAGAGGTAGCCCCTAATCTCTTTTCTCACTCTGTAGATATATCTAATTGCCAATTCTTTCCAGTTTCAGCTCAATTATTGCTGATGCAAAAGCTAGCATTACTGTAGTAGGAGGAGTTAGTCCAGACTGTGTTGGGCAGTGTAGTTTAGTGTCCACTAGGCAGTTTTATCTGTTATTTAATACGGAATTAGGACTGAGGAACTCACTTCTACTTTTAATGAAAAATACAATGAAACATTTTAACCCCCGGAGTGATAGATCTACTAGTAGTACTAGTTTGAGTTTGGGTTTTACGGCGGGTCAGCACGACAACAGCCACTTTTCTCCCTTCACTCATTTATTTGGGTACAGGTTTTTGTAATTTCACAATGCAATTAAATAGTTTCATAATTGTACCACACTGGTGAAATTCTCAAAATTGTATATGGCCAAAGTTTTGTAAAGAGGTATAAACGGTTCTAAATTAAGTTGTAGATCTTAGCCACTCCCAGAAAGGACATGAACCGCTGCATAGATCTACCAGACTAGGTTGCAACCGTCAATTTTTGTTTGTCTTTGGTATCTAGTTATTTGAAAAGTAACTAAAATCTGTTATTCCCTGACATGTTGTACTTTTACATGTAAATGTTAATCTACTGGCCTGAAAGAAAGTTTTTGGGAAATAATATTTTCAATCTTTCAGCCACAAAAAAAAAAAAAATCATAGTGTACATACGTACCTAGACAGTCCAAGCAGGCCTGAAAAATATGAATAATTATGTACCCATCACACTGCCACCTGACAGGAATCAGTCATGGTTGAGTCCAATTTAATTTCAGAATTCTGCAATTTTTTTTCTTGAACAAACTTTCACCTTTCTCATTCTTCCTCTACCTTACTCTATTCGGTCAACCTTTTTGTTATGTACACTAGTATCAGTCCTGATGTGTTGGTAAGGTGGACGCATAAATTTATGGCCTAGATGTTAGAATGTAAAGAAAGATTACTACTGTTAGAAACCTAGGAATGAAAATAACACAGAGATTTAGAAAATGAAAGTTGATGTTATTGCTACCAGAGATGTAGATCAGCCTTGGCAAATACGTATTATATTTCCTTGTAAATCTTGGAACATTATTGCTTGAAATTATTGCCATGTTTAAATTTTTTTCATTTTCTACAACAATCAGAGAGAGAGCTTGGATTGATATTAATAAAAACACACTCCTGATTTTTCAAAGCAACAGATTTGCCTAGCTCTCATAGATTGTGCACTGACTGAATTTTTAAGACAAGAAAAATTTCAATTCCATCCAGTGCTCATTCTATATGTGTAATTTACTGTTTAGCAGTGTGTGATCCACCAGCTGTAATATGACATTTAAAGTTGCCAAATCCTAACTACACTGTAGATAACTGACCTGAAGTCTCACAGTTTATTTATCTGTCACTTATTAGATCTGATTTTCAATCCATCACGTTTTCACATAATTATTTTCATGGCCACAGAGGCGCCAAACTCATGTGCCATGGAGTTGGAGGGGTTGCTGCAGTGTGGTAAACCAAATTGGAGAATAAGTCTCAGACTAATGTACAGACCACTAAAACTGTCAAAAAGTTCATGAAGACCAGACCTAACATAAAGCACTGGTTTGACAGATGGCATGTTGCCAGAGGTAAATTATTGTTAATAATAAGTTTAAAATCAAGAAAAATGCCCAAGCGTATAGAGATTAGCAGGTATTCTTCAGGTGCTTGAAATAAAATGTTTTGATGATGTTGGCAGACAGTCACTACAGTACAACTGCACACTGCAGACGGCTCAAGAAGAAGCCATGGGATCCAGTAACACAGTAACATTTACTACACAATATAAGTGAGAGTTGTGTTTTATAAATTATAAAATTGCATACATCAAGAGGCCAACAAAATGTTTTCACATACTGGTAATAAACTAAGCTGAAAAATAAACATAATCATGATGCTGTTTGTAGCATACTTCTTATTACTACTGATGAGAGTTAGAACGGATAAAGCAATGATTACGGCATCGCTGTTATTACGTGTACATTGTGTAAGGAATACGCCAAATACATCTTTATGTACTTTTTTAATTTTCAAATCAAACAGGCGATCAGAAAATACTAAAAACCCTCTCTAACAAGAAAAAGGAACTCAGTTGGGTGACACTGTGGGCGTGCATCATCTCCAACCATTTGTACTGGGTTGCAAGCAGCGGCAAAGGAGATGTGGGGCTAGTCCTTGGAAAGCAGCTGTCCTTATTGTGGCTTGAAGATCTTGCATGAAAGAGAGAGTTTTTACTTTGATCATGAATAAAATTTCAGATTTTTTTCGTGAAAAATACTGGAATTTTGTACTATTGTTTAACATTGTTGTGCATTATTGTCCTCATTGGTTATAGAAGCAGTTTAATAATTAGAAAAAACATGAACAACTTATTGGAAATTTGGATAAATGGATATTTTCTGTGATATCCAGCTTCCACATAATACATGAATCTAACGTCCTGCAAGAAAAAGGCTTCTACATCGCACCGACTTCGGTCTGATGTCGCTGACCTGCCCCTACGTTCATCCTGCCAATCCTATGGAAAGTTTTTTTTACGAATCTATGTGCGATTGAGGCAAGAATGTTCGCTGGGGTAGACTATGCAAACCAGATCTACTTCAGTAGCATTTCTTACTAAAATTAGAATTAAATGTCCTATGTGATCGTTTATAGTTTAAAACTTTCTCATGCAATTAATAAAACGAAGCTCTAGACTGTAACCGTTGAAGCTGCTACTAAGTGCTAGGAAGGATGTTGCAGTGTCTAGTAAAATATTACTCTTCCCAGACTTTCCTGGTGACAAGTCGAATTTTATTTATATAAAAATGCTAGAGAAAAAGATCTAGATCTAATGAGAACAAGTTAATGCCAAGTAGGTTTGGGATTTACCGAAATAAAGCATTATATTGTAAAGTAATATGTAGAATAATATTTTGTGATATTTATCAACACAGTATAGATAAATGATTTCCTTCGTAGTGACTGAAAATAATACTCGACTCACCAGTCCATGTCCAGCCCCACGTTAATGGTTCAGTGCCATCTCCATTGCTGAGAGCTTTCTTCCTTGCCTAGGCCTTCTAATTTTCGCCGATTCAAATTGGTAGAGCTTCCTTTTTTTTAAAAATGCATCAAGCAACAGCACACATTGCATACAGGTCTACCTTCGGCTCCTTAAGGGGATTGCTAAGGTGTACATGACGAAGCGCACAAATCGTCTCAAGTCACCGCGAAAACCCGGTAGCATTTGTAAGCTTTTTCTTTAACAAAATGAACACAAAAAATCATTGTCTATGTAGAAAATATCAGTCTGGATGTGATAATGAGGTGTCAGAGTGTGTTTTGAGCGAATAAAACCAGCACGCCTGTCATGATTCAGATGTTGTTAAAACTCACGCAGAGAGTGAGTTGTTGTTGTTTTACCAGGGCCATGAGAAATTGGCTGGTGGCCTTGAACGGTCCTCGCCAAATTATAGTTGGTGAGTAAATAAATGTAAATTTAAACTGTTGGATTCACGCTTGTGGGTTTTAATGTTCGTGATTAATAAGTAATGGAGTAGGGGTGAAACAAGGTGGGGCTAGTTGACATTGTTAAGTATGACTAGACAAGTTTTTGTACGTTAACTGGCTGGTAGAATAGTGCAGACGTATTACTACAATTAAAATGGTGGGAGGTTTCGACCTATGAGATAGCTGAACTAATTGGGCCAGCTGACTAGCACGCTGGGTAGTTAGATAGTATATAACATCGTGTAACGTTCAGATTTGGTGAATACAGACGAGCAGAAGCATCGTGTCGTGAAGTATCTCCGGTTGACCAGTACCTGAACTGTGTGCTTTGAAGACAAGAAGTCCTTGCTAACGGACTGACTGAGCTCTAGAAAGAAAGGTCTGAGTGGGCTGACCTTTGAAAGCCCACGCTGCGCTATATTGATGTTCGCGCCTACCAGTAGGCGTGAGCAATGGTAATATATCTTATTTATTCAAGCATAATAGAGATCGGAGATAGAGAGAGAACTACAGCCTCATAGGAAGACTAAGGAAACCCCAGCTGGCACTCGACCACGAGTGTCCTGTATCATAGATCTATTGCCATCGTATGATTGGAATAATATAGCACATTGTTGATGAATTGAATAGTGATTGTGCATAAAATATAGTCTTTTGGCAAATGCTTAAATTACCTACAAGCCGAAGAGTGCTTCTGTAGGCTTTGAACGTACTGGGCTCTCCTAACATTTAAGCCCATATGATTTATGGAGAGTTTGCCTGGCGACTGGCCAGTGGCGACTCAACTGTCACTTTAAATTGATATCTAGTTTCGTATAATATACCTATTTGCTATTGATTGCAGTACCTCCATAGTTACATGAATATCATTGGTTAAGTTATTAATTAGAGTTTTTTTTTTGGTTTGGATATATACCCCTGTTGTCTTTTGTTTTGTTATTAATATTTATTTAAACTATGGCCTGACCGGCCTGACATATATACGCTCTAGTTATTTAATACTTTTCTTGTGTGGTTGTGTCCGAGTGTGAGTTAGCTGCCTCTCGTGCAGTCGTAACATCCCCAAGACCCTAACTCTGCTCGTGACATCTGGAGGGGACCCCACTGACATCTGAAGGGGACCCGTCACCCTCTGACATCTAGAGGACACTACTATCATCTGATGAGGACCCCGTAAACAGCTGCAGGTCTACCACTCTAGACTCCACTGTTATTTATGTAATTTTTGTAGTTTATAGTTTTGTATACTGCTAATTTTTTTTTTGTTTCTCCCCCACATGTCTGGCATGTCCTCTCGTCATTGATCCTGGGACCACTACGAGGGACTGACAGCTAGCATCAGGAAAAGACAAGACCAGCGCTGTGGACCAAAGGAAAGAGCCAGTCCATTTTGCCCAGTTAAGTGAACCATCTGTATTTGTCTTCGTTTGAGGGGTTCGTCGTTCCAGCTCCCCTACTTTTGACAGGCATTATTTTTTCTTTTGTGTTAGATTAGATACGCGGGAGGTTGGAAGGGATCGAGACTCAGCATACCTCTTTTTGCCAGACTAGCAGATCTAGATGGCGTTTAAAACGGATAGGAGATTTGCTTTGCCTTGAATAGTTCTGTAGGGACCTGTTATTCGTATAGATTGTTAGCGTTCTATCTTCCTCGTATTTTAGGAAGACGTCTCTCCTGTTCTTTTTCTTACCTTTTTGTAGATAGTTTCAGGTTAGTCAGGTCTGTTGTCGTTTGTTCTTTCTGTTAGTCTCGTCTTACTCTCCATGTAATTCTTTTCCATTATAGTGTTGCATTATTATATTTTGTATTCATACTTGCTATATTATTGCCTGGGATAAATCACGTGTCTAGGGCACGTTGACAGATAATCTGGATATTAGAGTTGTTAGGCTTGTATAGCCAAGGAAGTTAATATCGTGAATATTGATTTATTCCGATTTATAGCAGAGGGAACGCTGCTAGGAGTGTACGGAAAATACACTGGGAATATTACATTGGTATCGTTAGTTAACGACCAATCACGGAAGCAGTAGACTGACTGCTTGAGGATTAGGAGAAATACGTGGAGTTAAGTGATCACTGAGATAGCTCAACCACTACTTGGTTGACTAAGGCGTACAGTTTGTTGTTGATTTCGTTAATTTCGTTCATACTGCAGGAACGAACACCCGCAGAGTGCAATTGATAAATTGCTTCAAGGGAGAATAAAGTTAGAGATTTTTCAGAAGTTGTCCTCGATTAGGACATTATTATATCGCATTATCGACCGATATCATGGCCGAACTACAGAAATATTTGGAACTAGCCCAATCATTTGGCATACCGGAAGCTCAGCGTGCTTCTTGGGTAGACCAGAAACTGAAAGAAGAACGAGAAGAAAAGGCCGCGGAGAGATTATGAGAAGAAAAGGCCGCGGAGAGATTACGAGAAGAAAAGGCCGCGGAGAGATTACGAGAAGAAAAGGCCGCGGAGATATTACGCCAAGAAAAGGCCGCGGAGATATTACGCCAAGAAAAGGCCGCGGAGATATTACGCCAAGAAAAAGCTGCGGAACGAGACGATAGAGCCGCGGAACGCGCGGAAAAACAGGCTCAAAGAGAGTACGAGCTCGCTTTGAAACAGTTAGAAGCGAAGCAAGCCCAACCTACCGGGGCTCCGGAAGTTACTTCCAATAATAAAACGAAGCCTAAATTGCCAACCTTTAATGATAAGGTTGATCGTATTGATTCCTACCTACACCGCTTCGAACTCCATGCCGTTTGCGCGGGATGGCAGCGTAGTGAGTACACGTCATGCCTCGCCAATCTTTTGACAGGGAGAGCGTTGGAAGTTTTCCATAGCCTCACTATTGATGACGCTAGGGACTATGACATTCTAAAGACCGCGCTATTAAAGCGTTTCCAACATACGGAAGATGGATTTCATAAGCGTTTCCGCGATTGCAAGCCGGAGGCATCTGAGAATTTCTCTACTTACGTGGACCGCCTCCGCCACCTACTCAGCCGTTGGACTGAGTTGGCCGGTGTGGAAGAGGGAAACTACAAGAAACTATATGATTTGATAATTAAAGACCAAATATATATGTCCTGCCACACGGACCTGGTGGCGCATTTTAAGGAACAAGCCCCCAAAACTACCGTCGAGATAACATCGATAGCGGAACGGTATGCTGCGGCTCACCCTAATCGATCGTTAGCTAAAGCTAAAGTAAGCGAACCGTGTTACGCCGGCGCTGCTACTAAGACACCGGTACCGTCGAGACAATCAAGACAGCCCTTTCGACAGTCGCCGCAGGTTCGTCCACGGTCCGAGCCGCCGGTTAGCAGGAGGCAACCGAATCCCCATAAATTTTCTCGGGACTGGGAACCCCGATATACACGTCCTTTCCCTACCGGAGGACCGCGTAACAACTACTATCAAGCGCCCACATTTCCTTCTTATCGAGGTACACCTCGAAGGGATGATAATCCAGTCTACTGTTATAGATGTGGCGCCGGAGGCCACATTGCGCGACAATGCAGAGTTAGATTAGATGCGGCAAATGCATGCTCTGTAGCATTCACCGAAAACCGCGGTTACAGAACTAGGAATGCCGAAACCGTAGATAAAGTTATTCCAGTTATGTCCGCCCTCCACGAGCGAGGCGCGCTGACATTGTATGAGGGACGAGTAAACGCCATACGAGCATCCGTATTGCGAGATTCAGGCTGTACGACCGTCGGTATACGTGAATCGCTGGTCCGTCCTGCACAACTCCTGGATCGCGATGCGACATGCATTACTTTTGGTGGTTCAGTTGAACATTTTCGTTTGGCGGAAATATATGTTGACACACCGTTTATAACTGGTGTTGTCACGGCCTGCGTGCTACCAAATCCGGTCGCCGACCTAATCATTGGGAATATTCCCCACTTAAAGGACGTCTCCGATTGCGAACTCGGGATTTGGGATGATAACGACATTGCGTGTGTCACGACAAGACAACAATCGCGTTGCCAGAGTGACGACACATTACGATCGCCTGTCGTCGATTTGGATGTAACCCCCGAGATTTTTCGTAACGAACAGCGCACAGATCCATCACTAAAGCCCCTCTTTGCTAAGATTGATCCGGACAACCCGGATACATCCAGGTTCTGCCTTAAAGACGACCTCCTATATCGCGTTTTTCGGGGAAAGCGCGAAACTATTTTGCAATTGGTCATACCGAGATCATTTCGCCGAGACATCACCCGCCTCGCGCACGACACGCCATTGGCGGGCCACCAAGGCAAAGCGAGAACAAAATCGAGAGTCCTGTCTCAGTTTTTTTGGCCCGGGGTTTACGGGGACATAAATAGCTATGTGTCGCGTTGCGATACATGCCAGAAAAGAACCCCCAAAGGAAAAACTTCACGGGCACCTATACAAGAGATGCCGCCGGTTTCCACTCCATTTCAGCGAGTTGCCGTCGACATCGTCGGGCCATTACCGAAGTCGGATAGAGGCCATCGGTTTATTCTATCAGTAATCGATTATGCCACCCGTTGGCCTGAGGCTGTCCCTTTAAAGGAAATATCGGCCGATCACGTCGCCGAGGCATTGGTAACCATATTCACACGTGTCGGATTCCCGTCCGAATTATTATCTGATAGAGGTCCGCAATTCACCTCTGACCTTTTCAGGAAAGTATTGGAACTCACGGGCATTAGGCAGAAACTTACGTCGCCATACCATCCACAGTCCAATGGCTGTTGCGAGCGCTGGAATGCCACCATGAAAACTATGCTGGCACGGGTTTCCGCCGATAGACCTGGTGACTGGGACCGTCGACTTCCGGCCATCTTGTTCGCATATAGGGAACTCCCAAATGCGACAACGGGTTTTTCCCCGTTTGAACTGTTATACGGTCGAAAACCACGTGGCCCGATGGCCATTTTACGCGATTTATACGCCGGTTCTGATACCGACGTTCCTGATACGCGATCCGCGTATCAGTACATAGTCGATCTCCGACATAGAATAGTTAATGCATGCGACCTGGCTCGACAATTTGCATGCGTACGGACCAGGTCATTTATAGGATATCGCGATCGGGGTAGTCGGTTAAGAACCCTGTCAGTCGGAGATCGGGCATTGGTGCTGCTACCAGAAACGAATAACAAGCTACTCCTCACTTGGAAAGGCCCCTTTCTAGTTAAAAAGCGACTCTCGAGAGTTAATTATCTCATTACCATACGTGGTAACGATAAGGTGTACCATATTAATATGTTGAAAAAGTATCTTACCGATGATCAAACTCATCACGATCATTCATGCCATGTTGTGGCCCAAGCAAACGCAGCGATGGTCACTATCGATGACAACGACCGGGAGCCATTATCTATGACTAGATCGCTCCTATCCTTGCAAGCCACAGAGGACGCGACTTCCGTTAATATCAATCCAGAGCTGGATCAAAGTAAGACACAGGACATCATGAATCTTGTTCGGGAGTTTTCGCCAGTATTCACTGATTTGCCGGGTAAAAACATCCTTAGTTCAACACGTCATCCGGTTGCACTCGGACGTACCCGTGTTTGTGTCCGAGGTGGAAAAGATGCTCAGCTTAGGAGTCATTGAGCGCTCGACGAGCCCTTACTGCTCGCCGATTGTACTAGTAAAGAAAACAGACGGTTCCGTTAGATTTTGTATCGATTACAGGAAGCTTAACGCTCTAACCATTTACGATGCTGAACCTATCCCGAATCAGGAAGATCTATTTGCGCGATTGGTCGAGTCGTCCGTGTTTTCGAAAATAGATTTGGCTAAAGGCTACTGGCAAATCCCAATGGAAGAGGCCAGTAAACAGTACACAGCGTTTCAGACCCCTATGGGTCTCATGCAATGGAGATTCATGCCATTCGGTCTCGTAACGGCACCAGCGACATTTGCGAGGATGATGAACATCCTATTGCAGCAGACACCATGCGTCCTAAGCTACTTTGACGACATTTGCGCTTTCCATACGGATTGGAAAGGCCACTTAGAAGCACTTCGTCAAGTGCTTAGTAAACTTCGAGATGCCGGGCTTACAGCTAAGCCTAGCAAAGTCTTCCTGGGTTATACGCAGATTAACTTTCTGGGACATACTATCGCCAAAGGCGTCCAAACACCGGACGACACTAAGATAAGTAAGATTTTAAAACTCCAGGCTCCTCATACTAAGAAGCAGGTTCGTAGCCTGTTAGGCTTCTTAAGCTATTATCGGAAATTCGTTCCTAATTTTTCGGCCCTTACGGCCCCGTTATCCGATCTTACAAGAAAAGACAGACCCAACAAAATTACCTGGAATACGCAGTGCGCCACCGCGCTCGCGACAGTGCAGCAACTGTTCTCCAGTTCGCCGCTGCTTATCCTACCGAATATTAGGCGCACCTTCACCGTCCGAACTGACGCGTCGGACCAAGGAATTGGAGCTGTTTTGCTTCAGGAAAGAGATGGCTTATTGCGCCCTTGTATGTACGCTAGCCGGAAATTACTTCCGAGAGAGCAGAGATACGCTATTATAGAGCGAGAATGCCTGGCGATTGTATACGCCGTAGACGCGTTTTCCCGCTACCTACTTATGACGGAATTCGTCATCGAGACAGACCATAAACCGTTGTTATTTTTAAAATCGAACCGAGCCAAGAACGCTCGTTTGACCAGATGGAGTCTGGCCCTTCAGGAATACCGCTTCATTATAAAGGCCATTCCTGGTGGAGATAATGTCCATGCCGACCTATTATCACGGTTACCTTAATCTTGTTGTATTTTAGTCTGTCATATGTATTGGCGTTGGATACTGATTAGCACCTCATTCAGAGACCGAGGGATGGTATCACATATTGTTCACCCATTGTGAACACTTTTCACCTACCCCTGTGCTTTCCTTTGATCCAACAGCTATTTTACTGACGTCGACCCGTATTTTGGCCACACCAGACGTTGTTGCCCAGGGTCGAGGACGAGAGGTCATGGCAGACCAGGAGTCCAGATCCACTAATGCCATCGATGCTACTATAGTTATCTTTTCTTGAGTATTATTATTCATTGTATGTATGCATTCCTGGTGACATTCGCACAGGATCAGTGTTGTACTCTAAAATTTTAGAGTTATGATTGTTAATGTCTACGTATTTAGAGGTAAGATTTAATCCTCAGAGAGATATATACTTTTGGACGGAGCCTTAAGATTTTCATGAAGTTTTGTCCATCAATGATACCCGTCCTGTAGGTTTTTTTCAACTTTAGTACTAGTCTTAGTTATTACCTGGTATTCTTAGTTAAGTTAACCTTTCGAGCAATTTCTCGACTCATGCCTTCCCCTTACGATAATAATTTATATCGTTAAAATTGCAAATTTTAACTGGGGTGGGGGATGTGTCATGATTCAGATGTTGTTAAAACTCACGCAGAGAGTGAGTTGTTGTTGTTTTACCAGGGCCATGAGAAATTGGCTGGTGGCCTTGAACGGTCCTCGCCAAATTATAGTTGGTGAGTAAATAAATGTAAATTTAAACTGTTGGATTCACGCTTGTGGGTTTTAATGTTCGTGATTAATAAGTAATGGAGTAGGGGTGAAACAAGGTGGGGCTAGTTGACATTGTTAAGTATGACTAGACAAGTTTTTGTACGTTAACTGGCTGGTAGAATAGTGCAGACGTATTACTACAATTAAAATGGTGGGAGGTTTCGACCTATGAGATAGCTGAACTAATTGGGCCAGCGGACTAGCACGCTGGGTAGTTAGATAGTATATAACATCGTGTAACGTTCAGATTTGGTGAATACAGACGAGCAGAAGCATCGTGTCGTGAAGTATCTCCGGTTGACCAGTACCTGAACTGTGTGCTTTGAAGACAAGAAGTCCTTGCTAACGGACTGACTGAGCTCTAGAAAGAAAGGTCTGAGTGGGCTGACCTTTGAAAGCCCACGCTGCGCTATATTGATGTTCGCGCCTACCAGTAGGCGTGAGCAATGGTAATATATCTTATTTATTCAAGCCTAATAGAGATCGGAGATAGAGAGAGAACTACAGCCTCATAGGAAGACTAAGGAAACCCCAATCGTATGATTGGAATAATATAGCACATTGTTGATGAATTGAATAGTGATTGTGCATAAAATATAGTCTTTTGGCAAATGCTTAAATTACCTACAAGCCGAAGAGTGCTTCTGTAGGCTTTGAACGTACTGGGCTCTCCTAACATTTAAGCCCATATGATTTATGGAGAGTTTGCCTGGCGACTGGCCAGTGGCGACTCAACTGTCACTTTAAATTGATATCTAGTTTCGTATAATATACCTATTTGCTATTGATTGCAGTACCTCCATAGTTACATGAATATCATTGGTTAAGTTATTAATTAGAGTTTTTTTTTTTGGTTTGGATATATACCCCTGTTGTCTTTTGTTTTGTTATTAATATTTATGTAAACTATGGCCTGACCGGCCTGACATATATACGCTCTAGTTATTTAATACTTTTCTTGTGTGGTTGTGTCCGAGTGTGAGTTAGCTGCCTCTCGTGCAGTCGTAACATCCCCAAGACCCTAACTCTGCTCGTGACAACGCCAAAGTTATCTTTCACTTACCCGTTAAGCATAAGCTTATTTTTGATTTTCAAAAATTAAAATAATATTCAGATGACTTTACATTTATGAGTCTTAAAATTATTTCATACCTTGCCACTAAGTGTATGTCAGTGGTGCCAAACAAACAAAAAAATACAATGGATGTTTTACCCAGGGACCACCAATCATCAAAAAAAAAAAAGAAAAAAAAACAATAACATTATCAACGGACAGGAGTCAAATTAGTGTTAAAATCTAATCATATCAATTTAAATGGATTTTCAATCCTTTTGTTTATCAAAGCTTTTTAATGTATGTTTATTTCCCCTTAATTTACGAGAGTCAACAATTTATGCTTCAATATGATAGCTGATGACATTGGTAGAGAGCAATTTAAACTAAGGCTGAAATAAACTATGGACTGGACTTGTTAAAAAAAATAAATTGGGGGTATAATCTGGACTGGATGGGGGGGGGGGGGCGGGGTGTTTCTGGCCTAGCCCAAAGTATACCCCGGGGTTTAAACTGGCCTAGCCCAGAATATACCCCGGGATATGAAATAGGCTAGGCCACTTTAACCCAGGGGTATACTTTGGGCTAGGCCAGTTTAAAAACTGCGCGTGTGTGCGTTAAAGACACTTTAGCAGGTGGTAATCGAAAGAGCAGGCCGAACACGCCGCTGTCAGGGCAAAATAAAATAAAATTCATCCCTCCCCTCCTACTCCTCCACCCCCCCCCCCTTACACACACACAAAACAAAACCTGCCAACCGACGCTGCGCTGTAGTGAGGACGTGTCTGCTTCAAACCCGGTACCTTCGGCATGAGAGGCGAGCACCTTGCCTGTAGACCACCGTGTCCTCAAAAAATGTCATTTGGTGTAGATGATATTTATCACTAAATTAATGTAAAATACGCAATCATAATGTAAATAGAGTGATTTAATAGATTAATGATTAGAATCATCTACACCTAATGTCATTCCAGCACTCAGCTTTCGTCCACAAACAATACGCACTTCATATATAATATTATTTTAATATCCAAACTTTTTCATGCAGATGTCACGAAGCTGAAATGGAGCATTGGAAGCGGCAACCTGTGTTGTCACAAATCCCAGACTGGGAAATGTAATAATTAAGACAGGACAACAATCACGAACGAACAAGTATAACACTTAACAGAACAACCAAACAGACTCACACATTTATTATACATAAAAATAAAGAGATACGTGCATTACATTATTCAATTCAAATACCATACAATGGTCAGCACTCCCGACATTCATTCCTCTACGGGTCCACAACCCGATAATACTTTCTAAAATATGCTCTGGCCTCAGCCTCACATCTATATATATATATTACTTGCTGGCCTCTCTTATTGGCGCCTACTCAACCTAATCTCCGTATCTCAATCTCCCCTCGAGGTCTTAACAGCACATTAATATTTCAATAGTACGTTGTATTCTCAATGGCACATTAACATCTTAATAGCACATTAACATCGTAATAGCACATTAACATTTGGACAGCAATAAGGACAATGACAACGTCCCTGTCTGTGGCCAGACTGCCACGACTCATGTGCTCCCGCTGTCCGGCGCGACAGCTTCCCAACCCCGGCACAAGTCCGCTCACCGCGGGTGGCTTCTCTGCCCGACCCCGGCACAAGTCCGCTCACCGCGGGTGGCTTCTCTGCCCGACCCCGGCACCTATAAGAATAACATTACATCTGTAATACACCACACAATTACTATCCACTTCACCACTCATTACGAACCATCCAGCGTACTCACGATAGTCCACATTTCACTCACCACACATCTTACGGTAACACACCTCCACCGTGTCACAACGTACTCAGACTCGCTACGAATCCATGATCCTAACTTACATCTATCGCTCATTGCGCACATCTCTATACACAGTAATCAATGACTTTCACAGTCCTCACATATAACTTATTTACATCATGGTCATAGGAGAATCTAGTACATCAATCATCATAATTATCAATCACAGTTCAACCTACCAGTCATCACTGGAAAACACACAATCTCCCGACTGCCTCTGATCTCACGTCTGTCCCCTTGGACTCCTTAACTTGCAGTGATCTGACTATTCAGATTTTGCCTCTACTACGCCTCAACTTCACTCACAACATGCACGCTTTAACGTTAACTAACAGAAGTCAATACAGGTGAGCAGCCTCACTATCCCGTGAGTCAATCCTACACTTCCATGCCCCCGTAATCCTTGAATCTTGCTCACTCCACTCGTGACACTTGTCGTATATTACATTTACTCAGTGGCTGGTCTTATCTTTGGTCAGAAAGTTGAGTTCTATCAGAATAACCAATGGAAGTCCAAAGTTGGAAGAATTACACTTCCCTCACATCAACAACCTCAATCTAGCATAGCAATATCTCACACAGGAACCACACTAGCCTGGTTTTTGTTTTATTTCCTTCTTGTGTGTGTGTATATGTGTATATGTGTGTGGAGGGGGTTTAGATTGTGGATCGGTGTTGGTCTTTTGCAGAACGATGCACATGAAGGAAACAGTAATCTAGAGGCATGGCGTTCGCCTTTCATGCCGGAGGTACCGGGTTCGCATCCAGGTCGGTGCAGGCATGTTGGAATTTGTGATTTTTATCATATTTTCCTGTCCCTGATCTTAAAGTAGGTAGGACTGAGCACCTAGTCTTCTCGGATCAGGACAAATAGCTCTGGGGGCGCGTGTGTACGTCAAAGACACTTTAGCAGGTGGTAATCGAAAGAGCAGGCCGAACACGCCGCTGTCAGGGCAAAATAAAATAAAATTCATCCCTCCCCTCCTCCACCCCCCCCCTACACACACACAAAACAAAACCTGCCAACCGACGCTGCGCTGTAGTGACGACGTGTCTGCTCCAGTTGTAAATGGGCTGCAATGACACCAAGGCAAATGTCCCAAATGGGATGAATGAAGTATACAAAATACAAAATACAACAAATAAAACATCTCTATAGAAACCATATGTTGCGCAAAATTTAAGCTTTAATTCCTTGTAAGAAGGTTGTAGGCCAGCCGTTTCAATGAAATTTGTAGTCCTTGTGGTCGGGCTGATGGTTGTAGTTGTTCTGCAAAAGTAGGTGTTAAAAATTAAAATGCACATTGTGGTGATTTGATCCGATTAGCGGTTTCTGGCCTTTAAGAAAATCTGTGGGCCTGCCGTAAACTGTTTGGAACTGAAGGCACCTAAGACACGTGTTAACAACAACAACAACAACAACAACAACAACAAAAACATATACGTAAACCACCTTAGCCAAACCTACGAGTGGTCAAAAAAAATACTGATGTAAAGGACACGAAGCTTACTAAGCTTTGGATTACATGTATTTGATTGGCCTTCCTAATTAGTGTAGGAGAATGGAAAGGGGGAAAAGAGTTTTGTTATCAAAGGTGGGGGGTCTGTTATGACAAATGAAAAACATAAGCACACACAATCAGAAGTCTGAAGTCCGAATTGAATTTTTAGATATTTTTTGAAGGATTTTAATTCTAGCAAAGCGTGAAATACAATTAGCGAGTAATGGAAGTGTAACAAGCAGTGTAAATGATGAAAATAAAATTAGTTACATCACAACCATTTGTCCTGGCATCAATAAAGACAAGATTTGATGAAATAATGAATGCATTTCTGAATATCTTAAGGTAGCATAGCGTTAGCCCTTTGCCTGATAATGACTGATTGCTGGTAGCATGTTTACCATTGCAATAGCTAGCATTTTGGTCGTTCACTGTCTATGACTTATGCCTGACGTATTCGGTAGCCCGTGGTTACTTATTAACAGATGCACTGTGTCGGCCCAGAGCCTTTGTTTTCACTCCTTAAATCTGACAACCGTCATTTATTTATTTTCTTTTATTCCACCATTCCATGCAAGCATTCGTGATGAAACCGTACAGTTTTACTGTTACGTCACTTCAGATTCTTCGCGAAATATCGATGGTGTCAGAAGAAAATAGGCCAAGTCGAAATAAGCAAATTTTGCAGGAGAAACAAAAAAACTGCCGCTAAAACTTATGGGATATGAACCTAGCCGGTTTGATTACATGCTTATTTTGAGTATTTCTACTGGAAAATGGTAACAGCTACTTTTACATATGATGCAGGGTTCCAGGGTTCATAAATTGGTACTATATAAAGTAATATGAAATTTTTGGACTTGGACGGTTTGCGCCCGACACCATCGATATACCCCTTTGTTTCTGTTCAAAGTGAAAAATTCATTGGAACAACAAACCATGTTAACAACAATTTCATTGGTGAAAGGAGACAAAATGGCAACATTTTCAGACTTCAACGTTATTTTCTTTCCTATAAGTATCTGCTATTGCATTACAATCAGCCATTAGATTAAAACAAACACACACACACACACACACACACACACACACACACACACACACACACGCGCGCGCGCACGCACGCACGCACGCACACACACACACACACACACACACATGTGAAATCAGGCACAGATGAAAATTTTATCTCTCTTATAATAAAACACCGTTCCCACAAAAGTGAAACTAAAATACTTAACAGAATCCTGTCCATCCTTAGAAAAAATTCAAAGGTGGTGATAAACAAGAAATTAAAATAAAAATAAAAATAATAACAATTAACTTCACAAACAAAAACAACAAACAGAAATAACTTTCGGAACTTCCTTGTTTACTGTCTGTAGGGGATATTAATATAAAGAGTGTAGTTTTCTGTCAAAGTTGTGGCATAAAGATTCCAGATGGACAGTGATTTGTCATTTGTCTTGTATCATGCAAAGATCAAATGGCATGGGATTAGATTCTCTCTCCGACACTGAAGTAGAAATGAAAACGGACATTTCCATTTTATATTAACCTACTGTGTCTTGAAGCGTGACATCACAGACATGAATGACAGCTGTGTGTTCAGTTAAGATAACCCTCTTTTCTTGAAGATGCTAGACCAACTGTTGCTGTTGTTCGGAAGTTATCACCACAGATAAGGTTTGATTCTTCACATCTGGTAAAGGTCTATTGTTAGTTTCTGGCAAGATCAGTAAGATGGAAGCAGAGATCGCCAGGAGAATGGTTAAAATGATGAAGGAAGCGTACAAAGGAAGTACATTCTTTGGTATCAGGTAAGGGGCGACAATGCCCCCTGCTCTTGTCATTGTATGGAACCAAGCAAAGGCCAAACCTCTATGCGTTGTTGGATAAAGTTCCATAATCCAAACCTTTGTTCCAGTCCAAGACGGTCCCAGGAAAGCGAAGCAGCAAATAGCCAGGACTGTAGTGGGAAGACCGTTGTGTGGTTCATCCACAGCAAACTGTATGATGACCAGAAGAGTGCCCGCTGCCGTCGATATCCATAGACCACCAGAGCTGACCCATCGCCGACCCACACGGTTGATCAGAGCTATGCCTATAAATTGAAATGGAACTCTGCTTAGTCCCAAGGACATATAATTGATGTAGAAATTCCCTGTCAGAGCTTTCACGCCAAAGTAAACTGTGTAATAGACCAAGGAAAAAGTGAACCATACCACAGACATGACTATGGTTGTTTTTCGAAAGTCTGAATGAAACAGAACACCATAAGGGAACCACTGAACACCATCCATCTCCCGCTCCTTTTTCAGTGCGTGGAGATTTTCGAAAATGTCTGTGTTCTGTGCAGGTTTTCTATTACAGCTGGCGATTTTCTTAACTACGTTTTTAGCTTGATCAATTTTGCCGTTGACTGCCAACCATCTCATACTTTCCGGCATCCACAGGAACGTCAGGAAAATCACAGATGTCAGACCGGCTATAGTAAATTGAACATGTCTCCAGTCTCTCAATGCCATGATTACTAGTGCAAATATGCAACTACCAAACGGCCATAAGGGAAACATGCAGGTCACGCCCCGCCCCCATGGGGTAAGGTATTCCTGATGGAGAACTCCAGCTGAAATGAATGTGGTTCCCGTATTCAAACCTACAAGAAAAAGGATGGCAGCAAACATGTACCATGAAACAGAAAAAGGGCCAATGACATTCAGCACTGCACTACATCCCAGTGCTGTATACAGGGTTATCTTTCTACCGTAACGTGTGGCCAAAGGACCGACACACACGCTACCAGTGAGAACCCCAACCATCTGTAAGGAAATGATCAAAGATGAAATCCAAGCTCTGTCACATACAAGATTCCATTCTGTAACCACTGTGGACGCGCTATCCCTGAACTTGATGTCACCTGGACATGTCTTAACGGCGTCACAAGTGGTTACCCAAGATATTTCACTGACATTCTGGTTCAGAAGTGTACGATTTGAACTGGATACAGTCGTAGATATGACGTCACTCACATGGTCGTACTGGTCTTTTGTGAAGTTCGTAGTTTGGACGTTTGTATGACTGGTGACATTCGTCAAACAAGTCATTCCAGGATTGTAACCGCCGAAAACCATGATGAATATACTCCACATAAGACATAGCTCTGCCATATAGCAAACTAATGTCACCATCAACTGAAACAGGCCACATCCGCCCAGATCTTGGAGCAGAGAATCCGTGTCGACTGATAACATTCTACAAACAAACAAAAACAGCTTTCCATAACATATTGAAGAATTTTCTTATATATTTCTTCACATATCTGAATATTTTAACATTTTCTCAGTTACAGAATTATAACCTATAATTGTTTCGTTGGGGCAGTTACTGAAATATTGCGAATTTACATTTTTGATTGTTGAAGGTAGATGTTATGAAACCACAGAAGTATGAATGACCTACTCCTACAGAAAAGGGAACAAATAATTTTATTAGAAAAATATTTGTTGTTTTAAGGATACTTAAAATTATAAATATTGAAAAAATATACTTCCATTTACTCAATGGAGCAAAACACAATAATATTACCTCCAAAATGCATAGAATATTTGACTAAAATGAACTGTCATCTGTAGCTGTGGGAAAGCGCTGCCTCGACCCGTGACTTAGCCAGCATTACGGTGTATATTTTCATGATGGTTACCGGAACCAAGACAACATCACCTGGAGAATCAGGCTTGCCCCCTGAAGGATAGTATGAGTGGACATGGATTATCCTCTCCTGCAATGACACCAATTTATCATTCCCTGTGGCCACCTGCAATGAGTCTGTGCGAAAAGTGCGCGCTGGTGTTGACATTATAGTCCCCACAGAAATAAGTGAACTAAGTTTTTTTCAAAATAACTTCACTTCTTCGTCCCATGTATCCCAATTTGGCATGGCCTTGTAAGCCAGTTTGTCATAACTGGAAATATATCTCCTTTGATTTGCAAGAAAATGTAACAAAATTGCTTCATAACCCCTTATTAAAATAGTAACAGGTAATTTGCTTTTTACCAGGAATTTTACCAACACACGAAAGTTTAAGCAAGTTGTCATTAACATATTAAGTAATTTGCGCTTGTTGAATAGCAAAGTAAACAAGTTTTGGAGTCGAGATTTCACCCAAAAATTTATCGTTAATCATGCTTTTGTTATTCTGTGATTATTTCTCACTCTCTTGTGTTGAAAAAAGTCAGTCAGTTTTGCTATTCGGCATTAGTGCGATATGACGTAGCGTAATTTGAAAAGAACGTTATCTTTAGATCTACCCTTACATGACCAGGTGTACTTGAAACCTGTCAGCATATACCAAGGTGAATATTTCTCATTTTCTCACACCCGTTCCATTTATAAAGGGAAAGCATTCATTAACCCATTGGGCCCCATGTATTAACAGCGATACACAGAAATTTATCACTCCGCTGCAGTTCCCACTGGAACACTAGGCGACAAAAGTTATTTTTAGTAATGTTTACAAAAAATAATGGTAATAAGAATAATAAAAAAAAGATTAAAAAATCCACATTTATTTTGATCATTTCACTTATCATAAGTAACCATACTCCATCTTCATAACCCATGAAGAGCATCTTCATCCAGATCTGAGCTTTTGTTTTAGAGCTCGTCCTCACTGACATGGACATCAAGTCATCTATCATTTGGTTTAATTTTACACCTGCACCAGTACGAACTGACTCACTTTCGCCTATTTTAGTATTTTTCGTTAACAATCCAAATCTTCAACTCTGACCTGATGGTCCTGTACAATGTATGATAGCGCAATCCTCGTCTTCAAATTTAGGGATCTATCTTTTACGTCTCCTAGGTTTCGTCCATGTCTTGTTCTTCTAAGACCCCCCCCCCCCTGCCCACCCCCACCCTCTTCAGTGACAGTACTCACAAACTCAGTATCAAACAAATACTCTTCTACAAGCTTTCTTACCTTTTTTTTGTTTTCAGACAGAATCACGGTTTTTATTTTCACATTGTGCGTGGTTTTTACAATAGACGAGACATGGTCTTGGAAAGCAGCTATTTAAAAAAAAAGACGGGTTAGTGTCCTAGCTTCGGTGAACATCCAATGAGAGGGCACATACTTGGGGACTTTGGTAACCAGTCAATGAGAGAATGCATGCTTTGGGCAATTTGTCATGTTCCCGACAATGTGTGCGGTCTGGGATTTTTTTCTCTGTTAATTTCAGATATCCAAATTCAATCACATCGATTTATTTGCTTGCATATAGCTATTGTATGACGCAGTAAACTTTAGACCTCTCTGTGTGTCGTCATGAGATGGCAGGATCAATATCAGAACCACAACGAATTTGGCAATCGAATTGAAGGGGTTAATTCTATATCGTGCCTAAATCCACATGAATTCGAAAACAAGTCATGCAGTTGTGCAGAAAGATTGGCAACTATACTGTCTACTGTGCAAAGCACACTAACTTAGGGTTGTTATTATCAGAATGAGGCACCTTAAAACATTTGAACCCCTAGAGTCACAGAGTGAAAGAAGAACATTTGTTAGAATTCTCTGCTTGAGTCTTTTGTGATTTAGGCATCACATACATTCATATATAGAACAAAGCGCTTTAATTAATGCTTGAATAATTATTTAAATAATCTGTGGCTGAATTGCCGGAAATGGCTCTTAATTAACAAATGCAGTAAACGATTGCTCGTCTGTGCATTTCTGGATGCCCACAAGGAAGGGTGAGAAAGCCAGACGGGCAAATCTGCTTGTAGCGAAGTGAAACGGAACATCCAAATACTGCAGGCTCATTAGTGCTAAATTTAAACGCAGCGACAATTATTCATTTTCCGCTTTGCGATCAAATTAGGATTTGTTTGCGCTTTGAGTTTTTAGAAAAGTCTCGCGGCTGGGGATTAGGAACAGGTTTAGCTGACTAGTAATAATAACCACTTCGCTGGTGACATGGGCGCAGTATGATAACGTTTTTGGAAAGGCTGCCATTATCCGCCAACATTATCGGCGGATACATGTACATGTACTACCCAGATTTATTCGCCAACAATGTCGGCCCGGGTTTATCCGCCAGTATTGGTGTTGACTAAATTAATATAAAAAGAAAAAAAAATGGAGTTATTCCCTATCATTGTTATTGGATTAAATAAAATTAAACAGAACGATTTCTAATTAAAAAAAGACCTTTATTTAAAAAAAAATAATAATAAAAAAATACCCGGCTGAGGATCGAACCACCGTCATCCGATTGACAGGCTAAGATGCTAACCGCTACGCTATTGCCGACACTGTTTAATTTGTGAAGAAATGTTTCCCAAATAAACTTCACTAAACCCATTTATAAACACTCCGTTTTAACACTCCAGATAAACAGTCCGTTTTGGAAATTGGCCAAAAGTTGGTAATAAATTAAAGCCTTATATTGAGAGTATTTTGACTTGTCCAAAATTTAAATTTCAATGATCAAACTCTGCCTAGCCAGAGCTGATAAGTACAAAAATACTTACATGACTGAACAAAACCTTGCTGACTGTTTTGAAGAGAAACGCGCCAGCAGATAGAGTGAGCTCAGCGGGCAGATGCCTGATGATATTAGAAACAAGCAAAATGAAAACATATTTTATGTAATTTTCACTTTTGCCCTTCATCTTCTGGCTATCCATTGTATAGAAATGGCAATAAAGAATCAGATAATTTCCCTGTTTGTGTGATAGCTTTAGAGCATTATCAGAGGGAGTAAACGCCACGAGAATAAATTTCAATGATAATAAAGTTTTAGTTCATTACATCAGGTGAAAGCGAGCAGTGATGGTAATGATAGAAAAGATGTTGGCCCAACTCCAAACCCATCAAAATATTAATAATAAATTCTTTTCAAACAGGAGGTACACTGTATCAAGTAGGGGTACATTGTATTTGGCGTACGATTTGTCTTCATCATCCCTCAAAGACCAGTTCCTTTTATAGGTTGCTAGATAATACACATAGGCTGCAGGTTGGATATGGGTAATAAAAGTAATTATTACTTATCAAGTGGCTTCTCGCTGTAACAATTATCCATAAAGTCCCAACTTGCAGAAAACTCAAAATTGAAAAGACTTGTCTTTTATACATTTTTTTAAAGCGATCTCTATGGGTACGGTGTACTGGTGACCTTGGATCTTAATTAGCAATTCGTGCACGCCCGCGATCGCTGATGGGAGTGGCCAATCGACGGCACGGGTGGGGCGCCCGGCCAAACGCGGGATGCTGCGGGCAGTGCCCATTAAGCTTGCGTGGAGCCAAATTAAATTAATGGGCGGCGAGCCACAGGTCTGGCGTCTACACCCCTCATAACAAATATAATTCAAAATGCGCGCTGCGCCTACATTGGATACGGGTGTTGACCCCATTGAACGAAAAATATACACAAGGAGAGAGAGTGTTTCTGAGGCGTGTACTTACACTTTTCAGTTATGGTCATGAATTACAAAGTTTAATTTGTTTATTTATTGATTTAAAAGTTTTAAAAAAATAGTTTTTTATGTAATAATACACAAAAAAAAATAGTTGCAGGATTAGGTAGAAGCTTGAATATACAGGCTATATATATCTAATCAAACAGCCGAATAGCCTGTGGCAAATGCTACTTACATAGTTCTAAAATATCATGGCATGATTGTTACGAATGGGATTTACTTGTTATCATTGCTGGTGTTATAATGTTGTGTATATGTTTGTTCGACTGCATATTTCTAATTGAGAGGTATTAAGTTTAACCCTAACTTCCATATCATGCCAATTACTAAGAAACAAAATGGATTAAATTCAACAATAGGGCCTGCAGGGCCACATTTTAGTTACGTTTGGTTTACTAACAATTTCGACTAGAGATCTAATATGTAGAAATGACAACTATCAGCAGCATCAATTTCATAATCAAAAAGTACGTCATTACAAGTCTAGCTCTAGGTTTCCTATAACATCATTTAGATCTAACTTCTGTTCCCGCTACTTATCTAAATACTAATTATATATCTCTAAAATCTGGTCTGCTTATTGTATGGCAATCAATATACTAGTACAATCTCTGGAGATATAAGGTCATCTCAGATATTTAGATTCAAATTTATAGGTCTAGGTCTTGCCCGTCGAAGTGACGTCGGCACAGTTCAATGTAGATCAAGGATGGGCTGGCAACTCCCAGCCTCACCCAGACAATTCAATTACAATTATATGATTCACACATTAATACGAGTTGCAGTTCTAGGAATCACAGCTAGAGTCTAGATATATATAGTTTGCATCTTGCATTCTCCGGTAGATCCATCATTCTCCTATCGGATAAAAGTCATGCCCTTCACCTCCTTATTGTCGATGTCATCAATAGACAAATTACTCACGATTGCCCTGGCGCTAGGCCAGGGAACAGGGACAAAAGCATTGTGGATCTCAAATCAGCTATGGATAGATGACTAGATCTTCATCCAGACATATATGGCCTTTAGCGTCTTTACAGACGGTCTTAGCAGCTAGAATATTCACTTTCACTTTGACTGACAGCTTCTCTCGTGGCTTATTCTACCAATGTTTGACCCGAGAGTGCGATGGCATTGATTGCAGGTCAGTCTTTTGGGTTCACTTTGGCGAGTGTTTTCATTCCGCCTCTGTCGTTTTGTCAAGTATGTTTCTTTTGCCTTGAAGTCTATTGCGAGCGTGCCACTGCGCAATTTTTGTCTCCATCTGCTTCGATCACTTGCAAGGTTCTCCCATTCATTGGGGTCGATGTTGAATGCTTTCATCGTGACCTTGCAAGTGTCTTTGAATCGCAGATGTGGCCTACCTCTGGGTCGGTTGCCAGTAGCAAGTTCCCCGTAGAGAATTTGTCTGGGGATGCGATCATTTTCCATACGGTGGAGATGTCCAAGCCACTGCAGTCTTTTTTTGCCTAGGAGAGCCTGAGTTGATGGAATGTTGGCTCGGCTCAGAACTTCGATATTTGAGATCCTGTCTTGCCACTTGATCTTGAGAATTTTGCGTAGGCAGCGCAGGTGGAAGGAGTTGAGGGATCTTTCATGTTTGGAGTAGGTGGTCCATGTCTCTGAGCCATACAGCAGGGTGCTTAGGACGCAAGTTTGGTACACGAGTACCTTTGTTTTGATGGTCAGCTTGCTATTGTTCCACACCCTTTTTGAGAGTTTGCCAAAAGCTGTGGCCGCCTTTCCTATTCTGGCATTTATTTCAGTTGTTATGTCTGTGCTACCACTGATGGTTGAGCCTAGGTAGCAGAATTTTCCCACTTGCTCCAGAGGAGAGCCATTCAGCATGATTGGGTTGGAGTTTCTCAAGCCTTGTGTCAAAACTACAGTTTTTGAGACACTGATCTTTAGCATGAATTTGTCACAGGCTTTGGCAAGGCTATTGATGAGAGCCTGGAGCGTGGTTTCATCGTGGGCCACGATTGCAGCATCATCTGCGAAGAGGAGCTCTTGTAACATAATATGCTCTGTACGAGATTTTGCTTTTAGTCTGGCAACATTAAAAATGGAGCCGTCCACTCTGGTGTTAATAAGTACTCCACCTGAACATTGACCAAAGGCATTCTTGAGTAGGGCTGCAAAATATATACCAAATAAGGTAGGAGCAAGAACACATCCCTGCTTCACACCGCTGTTTACAGCAAATGAATTGGATGTGCAGCCCTCAAAGTTGACACATGCCCTCATGTCAGTGTGGAAGGACGCAATAAGTTTTAGCAATGTTGGTGGACAGCCTATGGATTTAAGGACTGCATACAGGCCAGATCGGCTTACGGTGTCGAAAGCCTTTGTTAGGTCCACAAAGCATGTTATAAGCGGCCTGTTTTGTTCTTTACATTTTTCTTGGATTTGCCGAAGTGCAAATATCATGTCAATAGTTGATCGTTTGCTTCGAAAGCCACATTGTGTTTCTGGTAAGACTTTTTCCGCCAGTTGTTGAAGGCGGCAGAGGATGACGCGAGCAAAAGCCTTTCCAGTAATGCTGAGGAGGGATATGCCTCGATAGTTGTTGCAGTCGCCTTTGTCTCCTTTGTTCTTGTAAAGTGTGACAATTTTGGCGTCTCTCATATCATGTGGTATCACGCCTTCTTTCCAACACTGCAGTAACAGATTATACAGGTGTGGTAATAGTGGGCCTTTTAGGTCTTTTAATACCTCTGCAGGAATGTTATCACTTCCTGTGGCTTTTCCAGCAGACAGGTGGTCGATTGCATTGGAAAGCTCGACTAAGGAAGGTTCAGCGTCAAGTTCGGCCATTATTGGCAGTTTTTGGAGGTGTTCCTCAAAATCTGGTGGAATATTTTTCTCAGTTGAATACAACAGAGAGTAATGCTCTACCCACCTATTCAGTTGTTCATTTTTATCTGTGATGGGTTCACCATTTACAGACTTAAGTGGGGCGCTTTTGGTGATGATTGGCCCAAGGGCTACTTTCATCTGACTAAAGGCGGTTTTCATATCTCCCTTTTCATTTGCCTCTTGTATGCTGTTACACAAGTCTGTCCAGTATTTGTTGGCGCAACGTCTTACCTCCAGCTGAAGTTTAGCTTTTGCATTTTTCAAACAAGTTTTTGTACTCTGATTGCAATTTTTGTTATACTCATTGAAAGCAGATTTCTTTTGCTCAATGAGAGGTAGGAGAATTTCGCTGTTCTGGGCTACCCAGTCGTTGTTTGAAACTTTATGCTGCCCAAAAGACTTGATGGCACAGTCATGAATTTTTGAACTGAGAGTGTTCCATGTTTCATCTACCGAGTCACATTGGGTGACATTATCCATGCTTTCAGCAAATAACTTTTCAAATGACTTTCTATTTGATTCATCTCTGATTGCTGTTACATTGATCTTAGGGATTGAAGGGGCTTTTGATCTGTATATTTTCTTGGCCGAAATTTTGATTTTGCTGACTACCAGTGCATGGTCGGTGTCACAGTCAGCACTGTGGAGGGAACGAGTTATTTTTATACAGCCCAAACTCTTCCTCCTTGAGAGAATAAGATCTAATTGATGCCAATGGCCAGACCTGGGATGGCGCCATGATGTTCTTTGGCATCTCTTAAGGTCAAAGTACGTGTTTGTAACACATAATGAGTTTACGGAGCATAGCTCCAGAAGGCGCTGCCCGTTTTCGTTGATGTTGCCAATGCCGAAGTGCCCAATGCACTTTGGCCATGCGGAGTGATCTGCTCCCACTCGAGCGTTAAAGTCACCCAGAATTAGCAGGCCTTCGGTGAGAGGGATGTTGTGGAGAGTCCTCTGCAATGCCTCGTAGAAAATGTCTTTGGTTTCGTCAGAGGAGGTAAGTGTTGGGGCATAGACACAGATAATGTTGGTAAAACCAGACCGGGTGTTCAGTCTGAGTGTCATGATGCGTTCTGACACTCCAATTGGAGTTGCGATCGAATTGATAAGAGAGTTTTTTACGGCGAAGCCCACGCCGTGGATTCTCGGCTGTTCGCTGCTAAGGCCCTGCCAGAAGAAGGTGTAGTTTTCTTCTTTGACTGACCCGGAGTCGGGAAGTCGAGTTTCTTGAAGGGCAGCGATGTCGATGTTTAGTAGCTGAAGTTCTCGATCAATAATTTGGGATTTCCTGATGGAGTCAATATTAGTGAGATCTTGCTGTTGCAAGCCTGGGCGCATTGTTCTGACGTTCCAGGTACCAAGTTTTAGTATTTTTCTGTTTTTGCCAGGTGCACACTTTACGTCAGCTTTTTGACTTTTGGTCTAGCTCCAACCACCTTATGAGGCAGGCTGACGTGGCGGAACAACACCCAACTGCCTGGGGGCTGCCCAGGTTACGGCGGGCGGTAGTTGATCAATGCAGCTGAAAAGCCGCTCCCACCGACAGAGGGGACCCCTGGCGCTCATCCGTACGCCAAATGGATTGAGCTTATCACCGGTAACTGCCACCTCCCGTGTTGTGCCCATCCGTAACGGATGGCTGGAGTGTCCTCTCCAAATCGGAAATGGGTGGGCTTATAGAGGAGAGACAGGCGCTTGCCAAGCCCGAGCAAACGCCTCCTCGTTTTGCTGCCTTGCCTGGGCTATTTTTAAGAGATGGTGCTTTGCCCAGAGGCACCACCCCTCTCTCTGCCATTCTAGTTAAACCCAAGGGAGAGACCAGGTCAATACATTTGGAACTAGTCCGGCTGCAGGAGATGCTGGAAGCCAGTTTGATGCAGTTCTCCCTGACAACCACCTTCGGGTCTCCACTCCTGATTTTCTGTCTGGGTTTACTCCCATAGCCTTTGCTATCATAGCAACACACAAGGCAGTGTGGTATTTGTATTCAGGGTTACCTTCCCCTAGTCTTCCTCTCTCCCGAGATGACCCACAAGACAGTGGGGGTGACAGTAGCAGGCTGTATTGTGTACTGTCATACAATAGCAGAAAACTCTGGCCTGACATACTGTACGTTATAACAACAATCCTCTCTAGTGGGACTTCACTGATCCTTTCACAGCGGCCGGGCGGAGCGAAAACCTAATCCCCTCTGCAAATTAAAACTGGGGCGCTAATATTTCTCCCAAAACCCAATGCCTTTTATTTAACTCTTTACTAGCTACTACTATACATGTTTACTTATACTTTTCTTATTATTATCAATATATGAAGATTTCTGTACTTGGTTGTTAACTTCCTATATGCTAATTTGTTAAAAGTTAACAATTGACATAGCAGACGACAATTCTTTAAGGCCACTCTAATAGATATTCTGGTTTTTCACAAAAGTGGTTTTTACTCTGAGGCCAACGTATTTAATCTGCATATCCCACTCTTTAAGGCCACTCTAATAGATATTTTGGGTTTTCACAAAAGTGGCTTTTACTCTGAGGCCAACGTATTTAATCTTGATATCCCATTCTAGGCTATATTAATTAGGTTATTTCCCTTTTACTGTATTTGATTCTGACAATGATCATGGACCTTCACCAATTAATTCATTGATTAGTCATTTTTGGTTGTTTCTTTCGCGGAAAAAAAAAACTTTATAAAGTATGGGTCTATATGAGAACTCGAATGTATACAAGCGGTGTATTTATTTAATGGGCTTGAGGGGGGGGGGGGGAATATCGCTAAATCGAGCTCATATACCTTATGGGCGGCCCCAAACAGACAATTTGAATACATTAAAAAAAAAGAAATTAAATACAGATTAATTTTTTGTTGTTGTAAATATGAATTTTTTTTATAAACCTACTATGTATATATACCATGAAAACATCCACTGACCTGAGCACATGGTTTTAGATTGTAGTCGTCATAGATTTTTTTTTCCGATTCTGTTCTGGAATGCTTAGTAACGGTGGTAATATTGCCGCTCTCGAATTTTGCACGACTTAAACAACAATATACTAAAGCACATTATTAAAAAAAAAAAAAAGTAATTATCTGATTCTTTGATATTACTTTTTACAAAATGGTTCTGAATTCCTCTGAATTACTTCTCGAGCCCTGCCTCGTCCCATAACGGAACTCAAGTAGTGTTCTCGCAAGTATTAGCGATGTTTCATTCAACGGACTTGCTGAGTTTGCCCGTTAACTTGCGTCTGTTTTGTTTCTTTGGCTGAATATTAGACAATAGAGAATCAGAAGCTTAATTAGCAACTGAGGAGAAATTTTACTTTGTCACGCAAACCACGACATATCAATATTTCACTGACTTTATGAAATATAGTGTAATGAAGAAACGAAACAAACAAGGAAAATAATAAGGGTATATTTAATTTGCGAACCCACTGTTTAATTTGCGAACCCTCAATTCGATACATATCGAACTAAATCAAGAATAGTCGATATAAACTATAAATAAGAAAAAGAAACATAACACATGTACTCTCTCTCTCTCTCTCTCTATTTATCTTTCTATCTATCTATATCTGTTTGTCTGTCTGTATCTCTCCCCCCCCCCTCTTTATCGATCTATCTATTTGTCTACCTTCCTATCTATCTATATATGTTTGTCTGTATGTGTCTCTCGCTCGCGCTCTCTTTCTTTTTCTCTCTCTGTCTATCTTTCTATCTATCTATTTGTCTTTCTATCTATCTATATCTGTTTGTCTGTCTGTATCTCTCTCTCTCTCTATCGATCTATCTATCTGTCTATCTTTCTATCTATCTATATCTGTTTGTCTGTATGTGTCTCTCGCTCGCTCTCTCTTTCTCTCTCTCTCTCTCTCTCTATCGAGCTATCTATCTGTCTATCTTTCTATCTATCTATTTATCTTTCTATCTATCTATATCTGTTGGTCTGTCTGTATCTCTCTCTCTCTCTATCGATCTATCTATCCGTCTATCATTCTATCTATCTATATCTGCTTGTTTGTATGTGTCTCTCGGTCGCTCTCTTTCCTTCTCTCTCTCTCTCTCTCTCTCTCTCTCTCTCTCATACACACACACGCATATACAAACGCACTCACACACATACACGGAAATAAAAATAATGAATAACTACTAATAACTGAAGAGTCCCGTGTTTCCTTAATTGGAGAAAATCTATCTATCTATCTATCTATCTTTTTATCTATCTATCTATCTATCTATCTATCTATCTATCTATCTATCTATCTATCTATCTAACTATCTATCTATCTATCTATCTATCTATCTATCTATCTATCTATCTATTTATCTATCTATCTATCTATCTATCTATCTATCTATCTATCTATCTATCTATCTATCTATCTATCTATCTATCTATCTATCTATCTATCTATCTATCTATCTATCTATCTATCTATCTATCTATCTATCTATCTATCTATCTATCTATCTATCTATTTATCTATCTATTTATCTATCTATCTATCTATCTATCTATCTATCTATCTATCTATCTATCTATCTATCTATCTATCTATCTATCTATTTATCTATCTATCTATCTATCTATCTATCTATCTATCTATCTATCTATCTATCTATCTATCTATCTATCTATCTATCTATCTATTTATCTATCTATTTATCTATCTATTTATCTATCTATCTATCTATCTATCTATCTATCTATCTATCTATCTATCTATCTATCTATCTATCTATCTATCTATCTATCTATCTATCTATCTATCTATCTATCTATTTATCTATCTATCTATCTATCTATCTATCTATCTATCTATCTATCTATCTATCTATCTATCTATCTATCTATCTATCTATCTATCTATCTATCTATCTATCTATCTATCTATCTATCTATTTATCTATCTATTTATCTATCTATTTATCTATCTATCTATCTATCTATCTATCTATCTATCTATCTATCTATCTATCTATCTATCTATCTATCTATCTATCTATCTATCTATCTATCTATCTATCTATCTATCTATCTATCTATCTATCTATTTATCTATCTATATATCTATCCATCTTGAAATTTGTAGAAGCCCTTCGCCCACATTTGCATTAAAACAAGTCAATAAAAAAATGCGTGGAATTAGCCACAAGTGAAAACTTCAGACCTATAGTAATAAAATATCGTACCTTCAAAGAGATAAAAACATTAGCAGAATCTCAAGCATATTTCAAAACGGCCAAGGTCACAGACAGAAGAGCAGATGCGTTCATAATATAATAATAATAATAATGATAACTAAAAATAACTTCACAAAAGATGTTCAGTAAAAAGAATGAACTTTCGGAATTGCCTTGTTTGCTGCCATTCCAAGATATAATTTCTTTCTCTTGTTCTTTTAAATGTTATTCCACAGTTCACCTTTCACCCAGGCATTGTTCCTCCACTGCAGGATGTAACCCCCCGACAACGATTTCCATTCCTTTCTGTCAGATGTTTTTCCTCATCCATGTTGTTCCCCTTCCCTTTTTTAATATCATCCTGCCATCTTCTTCCTCGTCGTCCTCGTGTTCTTTTTCCTGTTCGTGGTTGCCATTCAGTGCAGCGTTTTGTCCATTTATTATCATTCATCCTTCCCACAATGTCCAGCCCAATTCCACTTTTGTTATAGCATGAATTTTACTGTCGGTTAGCTTTGTTTGTTTGCCTGTAAATCAGTTTGGGGAATTTTATCGTGCAGTAAATTGTCTCAGTTTACGATACACAGTTTTGTCTTGTATTATGCACAGAAATGCTGTCACTGGAATTTATTTCCTCGCTGGCACTGAAGTAGAAATAAAAAGAGACCTTTCCAATTTGTATTAACATAGTGTGCCTTGAATTGAAATCACAAACATCTCAGCTATGGGGTATCAAGGTATTCCAGTTTCCTTGAAGATTCTAGACTAACTTTTGCTGTTGTTCGGAAGTTATCATCATTGATAAGGTTTGATTCTTCACATCTAGTAAAGGTCTATTTTTAGTTTCTGGTAAGAAAAGTAAGATGGTAGCAGACATCGCAAGGAGAATAGTTAAAATGATGAAAGAAGCGTATAAAGGAAGAACGTTTTTTGGTATCAGGTAAGGAGCGATAATACCCCCCACCCGGGTCATAACATGAAACCAAGCAAGCGCTAAACCTCGATGAGTTGTTGGGTACAGTTCTATAATCCAGACTTTTGTGCCATTCCAAGACGGTCCCAGGAAAGCGAAACAGCAAATAGCCAGGACTGTAGTGGGGAGACCGTTGTGTGGTTCATCCACAGCAAACTGTATGATGACCAGGAGAATGCCCGCTACCGTCGATATCCATAGACCACCAGAGCTGACCCATCGCCGACCCACACGGTTGATTAGAGCTATACCTATAAACTGAAATGGAACTCTGCTTAGTCCCAAGGACATATAATTGATGTAGAAATTCCCTGTCAGAGATTTCACGCCAAAGTAAACTGTATAATAGACTGTGGAATAGGTAAACCATGCCGCAGACATAATAATGGTCGTTATTCGAAAGTCCGAATGAAACAGATCGCCATAGGGGAACCACTTACTACCACCTGTCTCTTGCTCTTTTTTCATTGTGTGGAGATTATCTAAAATGCCTGTATTCGGTAAAGGTTTTCGATTATACCTAGCAATTCTCTTAACCACGTGCTTAGCTTGGTCAACTTTACCGTTGACTGCCAACCATCTCATACTTTCCGGCATCCACAGGAACGTCAGGAAAATCACAGACGTCAGACCGGCTATAGTAAATTGAACATGTCTCCAGTCTCTCAATGCCATGATTACTAGTGCAAAAATGCAACTACCAAACGGCCACAAGGGAAACAAACTGGTCACGCCCCGACCCCATGGGGTAAGGTATTCCTGATGGAGAACTCCACCTGAAATGAATGTCGTTCCCGATGTCAGTCCCACAAGAAATAGGATAGCGGCAAACATTTGCCATGAAACAGAAAAAGGTCCAATGACATTCAGCACTGCACTACATCCCAGTGCTGTATACAGGGGTACCTTTCTACCGTAACGTGTGGCCAAAGGACCGACACACACGCTACCAATGAGAACCCCAACCATCTGTAAGGAGATGATCAAAGATGAAATCCAAGCTCTGTCACATACAAGATTCCATTCCGTCACCACTGTGGACGCGCTATCCCTGAACTTGATGTCACCTGGACATGTCTTTACAGCGTCGCAAGTAGTTACCCAAGATATTTCACTGACATTCTGGTTCAGAAGTGTACGGTTTGAACTGGATGCAGTCGTAGAGATGACGTCATGCTCATCATTATGCTGGTCGTTTGTGAAGTTCGTGATTTGGGCAGCTGTATGATTGAGGTCAACTGTCAGACAAGTCATTCCAGGATTGTAACCGCCGAAAACCATGATGAATATAGTCCACATAAGACATACTTGTGCCATAAAGCAAACCAATGTCAGAATCAGCTGAAACAGGCCACATCCTCCTAGATCCCGTAAGAGAGAATCCGTGTCGCTTGATGACATTCTGCAAACAAAACAAAAACAGTATTCAATAAGATATTGAAGAATATCAGCAAGGCTGATTTTTTCTTTATGTGTCTTATATGCACGAATAGTTCATTGCATATATAACTTGGAACTGTGTCATGGCCACAAGGTGGAACATCGGACATTAGCATTTTGATTGTTGTATATAGATGTCATAAAATCCGACATGTGCAGAGAGCCTATTCTTACAGAAGAGGAAATTAATGGTTTTATTCGAAATATATTCGTATTTTAAAGACACTTTTATTTATAAAAATACTGTACTCCCTTTTAGACAAAATAGAAATTAAAATTGCTCCAGGGGTTTATGGTATATTTGGCTAAAGAGAATTCTCACTTGCAGTTGTGCGAATGCACTGTATGGGTCCATGACATGGCTAGCGTCGTGCTGTTTATATTCATGACTGGCTATCGTATTCAGGACAATATTACCCGATGAAGACTTTGGTTCCGTACAGCATTTCATTTAGGTATTATGATTTGAGATGGCTTGTAATCACACTGTTAATAATGGATGGCATTTATATAGCGCATATCCATTGTCATTAGAAATGCTCTATGCCCTTTACAGAAGCTCTCTCAATCGCTCTTTCTTTCTCTCACCCTCTCTCTCTCTCACTCTCTCTACCTCTCTCTATCTCTCTCTGTCTCTCTCTATCTCAGTGAGCTCAGAGCAAATTGTAACCGCAGCCTGTTAGGCGCAGTCCACTCACAACGTGTATTCTAAAGTATTATAATAATATTTGAATATCTATTAATATTTATTTAATAATGAATTATAAATTTTTGTTGGTGATAGGGGGGGGGGGGGGGAGGGGTGTGATAACAATATGGCTAAATTTTAATCTATTAATTTTAATTTCAATTTTGCCCGGGCAGCGGCCTGTGCGGCCTGCTCTTTATGATTTCCAACTGCCAAGGGATCTTTAACGTGCGCAACGTGCACACGGGCCCTCCGAATTTTTTCGTCCTTATCCGAGAAGACTAGGTACTCGATCCTTTGTTCTAGGATTCCGCGATGGTACCACAAAATTACTCTGCCACACGAGATCAGTAGTGCTGTGGAAACGCGTGGATTCTCTGAAAAATCGCGACCATGGTAGGAGAGTTGATCCAAGAATTATGGGAACCCAGGTCTAGCCAATGAAGTTACGCCAACCGATGCACTGTTGCTTGGCTCCTCCGAATGATATGAACACTTGCATAACATAATGTTACGTATACTAAAATTCTCATTTTCTTGATCTGTTTGTATCATCAACTGCAACACCCAGCCATCCTTGCATCTATAGCATTACTTCTTTCTTTGGATGTGGAGTGGTGCCTTTTGAAAAATTGATGGAATCGGGCGTCCAAACGATGTCATTATAAATTCCTCAAGATGACATGCCCATACTTGACCCAGTTTTACAGGTGTGGTCTTCATACTAATCTATTAATGTGACATCCTCAATAATGGACATCATGTTTGTCTCTTTCATCATGTAACAATCAATTCTGTCTCCCAGTAATCTACCTTACAACCTTACTCCAGCGGCGGTCTAATACCGTCATTTTCCCCACAATGTGTTTTGGGTGTATGTGTGTGTGTGTGCGCGCGCCTGTGTGTGTTTGCGTGTTGTGTGTGCGTGTGTGTATGTATCTGTGTGCGTGCGCACGTGTGTGTGTGCATGTGTGTATTTTTCTGTTAATCAATTTTTTTTTTCCGTTTTCAAATAATCAAAATTGATTTTTATTTCTCATTTCTGCATACGCGGGTTATGGCATTATGTACAACTCTGTGACCTCTGTGTGTGACACCAGTTTGGAGTTGTCTTTTACACATACAAAGATTTTCACAAACTCGTGCCCATCTACTTTGTCCACTTCATTGTGTGGATGTGGTTTGAGGGATGGGGGGGGGGGGGATGGAGGCAAGTTATATTCACTTAGACCCAAGATTAAAACAAAACACAAAAAATGTTATGTTTCCCAACACGTAATTAATTTTTTTGCGTGAACAATTCTGTGTGAGCAATGGTTCCCATTCAAGAATAGACAGACAAATGTATACATAAGTCATTGAGAGAACGAGAAGGAGAGAGAGAGAGAGAGAGAGAGAGAGAGAGAGAGAGAGAGAGAGAGAGAGAGAGAGAGAGAGAGGAGGGGGAGGGGCAGGAATCAGGAATGACTAAATTAAACATATGTGAGTGTGCATGAGAAAACCCAGTATAAGTCGGCAGAGCTGATTTTGAGAAAAACGGCTTTGAAGTGAAAATATGGGTCCGACACAAACCTCCAACTTGGCTGTTGTTTAGGGGACCGTGGCATGTTACAGGGTAAACTGTAGACGAGCAGTGAACACTACTCACTATGATCTCTATAACGGCTTTGTAATTAGACTACGGTCTCCTAACAAGATCCAAAAACTTCCGACTTGGCTGTTGCTAGGGGACCGTGGCATGTTACAGGGTAAACTGTAGATGAACAGTGAACACTATTCACTATGATCTCTATAACTGCTTAGTTATTAGACTACGGTCTCCTAACAGCAATCACTCCAATATTACTTGGTCAATTAGCTATTGCCACTTATAGGATTAAATGCCATTTTCTCAAAATCCTGTTTTAGGGGGGTCATTGTCTTCAATTTATCACAAATGTCTTGTCTTTTATTATATGTACAGAACTCAAAATGTCATGTTGCCGACTTATGCCGGGTTTTCTCATGCACACTCACATATTTGATATGCGATTTGGAGTATATTATGCTTTCTGTGCATGACACATAGCTGAATAATAAACTATACTAATAAAGATAGGGGGAAAAAGTAGACATATTTATACATAATGAAGGAAAGGGGTTTAAAATGGATAAATATAGATGAGAGAAAAGCAGCAAAATAACACTCAAAAAAGGGCCCACCAGATTTTCGTATATTTTCTCTTTCCTAATTACTTTTTTAAGCTAGTGTGGTCTAATTTGCAAAATTTTCTCCAATTTTGCCATCCATGCAGTGTTAAAGAAATTCTATATTGCGCAAGTTGATTTCCCGCAGCCAATGATTTCAAATGGTAGAATGTCTTTCCAACTGTCTCATCACAAAACTTTATTAACACGATGGCATCTACATTGGTACAATGAATAAGTCTTTGTTTACTTTTATTAGTTCTTATTTATCAACAAAGTCTCTTCATTGTATATTGTACTCATTGTATTTTAGGTCTATATTTTAGGAGGTTCGCGGCCCTTGGCATTTACACATGACTTTTCTTATTTTTATGTTTCTTGTTTCTTGTTTCTGTGTCTTTTTTGAAGTAGGGATTACTTTTTTTTAGAAGTTTTCTCGAGCAGCTACCTTGTTCGGCCTGCTCTTCTCGACTTTTAACTGCCAATGTATCTTTAACGTGCGCAACGTGCACATGTGCCCTCCGAGTTTTTCGTATGTATCCGCGAAGACTAGGAGCTCGATCCTACCTACCGTAGGAGCAGGGATAGGAGTATTTCCCCCGAAAAAAATAATCCAACATGCCTACACCGACCGGGGATCGATCTCGGTACATTCTGCATGACAGGCCAGCACCTTGCCTCTAGACCAAAGTGTCCTTATTGTACTCACTGCACTTTATCATTCTAAATATTATATATTATGTAAGACATTTTATTGCGATCTTTACAATTTACAAAAATTACAATAAAAATTCAAAACCAAGGTGAAGCCTGCCGCCACAGCGCACAGCGTCCGTGAACCGTGAAGAGATAACTATAGTTATTGCGCAGAACGATACCAATTAAAACATGGTTTATCACCAGTCGAGACCTAGTCTTGGCCGAGACCTATACTGGAAAAAACCCATTTCAATGTCACCCCGGTGAAGCTGGCAACTGTTGAGAAAAGGGCCAACAGTACATTCTTTGCCGCTACCCATGCGTACATTACATTTCACCGTCAGGGCCCACGATCTGGGTAACGTACTACATCTCTAAGAGTGCTTTTCATTCAAGCAAAACTTTGCAGTTTACAAACGATCTACAGACTGTTTGGAAACATTTAATTGCCTTTCGTATGTATCCATTTTCTCAAACAACATCTGAGGCAGTGTGTGTGTGTGTGTGTGTGTGAGAGAGAGAGAGAGAGACAGAGAGAAAGACAGAGAGAGAGACAGAGGGAGAGAGAGACAGAGAGAGAGACAGGGAGAGAGAGACAGAGAGAGAGACAGAGAGAGAGACAGAGAGAGAGAGACAGAGAGAGAGAGACAGAGGGAGAGAGAGACAGAGAGAGAGAGACAGGGAGAGAGAGACAGAGAGAGAGACAGAGGGAGAGAGAGAGACAGACAGAGGGAGAGAGACAGAAAGAGACAGGGGGAGAGAGACAGAGAGAGACAGGGGGAGAGAGACAGAGAGAGACAGGGGAGAGAGAGAGACAGAGAGAGAGACAGAGAGAGAGACAGAGAGAGACAGGGGGAGAGAGAGAGACAGAGAGAGACAGGGGGAGAGAGACAGAGAGAGAGACAGAGAGAGACAGGGGGAGAGAGACAGAGAGAGACAGGGGAGAGAGAGACAGAGAGAGACAGGGGGAGAGAGAGAGACAGAGAGAGACAGAGAGAGACAGGGGGAGAGAGAGAGACAGACAGAGAGAGACAGGGGGAGAGAGACAGAGAGAGAGAGACAGAGAGAGACAGGGAGAGAGAGAGACAGAGAGAGAGAGACAGAGAGAGAGACAGATGGAGAGAGAGAGACAGACAGAGGGAGACAGAGAGAGACAGAGGGAGAGAGAGAGACAGACAGAGAGAGACAGAGAGAGACAGGGGGAGAGAGAGAGAGACAGGGGGAGAGAGAGAGACAGAGAGAGAGAGACAGAGAGAGAGAGACAGAGAGAGACAGGTGGAGAGAGAGACAGACAGAGAGAGAGACAGAGAGAGACAGGGGGAGAGAGAGGGACAGAGAGAGAGAGACAGAGAGAGACGGAGAGAGAGACAGACAGAGAGAGACAGAGAGAGACAGAGAGAGAGACAGAGAGAGACAGGGGAGAGAGAGAGACAGAGAGAGACAGAGAGAGACATGGGGAGAGAGAGAGACAGAGAGAGAGACAGGGAGAGACAGGGGGAGAGAGACAGAGAGAGAGACAGGGGGAGAGAGACAGAGAGAGAGACAGAGGGACAGAGAGAGAGACAGAGAGAGAGACAGAGAGAGACAGGGGGAGAGAGACAGAGAGAGACAGGGGGAGAGAGACAGAGAGAGACAGGGGGAGAGAGACAGAGAGAGAGACAGAGAGAGAGACAGGGGGAGAGAGACACAGAGAGAGACAGGGGGAGAGACAGAGAGAGACAGAGAGAGAGACAGAGAGAGAGACTGAGAGAGACAGGGGAGAGAGACAGAGAGAGAGACAGAGGGAGAGAGAGAGAGAGACAGAGGGAGAGAGACAGAGAGCAGAGAGAGAGACAGAGAGAGAGAGAGAGGGGGAGGGGGAGAGAGAGAGACAGAGAGAGAGACAGAGAGAGACAGGGGGGGAGAGAGAGAGACAGAGAGAGAGACAGAGAGAGACAGGGGGAGAGAGACAGAGAGAGAGACAGAGAGAGACAGGGGGAGAGAGACAGAGAGAGACAGGGGGAGAGAGAGAGACAGAGAGAGAGACAGAGGGAGAGAGAGAGAGAGAGACAGAGGGAGGGAGACAGAGAGCAGAGAGAGAGAGACAGAGAGAGAGAGAGAGAGAGAGAGGGGGGGAGAGAGAGAGAGAGGGGGGGGGGCACACGCAGGTTCGTCAAAGGCAGAAGTTTTCAAACTTTTTGAGGCAATCGCCCTCTTTGACTCGAATTTGTTTTCATCACCCCCTCCCCCTTTCTCTATTCCCTCCCTCCCCCTCCCCAAATTCCTACTCAAATCCAGAAGTTACATTTCACAAGAAGACAGACTACACACAAATTATTGTTGTATTCTCAACGCCTTATTCATGACAACACGCCTGTTGATTATTCATTGAAAAACAGAAAACATTCTTTATCAAATGTATTATAAAAACAGCCCTTTTCTGTTCATAAAACCCATCAAATGGTATGAAACCTGTTGAACAAGTCGGTGCCTGTCCTGTATTCGTCCCCTAAACGACCTCCATTCATGTTTTCGCCTCCTTCCCCCTACCGCTCTCCGTCCCCTGAAAATTGTCAAAATCGCCTAGGGCAACGCCCCGAGCCTATACATAAAAATGCAAATTTATAATATTCTCAGAAGGCAGACTGTTTGGGGGGGGGGGGGGTGTCTATGTCCAACGCCCGAGATGGAGCCTCAATGCGCTTGTCTATTATTATCATGTATCGAGCTTGCTATGATATTATGGATGTCACAGAATTTTCATGTGCTTTATTTTTTGTTAGCAGAAAAAATTCCCGAAACCAAAACGCACAGCTTTTGTAAAAGTGAAAAAAGAAATGTGCATCGATGCACGCTTCTGCAATATTATAGATTTCATTATGGCGTGCTTTAATTTCGCTGGGATATTCATTCTGGCAGATACCACGCGTTGTTTCTCGCAAAATATGTTTCTTATACAAGAACATTGGAAGACTGGAAACATGGATCCAACACTGCTCGCTGCTTTTCATAAAGTTGAGTTGGAAATGTCTCTCTCGTGCTTTTTTAGCATTTAAGTTTCCGCAGTGTAAGTAATTCTTTAGTGTCCAAGATTTTTAGAATTTCATACTCAGTAATATCCTCGTCAAAAGTGCCAACCTTTTCTTTCCCTCCTTGTTACAAAACTGAGGATGAAATTTGGAGGTCCCGAATCCACCGAGACAATGATCTTTCATTTATCTCCTGTGGATCTCGTGTTCTTGCCTTTGGATTGGACATGTTGGACCCTCCTTAACTCATTTGCTACGGCAAGCCGAATAATTTCATTATTTTGGGTCGCGGATTTTCGCTTCGCTGCGGAAGCCAGTTTTTTGAAATATCGAATCCTATCCTGGTCCAATGATTTTCCTTTACTTTGATATATAATACGTTAGGACTTGTGGTCATACTGAGAGAAAGAAAACAGGTCCTTGAACTACCCCTAAATTTCAACTGGACAGTGTTGAGAGTTCCCGTCCACACCAACCAAAGTTACAGTAGGGGATGAATTAAAGATAACAAAACAAAACCGGCATCTGGCACACCCGCCCCGTCCCAAACCCACCCATCTTCGATTACGGACATTCACAAAATTGCATAGGAGTGTGTCAAAAGGAACGAGATCAAAGAGAGTAGAATGAACCTACCGAACCTCTTTGAAGCAAAAAAACTGCAATTGATAAGATGAGACGGTTAGTGCTTTTAGCGTGCACAGATTTCGCATGGCACCGCTACCTAGCGGCAGACGCGCGGAAGTCATGAAAAGTGTCATTTTTTACAAAACCAAAATAGGGAAAATATTGAATTTTGTTCACTGTTCAGCTATCGCTATTGGCCTTGATTGACGTCACTTCCTGTGGAATTAACCTCAATCGCTATGGGAAAACGCTGGCTATTTTTTCTCTTTTTTTTAGTGGCAGTAGCACCGTCACAATTTTCCATAATAAATAAATTTACCATTATATCAAGCATTCTTTTCATACAATGCGCCATGGCTCCCGCCCCCGATCAGCGCGCAGATTGTGTGTACGGGTTTTTTTAGTAGTGCGAAGAAGGCAGAGCTTCATCTTATCGTTTCTAGTATCTTTGTTTGAAGTCAGCAAACAATCGTCTTCTCTACTCGTACCCGAGGATCGAAACTCGCTTTTCATAACTGATCTTAAAGTTGGATGATTATCTAGATATCCAGATATTTTGAAGTGGATGATCCAAAAATCTGGATCACTCAAAAGCAAGTCGCTGCCCATCAAGTATTCATGTCCTGTGTGCCAGATCACATGATCATAATTATCTTGAATGACGAAACAACCCACTACATGAATGCACTGTAACGGCCAATAGGACTTCCTCTACGGGCGGCACAATGCATTTTCTGGAATTCCGCATTATGATATAGGGGTTTGGGGATCTGCAAAGAAGCAAAATCTGGCAACAGCCCTGACAGTCCTAGAGGATAGAAATATTCAATAGGCCAGATGAGGGATAAACCTGCTCTCCCATCCTTCTTTATCTCTCACTCTTTCTAACAATCCAGTCTTGTTATACATCTCATGCGCGCCATGGCATCATGCGCCTGTTTCTTAGGGGAGAAATTGCACCAAACTGAAACATGTCAAATACAGTCTCACATTCGCTGGCCTCATCGAAGGGAACAGACAAAAAGATTATTATGTTTCAGTGTCATAGACAAACATTTTTTAAAGATTGCTTGAGACTTGAATGAACACAATAGATTTGTACAGAAAAAAAACAACAACGGGTTAAATGAAGAAAATTACTAATATATAATTTTTGAAACAATCATGCAGGCTGTAGCGATGAGGAAGGAAAAAAAAGGAGAGGGAGAGGGGAAACTTGCACCACAATGAAATATTCCCTCCACTACCTTCTTAGTAATAATCAAATTAGTTGATGTTGCTGTTTCTGTTGCCGATGTTGTTGCTGGAGTCGAGGCTGGCCGTCCTATCGAAGACATTTTCTTATTTACAAAAAACTGTGAAATATGTGTAGGCCACAAAGGCCATCTTTAGAAATAATGGATTTATATCATAAAAACCTCGTGGGATTTTTAACTAGATCAACCGCAACTCCTACAGCTCGGATTTGCATGAAATTTTGAAAGTGCCTTCATTTTGTCTTGAAGAAGGTTCTTAACAGTAGGAGAGTACCAGTAAATAAATAAATAAAGAGATAGATAAATATATGATAATATTGTGATAAGAACTAACTTAACAACAAAGTCATCAGGAAGGGTGCAACATGACCGACACGGTATTTTTCAGTTTTGACCATCTGTATTCAAATGCTTGTGTAAAGGAATTCATATCCATCTTAAATAACAGTCACCATCCCCTATTTCATCAAATTTCTAGATCATCCAAGAGCAAACGAATAATACGCAGTGAAAACGAACAGAGAAAGATGCAGAAGGTCGTCTTTATCCTTCGCAATTCATCTCAACAAGATATTTTAGTTGGATGTGTGCCATATTTCACTAAGGCTCCTTACCATGACACTGCACATACGCCTGTTATTGAATTTATTGAGTTATGATACATATTATTATTTGTGCAATGATGCGTAAGAGGTGTGTACCATGTAAATGTATGTGTTCTTAAACGGTCTGTGAACGAGAAATTCACTCATGATGAAAGTGATTCTTATTATCTTATCCTGACTTATCTTAATCTTAGATTTAGCAATAGTGAAGACTTACGTTACTGTCAGATGGAGAAGTTACTGCTATATGCTGATGTATGCCAGGTGATGTCCTGTCGTACGGCTAAGCGTCCCAACTACTCAGTGAAATACTTTAGCATGAAACGTTGCACTTATCCAAAGTACATAGAGCGTAGCATTCCCGAGTCACTAGGAGATGTCTTCTCTTTATAAGAATAAATTATTATCGTCACAGTTCGTGGCTTGGAGCGTGGCCTTCGTAACTACATGGCCAAACACAGCGGGCACGTGACGTCACAGCAAGCGGCGATGCTCGGCTTTCGGCAGAGGTGTTTTGATAACCTGATATCAGTGTACCAACGTAATGTGTACCGTATCGGTACTTGTGTTGTCGTATTACTCAAAGCAAGATGTAGCATGCATGTGCCTTAAGATGAAAGAATGTTTACACTGTAGATCTGCAAGTCTTAAAATTCGACCACAAAAAAGTGACTACTACTATTAATTATTATTTAAAACGGAATAGATCAACGGGAAGCCAAGGCTTAGAGTTTGTCCGACGACTTACTTTACTTATCTACCATTATAGACACCAATATTGCTAGCCTGAGTAGGTTGATGATAATATCATTATCTTAAGCAGCATACCGATATATTTAATAAGGAAATATCGACATAATAATAGATTAGGCCACTGTTGTATTTTAATACATGTATAATGTGTTCACCACTCCTATATCTTTCGTGTCTGTAAGGAAAGAAACGAGAAAAATAGGGAAAGGAGAGGGAGAGAGAGAGAGAGAGAGAGAGAGAGAGAGAGAGAGAGAGAGAGAGAGAGAGAGAGAGAGAGAGAGAGCACATGCACACTTGATAGACAGGAGAAAAGACAGATGGTGAGAGGAAACTTGCAAACATGAACAGTCTAAGATGCTTTACCTTAGCTGGACATAAGGAGCTGCTCAGACGGATAGAACTAAATCCTTTTGGTGAACGTCTTCACTTTTCTTGAAGTATTTGCAGATGATGCCTGGTCACAGAAGCTTTTAGAATAATTGTTCAGGAAAATATTTACCACTGGTTTGATACATTTGGCAGCCACCTCTTCATAAAGAACCCCGCATTCTTCACATTTTCCTTGACATAATTCCAGATCCATAACTCTTCGCAGGGACAATTGCAAAAGAATTATTCTGTGGTTTGTGGTCTGCAGAAATTTATTCTCACTGTCATCTTTTCCAACCAGAACTTGAAAAACATTGAAAGCTTCTGTAATAATTGACACGGCAAGATCAGACGGCCACACTAAACCTCCTCTGTCTAGAGCAGACAAATAGGTGTAACAATCATCAGTCCCCTCCACATGAAGCGTTTTGTCTAGTCTTAACTCGTTCTTGCAGTCGTCACAGTTGGTGCGCGGCAGTCAGTACTTTGGAGACTGCATAACCTGACACAAATACTAAAGTTTTTTGTTGTTCCTCTGTTAATTCGACGTTCTCACAGTCGGGGATCAATGGCAGAAACTCTATATACTGTTGAGCTGAAGAATCTTTCAGTTGGGTAACTGTTTCCTCCAGAGGTTCAGTGACATCTTTGAGTGTTAAAGTCCCTTTGGACGCTGAAACCAGTTTTAGGACGCTAATTAGCTTGAGCTTTTTTTCTCCTTCAAGTAACTGTTGGACCGACACGTGGAAGTTACATCCACTCACTTGTCTGTACTGACTAAATCTAAATTCAAGGTTGTCAGTTTGGAACTTGCCAAGTAAAATATATTTGAACTTTTTTTCATCTAACAGGTAAGAAGAAATTTCTTGTAAGCCTCTCAGTATATGATCCAGAGCAGTCATTGTCTCGTTCGATATAGTGCCTTCTCTTGGTTTCAGATTTAACTTCTGCCACTCCTGAAGCCATTCAACTGCTTTCTTCATATACTGCATGGAGGTTATAACTTTAAAGTCGTCATTCCTGAGTCTCTTAGCTTTGTATGGATGTTTAACATTAACTATGTTCCACAGACGTAGAATTATGTCTAGAAATTCTCTAGTGCCTCGTGTATCTTCCTGCCAGTGCTTCTCAAAATGCTGTAAGGCAAAAATATTTCGTTGATCAAAAACTTTAAGCATCAATTTGACGTTCTGCTTTTCAGTAGCTGTTGGATACAAAGCCTTTTGGTTCAGTGCCGGTGCCAGTTTTAGTGTCACGAGCGAGTGAGCGAGGATCAGTAGTTACGAGAAGAGGGTAGGGGAAAGCGTGCATGTTGTGAGTGGTGGGGGTCTGAATGAGGCGAGAGCGCTGTATTACTATCACTGCACACTAAGACGTCCTAGGGAACGGACGCAGGAGAAAGCCCCAGAGGGCGAACATAAGGAGAGCAGTCGGAAGACTTGGGAGTAGTGTTTTTTCCAGTGATGACTGGTAGGTGGAACGATGATTGATAATTATGATTGATGTATTATATTCGTCTATTACCATGATGTAAATATGTGAGGAATGTGGAAGTCCTTGATACTGTATATAGCAATGTGCGCCATGAGCGATAGATGTAAGTTGAGTTCATGGATTTGTAGCGAGAGTGAGTATTGTGTACTACGGTGGAGGTGTGTTACCGTAGGATGTTTGGTGAGTGAAATGTGAACTAGTGTGTGTACTCTTCATGAGTTGTAATGAGGGGTGAAGTGAATAGAAGTGGTATGGTATTATACCAATGTAATGTTATTCTTGTAGGTGCCGGGGACGGGCCGAAGCGCTGCCTACGGTGAGCACAGCGGATAGGCCAGCATACGGCCGAAGGCCACACATAGGCCAGGAGTGACGCTGTCGTGTAGGACAGTCGCAGCACATGAGTCGTGGCAGTCTGGCCACCGACAGGGACGTATATAAATATATGATCGTGAATGTGCTATTGAAATGCTAATGTGCTATTGCCATGTTGATGTGCTATTGAAATGCTAATGTGCTATTGCCATGTTGATGTGCTATTGGAATGCTAATGTGTTATGGCAATAGGAAGGGGCTATTGAGAGACTGCGGTGCCATTGAAATATTAATGTGCTATTAAGACATGGAGAGGAGAAGCTGAGACCGAAGTGTCTTTAGAAAGTAACTACCGGGTTGTGGACCCGAGGAAGTGTGCCTACGGGAGAAGGCCGTTGTACGGCAGTTGAATTGAATAACATAATGTCTGTATTTGCGCTATTATCTTTATGTTTATGTATAATAAATGTGTGAGTCTGATGGGTTGTTCTGTTAAGTGTTATACTTGTTCGTTCGTGATTGTTGTCTTGTTATAATTATTACATATCCCAGTCTGGGATTTGTGACATTTAGTGCAGACGACTTTTCAGCAGAATACAACTTTCTTAAATGAGAAAATGATGCTTTCATAATTTCAGTACAGGCAGAACTTTCAAATGAAGGAAACTGGAATGTTTTCTCCACATCTTTCTGAGCAAGCCAGTTATTTCTGATACATTTAAATATATGCACAGTATCAAACAGAAAGAACAATGTCTCAGAACTGCTGAAGGGATTCTGTGTAGGAAGCTTCAGTTCTCCTCCACACATTTTGGTAAATGCATTACGATTTACTCGGTTGTTGTCTGAGATCACGCATACAACAGAATATCCTATACTGTGAAGCAATTTCAGAACCTCAAGAAGCATGTCGTACAACAAATCAGTGGTCAAATTTTTGACAGGAACAATTCCCACAACATCTTTACTTTTGCATAACAGGGATGATACCATGAAAACTTGAGCTGCGCTGGCTTCTTGAGACAGAGAATTTGAGGCTGTGCCTTCCAGTTTTCCCTCTTTGTAGGATACTTGGTGCGCGACATGAATTTCGTCTAACATTAAAATTACCATTCTCTCTCCCTCATTCAAACTTTGACACTTTTGCTTCAAATATTCCCCGTGAACGCTTCCATCTGTCAATCCGCTTCCAATAGTAAATACTGATGAAAGTCTCTTCAAATATGAAGTATGTGGTAGAGTTAAATGAGAGTTTCTTAACATAGAATAGGTTCTAGGGGCTGCTGCAAAAATTTGAAAAGCCCACAGCAGTGTTTCAGATGAGTATCGTCTCACCGGAGAAGTCAATAGCTTTAACTGTTCCACCAAAAAGGAAAGTTTGTCTTTCAGTGGTAAAATCTGGTCTTCGCTGTGCTCATCAGTTTCTTCTGCTGGTTCGTCTAAGCACAAATTCTGCAAGCCATCAACAAAAACTTGAATTTGCTGTTTGACATCCATCTCTTCGGCGCTGGCACTGGCGAAGTGTGATAGCATTGTATCAAACTGTGACCAGGATGTGAGGATAAGGGGAGATTGCTGACCAAAGAGCCATTTCAAAGATGTGTTTGGAACTTGAACAATACATGTATTCTCTTGTGTGAAAATCTCTACGTGCATGTCAGAATGTACTCTAATGGCCGAAACTAAAGCTGGCTTGCTGCTAAGTAAATCTTGTAAATTGTAAAAACTCCAGTACGGACTTTCCTTTTCGTCGGATAAATTGGTGCTAGTAGCGGCATGTTTTTCAACGTTGTTGTGTAGCCTATAAATCCAGACGTTCCCTGATACATGACTGTTTAGACTGTTACCAAAATCCGAAAAAGTATCTATTTTGTCACTTTCTAACCAATCAGAAAATGATTCCTCATCTCTTTGCTGGGCCTCCCTATGCCTTTCCTCCGGTGTTTTTCTTTTTGGAGCTGGTTCGTCAGACAAATACGATGGACAATTTGGAAAAATTGACGGGTAAGCATCATCCCTAAGTTTTGGTTTTGATCTTTGCACCGTCAAAACCCTTCCGTCTGGTCTTGTAACAGAATCAGATCGGATGAGGAACTGATCACTAAAGTGTTTAGCACACACAACAGACTGAGATGTAGGAGTAAAGTCAGCTCTAGGACTTTTACTTCGCCATAGATCTCGCCTTGTCGATTCAGTCGGGAATTTAAACACAGAAACTTTCTCACCATCGTCGTAATTTCATCTACAACCTGGAACACAGCACTTTCTAGGCATTTTCACATTGAATATTGTGGTGTCGTGCGTGGGGTTTTTAGAATATTGCAGAATAACGTAATTCCTTCTGTATGGTATACAGAGTTGACATTTAATCGACACACATAAGTCTATATACAGATATGAAAATTACTGTCACTGTATAGGTATACGTTTGTAACGAAATGCCGCGTAATGACCGTCCACTTGCCCGTTCGATCGGTCCACCTTCCTGATCTATTGTTCGAAGTTATGTCTCAGGCTACCTGCGGGTAGAGCAATTATCTCTAACCCGTCCACCTAATACCCCAGCGTCCGAGTTTGGCCACCGTAGAATCTTTGTGCACGTTTTTATGGCTCACGAATTCGAGCTAGCTAGAACCTCCCAGTTTTCCCCTCTGTAATTTTCTGTAATTTTGAGTTTCTGTATATATTCCAGAGCAAATCTGGAGTCGTCAGTCCGCTTGCGATAGACTCACTGCGAGGTCCTGCTCGTGCGAAGCAGTGTACCTGCCTGTAGAACTCAGGCGTGTATTTACAGTGTCTATTAAGGCCTGTATTAAAATTTAGCTCGTAAGGAGCGAGGTCCTGCTCACGTAGAGTGGTGTACCTGTCTGTCGTTCTTATTGTAAGACACAGACGTATATTAACATAGCCTATACGGTGTGTTAAGTTAGCTCGTGTATAGAGCGTTTATGACTTTCAAGTTCGCGTAGGACTTAGTCATAGTAAATTACTGTATTTCTTGCTTCGTCAAAGCATGAAATAAGCTCAGTTAGAGCGGCGTGTGAGTCTAAGCTTAAAGTTAAAGTTAGCTCATGTACGCGGTGCATATATTGCACATATCTTAAGTTCTTAAGGAACTCGTTAATTTCCAGTGCTGTACTCGCTTCTTGTGGCAGTGTTAGACCTGTAAGTCTCAGCGTGACCAGGCAGGCTTCTGTCCGCGTGTAGAGCATTGTACCCGGCGTTTCTGTGAATTGTACAGAACAGCGGGACGGCTGGAAGCCAAGACCATAAAGTAACCACCTGTTTTAAAGTATCCTGTGCATATTGTTAGGACATTTCGATCCTGTTGTGTATCCTGTGACTGTGACCAGAGCCTTATCAGGACATTAGTTATATACTAGTAGTCATCTTGTGGATGTGAACAGTGCTTTTTATGTGGAGTAAGGACATATTTGCAATTGAGTGTATCCTGTAGTGAATTTAAGAGAACATTATCTTGTGGAGTCCAGTTTCCCAAGAGACCGGACATTCGTCGGTTTAGGACCATCATCGTCAAGATCACAGATTCAGAATATAGGACAAGTTTTAGTAACATTTTAGATAGAGTAATTATTGGAAGAGTGTGGATATATCCTGTGTGAAACGTTCTTTAAGTGCAGAGCTGGTGAGATATACAATTACCTTTTTATCTGTGTTTCAGTGTAACATATTATAATCCATTTTATTGTCATTTCATTGCATTAATCAGAAACCTTTTCTTTCAGGGTAATTATCTTAGCTGTTGTTAAACGCATTATCTTTTGAATTTGATCATTGTCATAATATCTGTATGAAATATTTGTCCATCTCTTCTGACACGTTATTTAGACTATTTTACCAACATTAATTAAGCCCCCATCCCACGTGTCCCAATAAATTTATTGTGTGTATAACTGTAAAGCACTTGTTTCCATCGGTGTGTTGTAGTCACTCATAGGCCGGAACATCCCAAGATTGCAAACCGCATTTGCAGTACCATTGTCTGCACCTGCGCTTTGTGACAACGTTATACACAGAAATAATTTCACATATAAATGAACACTGCACAGATAGGCATTGCACAGGTACACGTCTACTGCACCGACTGACGGGACTCCCAGGCATCCTACATATATAGTCAAACAAGAACAAAGACGGACAACGAACTTTGCTTTCTCACGATGTACAACTACCCTAGGACAGGTGGAGAGGAGACAAAGACAAGGTTAACTGTTAGGAGGGTACTGACCACATAATATGCCAGTGTCACTGTGTGTGCGGTCTCCAAGACGTGAGAAGACGTGAGACCGACACAACAAATATCCAATCTTGAGAATAACAATAAGTCTAATAAATCCACACAAAGACAAGAAACAGCAGTCAACACACAAGCATTGTTATAGTGCCGGTATTCAAACTTTGTTTCCTGTAGCCTTGGCCTAGAGAGCGCAGCCTTGAGACGGTACCGCCGCATCCCGTGACGTCACTTACCTGCATATATCGGCATTGTGTTTGGCCATGTAGTTACGAAGGCCACGCTTGGAGTGAACAATGACCGCCCGCGTCCATCAACTGTGCCTACCTGGTTGCACGGTGGCGTAGGCTCAAGCTGGGTTCTCATGTATACGGAAACGGAAACGTCAAAGAGCCTTCAAGTAGTGAAATAGAAAGAACGTTTCCGCACCCCGTTTCCGGACACATGGAAACACTCTATCATTTTATTATATGAGGGATTTTTTGCCGTTTCCGTTTCCGTGCACACGAGAACCCAGCTTTAGGTTTAAGCCAGACCAAGGCTGGCGTAGACCCCAGATTGGTGGCTCGCCACATAATTATTATACACCACACTAAAACACCATTCACCGCCCACGCTTATTATAACGATTAGATATTATTTGTAATGCGATGCTTTACCACATACAACTTTTTCTTTTTGCCAATTTTTGACTTTGCTTTAAGCCTCACTGCATGGATGAGAAGCAGTTTTAAGCTATGTTTCCACACGTTTCACCAAAAGAGCACTCGCGTGCTGGTAGCAGTGAGTCAGTTTTTGGACAAATTCACTTTAAAAAAAAAATGACGCCTATAGCACCAGACACATCGGATGCACTTGAAAAAACGAAAAAATTCTGCTTAGAAGTGGAGAAAAGCGATGATCTAATCCCGTGTTATAACCTCGGTAAAGTTCAGCTGGGCGAGTGTCGGCGCTTGAACCTCGCTAAAACTGTTTGCGAGGTTATGCATCGCTGGCCACGGCTAATTGTTGGCTCTTGAAGCTAGCTAAACGTTTAGTTTAGTAGCGTTTAATAGAAAACGTTTAGTAAACGTTTAATGGCGTGGCTATTACATTTACCAATTATTGGCGTTTGAAAAAGAAGAAAAAAGTGAAAGCCGACAAAATAATGTAGCCCCCCTGTTAAAATCATTATTTGGTAGTAGTACAATGACATGTGTCATGTTAACAAATAACGAGACTGAAGAAAGGCAATCATGTACTATACCCTGTAACTCATAATTATTTTAAAGGCTTTGGAGATACAGGGAATAGGTTATTGTAAACAAAATTCACACACGCATGCACACACACACACACACACACACACACACACACACACACAAGAGTAATTAGGTTTTACTAAGTTCTAAAAGATTTTTTTCTTTTAATTACCTTATAGTAATTATAGTTATGTGCCAATAAATCATTGAGTCTGGGGAATAAAAAGTGGCCACTTTGAAATAACCTAGGTCTCAAAAACCGTAGATTTTACGTCCGAAGTCACATTGTCATTGATACAATCGCCGACGGTAGGGTAAAATTGAATGAATATATCAAAGGAAGGGGTTCACTGTCTTTGGAGTTGCCGCGCAACAGAGTAGACACCGTCTTTGAAGAAAGAAAAACAAGACCGGCGAATATGGGCGGATCTAATGTGACCAAATAAGGTAATAGTAAATATTATTTGGGTAAATAATTTGAGTTGATTGATCGATCTGTGATTAATCATGCGCATATTCGACCCACATTTTAATAGCTGTAACTAATGTCAGTCTCATTTTTTTTTATCAATCAGTGACCATTCAAAGTAAGGCGCCCCACTATGTGAATTTTTTTAATCCAGTGTTTTCCAGTATGTGATACATAAGTCAAGGTACATTTCCAACCTATTGTTTTCGACATTTCCCCCGAGCAGAGGACAATACGTGATGCAATAAGCACTTTCAAAACCTGTTAGAGGAAGATGCCGATCGCAGGATTGACGTTGCGCACAAACCTTACTGGTGTGAAAGTAGATCTCTCAAAGAAACACAGTGCAGCTCTCTCAGTGCTCTAAACTGCAACTCTCTCTGAAAGAACTATACAGGAACTCTCTCACAGAACCAAGTGCGCAACTCTCGGGGAACCAAAGTGGAACTCTCTCACATAACAAGCAACTCTCAAAGAACCAATATGAAAATTGCCCAAGGAACTGAAATGCAGCTATCTCAAAGAGCAAACGTGCAACTCTCTTTCTCTCTCTCTCTCTCTCTCAGAACCAGACCACCAAATTTTCAAAGTACATGATGCTTCTCTCACAGACCAGATCGCACCTCCTTCAAAGAACCGAAGTGCAGCACTCTCACTCCTTCCTCTCACTCTCTCTCAAATAACCAGAGTGAACGTCTCCCATAAAGATCCAGAGTGCAGCTGTCTCTCAAAATCCCTGACTGCAGTTTCTCTAACAGACCCAGAATGCAGATTTATACGAGAACCATCAAGCTGAGAAAGAACAAAAATGCTACTCTCTCTCTCTCAAAGGACTGGGGTGCACCTCTTTCAAGTTTCATCTCTCTCAAAGAACGAATATGCAGCTCTCTCTCTCTCTCTCTCTCTCTCTCTGTCTCTCTCTCAAAGAACTGGAGTGCACCCCATTCAGTTGCATCTCCCTCAAAGAGCCAAAATGCAGCCCTCTCTCAAAGAATCAAAATGCACCTTTCTCTCTCTCTGTCTCTGTCTGGTCTGTCTGTCTGTCTCCCTAATGTCTTTTGTAAACAAATGACATGTAATACTTTGTTACTAAAGAGCGAGGTGTGAATAAATAGTTTGTTTTAGTCTAGGTGCTAAATGATACACTATTATTATACATAGGAAATAAACGAAGTGAAATAATAAGTTAAGAAGAATCATCATTCCTTGGTTTCGAGGGGATAAACTCGAAACAGAACTAAAACTGCAAAGACGACAACAAATGCCGCCGAGGCACTTTTGAACATATTTTTACTATGCCCAAAGAAAGGTAGCGAGGTTATACGATTAGCCAAGCGGCGCGCTGTATGCGCTTGAACCTCGTTAAGGCTTTAGCGAGGTTCCAACAGCCGACTTCAGCGTGTTGTAACCTCGTTAACTCTGGTTACGTAATTACAGTAGGGTTGTCGTCAAAATGCATTACACGGTACAACCACTGGTCAAGAACGTAGGCTAGATACCAAGTTACAGCTCCCAATAACGAAAACTACTAAAGATAATCAGTTTTGTCCTTCTCCTGTAAAATTTTAATTTCTAACTTAACGAGATTCCAACAGCCAACCGACGATGTGTATTTTACTCATTTGTCAATCTAAAAAAGCAAACACACACACACGCAAAAACCTTCCTATGATCTGTATGGTCTCTACATGAGAATTACATGTAAAATAATATAATACTACTCGATCTTCCTCATCTTGCTTGTTCCTTCAGGTTTCTTTAGTTGTCGTGGCTTTTGTTTGTTTGTTGAGATAAGTCTTATTGCATTCCCCTTGCATATGAACATACTATACGCCACGTCAGCATTATTCGAAGCGAAGATTGTCATTAAATGGCAGGAATCTGTGCTCTGGGCGGTTCGTTTAACAGTGAACATTCCGACAGGAAGTGATGACGTCACGGGCTAATTCGTTCGTAGAAAACAAAACAATCCGAGTAGAGGGCGAAATAAGCGACACAAAACACATAAAAAAAAATGACTTCCCAAAACTTCAAGCCTTCAGATCTAAGAAAGGACCTTTTGCAGTGTCATGGAATGGCTAGATAAGTTGGCACCCAGCAGAAGTCATTGCATTAAACAATGTATAATGTATGCGGGTGGTCGAATTCTCTACGAGACACATTCTTGGAAAGTCTGTGCACTGTCCATTCACACCCTAAGATTTATGGACGGCATCTGGCTGTTACTGGGGGTGAGTCCAGCGTTGAAAACTAATGTTCATGAGGAAGTCGAATCAGAGCTCTCCCTACCTCCATCCAGAGAGGATGAAGTTTGAATTTAAAACCAACGTGTAATTGGTAGAGTGATATTAACTGTTGCCAGCGTGTACTTGAGTAAAGTCATATCAAATGAAATTAACGTATAGTTGATAAAGTTAAAGTAAAACCAACATGTAGTTGGACACTTTTGAAACCAGCATGTAGTTGGTAAAGTGTACATAAAAAGCAAAAAGAAAAAAATAAAATAAAATAAAACCAAGGTGCAGTTGGAAAGTGTTCGATTGAGATCAACGTGTAGTTGACTCAATGTGTTGAATCAGCATGTAGCTGGTGAAATAACCCGTTTGATTGTTCATCATATTAAGGTGAGTACGGGTTTTTTTCTTTTACAGAATTATTCTGTTTGAAAGGTGGTAACTGATTAATAATGATAACGGGATGAAAACCCATACCTAATGTCTATATGTCATTATGTAACACGTTTCCACAGTTGAATTTCACACTGATTTAAATACTAACTTTGAGTTAAGGGATACACTCTCAAGGGTACAGTCTGGCCGGTGTCGCTGACGGTAATTTTAAAGGGCTTTATGAGCTCGTTTTGAAGGATCAAATATTTAACGCGTGCCATTCAGAACTAGTCTCCCACATTAAGGAGTGGGCACCTAAGACGTTAGCGGAAATCACGTCCTTAGTAGAACAGTACGCGTCCGCACACCCTAATCGTTCGCTGGCTAAAGCCAAAACTAGCGAACCGTTTTATGCCGGAGTCGGTGGAACTGCGCCAATGGGTACAAGAAATTCTCGACCAGTTCATCGCCAGACGCCGCCTCCGCGTGCATATTCCGAACCGCCGCCCAATAAAGCTCGCGGTTTTCCACGCCGTGCTGGACCTCCCACTCGGGGACATTTTATTCGCTATTCAGGTCCACCCAGTCGTGACGTTAACGAGGGCTACCATTATCAGAGCCCACCATGTCCACCTTCTTGGGCATATTATAATAATCCATATAATGCACCTCCAATGCAACCCAGACGTAATATATATGACAGCACTAGGTGTTATCGGTGCAATAAACCAGGTCATACGTCAAAATATTGTAGGGTTAAGTTTGAAGCTGCAAATGCTTGCACCGTCATTGTTCCGGCTGCACAGAGTAGCCGTAGCGTTGAACTCACGTCGCCCATGACGGGCACCGTTCCGGTTATGTCGGCTCTCCATCAACACGGGTCATTGACCTTATATGAGGGTCATGTTAACGCCATACCCGCGTCTGTGTTACGCGATTCAGGTTGCACCACTATCGGTGTTAGGGAATCACTGGTCAGACCGACCCAGCTGATTGAACAACAGGCAACTTGCATTACTTTCGGGGGCTCCGTCGAGCGATTCCGTCTCGCGGAGATATACATCGACACGCCATTCATTACAGGTGTCGTAACGGCATGCGTATTACCAAATCCGGTCGCCGATCTAATTATTGGTAATTTACAACAGGTTAATGATACACCTGACGGCCAGTTAAAAGTTTGGAACGAAAACGTTGCGTGTGTCACCACACGACAACAGTCAAAACGTGCACCGGATGGTAATTTACAAACCCCTGCGTTTGATTTTAATGTCACGCCTACAGTTTTCTATAAGGAACAACAAAGCGATCCATCACTAAAACCGCTGTTTGCGAAAGTTCAGCCTCAGAACGGAAATGCCTCTCTGTTTATCATTAAAAATCAATTATTATACAGAAATTTCCGAAGTAAACGTGAGACCATTGAACAGCTCGTGGTGCCTAAGTCGTTCCGTCGCGACATTCTGCGTCTCGCGCATGATACATCATTTTCAGGCCATCAAGGTTCAGCCAGAACCAAATCACGGATATTGGCTCATTTTTTCTGGCCTGGTGTATACGCGGACGTGAACCGTTTTGTGGCGCGCTGCGATGTATGTCAAAAACGTACACCTAAAGGTAAAGCATCACGCGCACCCCTTCAGGAGATGCCTCCAGTCTCAACACCATTCGAGCGTGTCGCAGTTGACATAGTAGGTCCTCTTAGTAAATCAGACAGAGGCCATCGATTCATCCTTTCGGTAATCGACTACGCGACGCGCTGGCCTGAGGCTATTCCTTTAAGAGACATTACGGCTGACCATGTCGCTGAGGCACTTGTTACTATTTTCTCGCGAGTCGGATTTCCGACCGAGATTCTTTCAGACAGAGGACCACAATTCACCTCTGATCTATACAAAAAGGTACTAGAATTAGCGGGCATTAAACAGAAATTAACGTCCCCCTATCATCCGCAGTCAAATGGGTGTTGCGAGCGATGGAATGCGAGCATGAAGTCTATGCTAGCACGCGTATCCGCCGACAAACCTGGAGACTGGGACCGTCAGCTCCCCGCTATTCTCTTCGCCTATAGGGAACTCCCGAACGCGTCCACGGGTTTCTCCCCATTTGAGTTATTATACGGACGTAAACCACGTGGCCCGATGGCCATACTTAGTCAGTTGTTCGCCGGTTCTGAAACCGACGATTATGATACGCGATCCGCGTATCAATATGTTGTCGATCTCCGACAACGAATTATTAATGCATGCAAAACCGCTCTGCAATTTGCATACGCTAGAGCGAGTTCTTCAAAATTTTATCGCGATCAGGGCGCCCAAATGCGCGCCTTGTCAGTCGGAGATCTGACACTTGTTCTTTTGCCGCAAACGCAAAACAAACTCCTTCTAACTTGGAAGGGACCATACAGAGTCCTTAAGAGACTCTCCAGAGTGAATTATTTGATAGATATTCGCGGGCAGAGGAAAATATTTCATATTAATATGCTGAAAAAGTACCTGCCTAGCGATGATCGTCGTAACAACTCCGTTCATGTCGTCCCAAGGGCCAACGCGGCTTTAGTTACTGTCGACGACGAGGACCCTTTGAGTATCGACAAATCGTTGCCCATATTACAGCCCACCGAGAGTATAAACGATGTTAATATCAATGATGAGCTTGCGCCGTCGCAGAAACAGGATCTTACACACCTGCTCCAAGAATTTGCCACGGTGTTCACTGATTTGCCGGGTTGTACGTCTTTAGTCCAACATGTAATACGACTTCAGACAGACGTACCGGTGTTTGTTAAACCGTACCAGCGCCCGCTGCACGCTCACGAAACGATAATTACAGAAGTACGTGCCATGCTACGGCTAGGCGTCATAGAGCGATCAACAAGTCCGTATTGCTGACCGATTGTCCTGGTCAAGAAGAAAGACGATACCGTGCGTTTTTGTATTGACTATAGAAAGCTCAATGCTATAACCATCTATGATGCGGAACCCATTCCCAATCAGGAGGACTTATTCGCGCGGTTATCCAATGCAAGTATCTTCTCTAAAATAGACTTATCCAAAGGATATTGGCAGATTCCTCTCGAAGAAGGAAGTAAACAATATACAGCTTTTCAAACCCCTTTGGGTTTAATGCAATGGAAATATATGCCTTTTGGACTGGTTACTGCACCAGCCACTTTCGCGCGCATGATGAACATCTTGCTAAATGAATTGCGCTGCGTTCTATCATATTTCGATGATATATGTATTTTTCAGGCCGATTGGGCTGGCCACTTAATGGCCCTTCGTGAAGTTTTTGCCGCTCTTCGCCGAGCTGGCCTTACCGCGAGACCCAGTAAAGTGTTCCTAGGATATCACCATATAAACTTTTTGGGTCATACCATAACCCACGGGATTCAGACTCCAGATGATCGCAAGATATCCAGTATTTTGAAACTGCAACCCCCTAAAACTAAAAAGCAAGTCCGTAGCTTGTTGGGACTTTTGAATTATTACAGGAAATTTATACCAAACTTTTCCTCTCTCTCAGCCCCGTTATCTGATCTAACGAGGAAGAATGTTCCAAATAAAGTCGCCTGGACGCCTCAGTGCGCTGATGCCCTTCAGACTATTCAGAATTTATTTTCTACTTTCCCCCTGCTTGTTTTACCCGATGTACGCCAGACATTCGTCGTCCGAACGGATGCATCAGATAAAGGAATAGGCGCCGTGTTACTCCAACAGCGTGACGGTTTCTTGCGACCGTGCTTATATGCAAGCCGGAAATTACTTGATCAAGAGACGCGCTATGCGATTGTCGAACGAGAGTGCCTCGCAATTGTTTACGCGGTAGATGCATTTTCTCGATACCTATTAATGTCCGAATTTATAATTGAAACGGATCATCGACCATTACTGTTTCTTAAGTCGAACAGAGCCAAGAATGCTCGACTAACCAGATGGAGCCTTGCGCTCCAGCAATACAAATTTACTATTCGGGCTATACCTGGGGAGGATAATTTACAAGCTGATGTATTGTCCCGTTTGATTTAGTGTTTTAAAATAGTCTGTTGAACATTGAGGTTGAGCATTTTTCACCTTTTTCGGAGACCGTGGATGGTTTCACATTATATTGTCCTACCAATTATGGACATTCTTTCTCAAAATTTCCATGTGATTCCTTTTTCCACTAGCGTCCATCCTGACCATGACCTGAGTTTCAGACAACCTTGACGCCTTTGTCTGCGGGTCAATGAGATGAGGAAATGGCAAACCGAGCGACCAGACCTACTGCTGCCAGGATACCATTACTTTAATTAACTATTGTTCGTTCATGTTTTATGAATGTATTAATTACGCTCAGTGAAGCGATGAGCTAGTTGCTCAATATTTCAGTCTTTACGGTATGTCTGTGTGAGAGAAGTTTATCACTTTAATTCTTAAGTGCTACAATAAATATATATTATCACAGAACGTCGCATATAAATATACTTATGCTATTGTTTTTGTCAGGCCAGAGTTTTCTGCTATTGTACGACAGTACACAATACAGCCTGCTACTGTCACCCCCACTGTCTTGTGGGTCATCTCGGGAGAGAGGAAGACTAGGGGAAGGTAACCCTGAATACAAATACCACACTGCCTTGTGTGTTGCTATGATAGCAAAGGCTATGGGAGTAAACCCAGACAGAAAATCAGGAGTGGAGACCCGAAGGTGGTTGTCAGGGAGAACTGCATCAAACTGGCTTCCAGCATCTCCTGCAGCCGGACTAGTTCCAAATGTATTGACCTGGTCTCTCCCTTGGGTTTAACTAGAATGGCAGAGAGAGGGGTGGTGCCTCTGGGCAAAGCACCATCTCTTAAAAATAGCCCAGGCAAGGCAGCAAAACGAGGAGGCGTTTGCTCGGGCTTGGCAAGCGTCTGTCTCTCCTCTATAAGCCCACCCATTTCCGATTTGGAGAGGACACTCCAGCCATCCGTTACGGATGGGCACAACACGGGAGGTGGCAGTTACCGGTGATAAGCTCAATCCATTTGGCGTACGGATGAGCGCCAGGGGTCCCCTCTGTCGGTGGGAGCGGCTTTTCAGCTGCATTGATCAACTACCGCCCGCCGTAACCTGGGCAGCCCCCAGGCAGTTGGGTGTTGTTCCGCCACGTCAGCCTGCTTCATAAGGTGGTTGGAGCTAGACCAAAAGTCAAAAAGCTGACGTAAAGTGTGCACCTGGCAAAAACAGAAAAATACTAAAACTTGGTACCTGGAACGTCAGAACAATGCGCCCAGGCTTGCAACAGCAAGATCTCACTAATATTGACTCCATCAGGAAATCCCAAATTATTGATCGAGAACTTCAGCTACTAAACATCGACATCGCTGCCCTTCAAGAAACTCGACTTCCCGACTCCGGGTCAGTCAAAGAAGAAAACTACACCTTCTTCTGGCAGGGCCTTAGCAGCGAACAGCCGAGAATCCACGGCGTGGGCTTCGCCGTAAAAAACTCCCTTATCAATTCGATCGCAACTCCAATTGGAGTGTCAGAACGCATCATGACACTCAGACTGAACACCCGGTCTGGTTTTACCAACATTATCTGTGTCTATGCCCCAACACTTACCTCCTCTGACGAAACCAAAGACATTTTCTACGAGGCATTGCAGAGGACTCTCCACAACATCCCTCTCACCGAAGGCCTGCTAATTCTGGGTGACTTTAACGCTCGAGTGGGAGCAGATCACTCCGCATGGCCAAAGTGCATTGGGCACTTCGGCATTGGCAACATCAACGAAAACGGGCAGCGCCTTCTGGAGCTATGCTCCGTAAACTCATTATGTGTTACAAACACGTACTTTGACCTTAAGAGATGCCAAAGAACATCATGGCGCCATCCCAGGTCTGGCCATTGGCATCAATTAGATCTTATTCTCTCAAGGAGGAAGAGTTTGGGCTGTATAAAAATAACTCGTTCCCTCCACAGTGCTGACTGTGACACCGACCATGCACTGGTAGTCAGCAAAATCAAAATTTCGGCCAAGAAAATATACAGATCAAAAGCCCCTTCAATCCCTAAGATCAATGTAACAGCAATCAGAGATGAATCAAATAGAAAGTCATTTGAAAAGTTATTTGCTGAAAGCATGGATAATGTCACCCAATGTGACTCGGTAGATGAAACATGGAACACTCTCAGTTAAAAAATTCATGACTGTGCCATCAAGTCTTTTGGACAGCATAAAGTTTCAAACAACGACTGGGTAGCCCAGAACAGCGAAATTCTCCTACCTCTCATTGAGCAAAAGAAATCTGCTTTCATTGAGTATAACAAAAATTGCAATCAGAGTACAAAAACTTGTTTGAAAAATGCAAAAGCTAAACTTCAGCTGGAGGTAAGACGTTGCGCCAACAAATACTGGACAGACTTGTGTAACAGCATACAAGAGGCAAATGAAAAGGGAGATATGAAAACCGCCTTTAGTCAGATGAAAGTAGCTCTTGGGCCAATCATCACCAAAAGCGCCCCACTTAAGTCTGTAAATGGTGAACCCATCACAGATAAAAATGAACAACTGAATAGGTGGGTAGAGCATTACTCTCTGTTGTGTTCAACTGAGAAAAATATTCCACCAGATTTTGAGGAACACCTCCAAAAACTGCCAATAATGGCCGAACTTGACGCTGAACCTTCCTTAGTCGAGCTTTCCAATGCAATCGACCACCTGTCTGCTGGAAAAGCCACAGGAAGTGACAACATTCCTGCAGAGGTATTAAAAGACCTAAAAGGCCCACTATTACCACACCTGTATAATCTGTTACTGCAGTGTTGGAAAGAAGGCGTGATACCACATGATATGAGAGACGCCAAAATTGTCACACTTTACAAGAACAAAGGAGACAAAGGCGACTGCAACAACTATCGAGGCATATCCTTCCTCAGCATTACTGGAAAGGCTTTTGCTCGCGTCATCCTCTGCCGCCTTCAACAACTGGCGGAAAAAGTCTTACCAGAAACACAATGTGGCTTTCGAAGCAAACGATCAACTATTGACATGATATTTGCACTTCGGCAAATCCAAGAAAAATGTAAAGAACAAAACAGGCCGCTTATAACATGCTTTGTGGACCTAACAAAGGCTTTCGACACTGTAAGCCGATCTGGCCTGTATGCAGTCCTTAAATCCATAGGCTGTCCACCAACATTGCTAAAACTTATTGCATCCTTCCACACTGACATGAGGGCATGTGTCAACTTTGAGGGCTGCACATCCAATTCATTTGCTGTAAACAGCGGTGTGAAGCAGGGATGTGTTCTTGCTCCTACCTTATTTGGTATATATTTTGCAGCCCTACTCAAGAATGCCTTTGGTCAATGTTCAGGTGGAGTACTTATTAACACCAGAGTGGACGGCTCCATTTTTAATGTTGCCAGACTAAAAGCAAAATCTCGTACAGAGCATATTATGTTACAAGAGCTCCTCTTCGCAGATGATGCTGCAATCGTGGCCCACGATGAAACCACGCTCCAGGCTCTCATCAATAGCCTTGCCAAAGCCTGTGACAAATTCATGCTAAAGATCAGTGTCTCAAAAACTGTAGTTTTGACACAAGGCTTGAGAAACCCCAACCCAATCATACTGAATGGCTCTCCTCTGGAGCAAGTGGGAAAATTCTGCTATCTAGGCTCAACCATCAGTGGTAGCACAGACATAACAACTGAAATAAATGCCAGAATAGGAAAGGCGGCCACAGCTTTTGGCAAACTCTCAAAAAGGGTGTGGAACAATAGCAAGCTGACCATCAAAACAAAGGTACTCGTGTACCAAACTTGCGTCCTAAGCACCCTGCTGTATGGCTCAGAGACATGGACCACCTACTCCAAACATGAAAGATCCCTCAACTCCTTCCACCTGCGCTGCCTACGCAAAATTCTCAAGATCAAGTGGCAAGACAGGATCTCAAATATCGAAGTTCTGAGCCGAGCCAACATTCCATCAACTCAGGCTCTCCTAGGCAAAAAAAGAATGCGGTGGCTTGGACATCTCCACCGTATGGAAAATGATCGCATCCCCAGACAAATTCTCTACGGGGAACTTGCTAGTGGCAACCGACCCAGAGGTAGGCCACATCTGCGATTCAAAGACACTTGCAAGGTCACGATGAAAGCATTCAACATCGACCCCAATGAATGGGAGAACCTTGCAAATGATCGAAGCAGATGGAGACAAAAATTGCGCAGTGGCACGCTCGCAATAGACTTCAAGGCAAAAGAAACATACCTGACAAAACGACAGAGGCGGAATGAAAACACTCGCCAAAGTGAACCCAAAAGACTGACCTGCAATCACTGCCATCGCACTCTCGGGTCAAACATTGGTAGAATAAGCCACGAGAGAAGCTGTCAGTCAAAGTGAAAGTGAATATTCTAGCTGCTAAGACCGTCTGTAAAGACGCTAAAGGCCATATATATGCTATTGTCCATCGATAATGCACGTTCTTAGAATTTTTTTTTTGACATTCAGTAACGCTATATTTTTTTTTACAATATAGCCCTTTCAAAAGTACTATTACATAGCAACGTTAGTAGACAGTTATGTCGTTCAAACCCTAAGTTTTCACTGGGGTGGGGGATGTGTCATGATCACATTAGGATCATAAATGCCGTGCTAGGTCACGACGTCAGTGAGTTAATTTTTACGATCTTGTAATTTGTCCTTGAGCTGTTCTCGTGAACAGTTTGTTTTGAAACACCTTTTTTTCTGATAGATGGAGAGAAGGAGGGGCGAGACAGAATAAATGTATAGCTAGGAATGACAGAGCAGTTCTCGACCCCGTGATTTTGATTAACATAGATAAGGGGCGAGTAAAGGTAGTTTATTTAGACGCTTAGTTGGCGTTCGGAAATTCGTGCATAAGAGTAGAAAGCACGGGGTTTGAAGATTTTAGTAGTTAATGTTTCGCATTTTAAATTTTGTCTAGACCGTAAAATTGACCTTGATTTTGGCGCAAGGCCATGACAAGCATAAATTAATATTGCAGGCTGAGCTGAAGCGACTGCACCAATCAAATGTATGAATCTGGACGGAAGGTCGATGTTACGGGTTCACCAAGGGGTGTGCCCTCGAATGTTACGGTGGGGATTACTAAATTATAAATTTAGGTGTTCGACTGCATTTAAATCGAGAGGTTTTAAAAATTACTCTGCCATACCATGCCACATACACTAATAACAATTTCGAGTAAGTTATATCAAGGACCTTGTAGGGCCACAAATTTATTACCTAAATACCTAACAATTTCGTCTATCGTTTACATATTAAAAGACAACATCAGCAGCATCAAATGAAAATACTAAAATGCATAACTATAAATCTCCTCTAGATTCTTAAAAGATTTGAAACTCTATATCATTCTGATTCATTCACAGTTTACTTAGTAATTATTTATCTTCAGAAATATAGACTGCCTACTATCTCACAAATGATATACTTAGGTCTCAGACGACAATATTAACTCATTTAACTGCTTATAAAGGATCAAACCGTCAAGACACACTGACGTAGTTAAGATAGATCTAGATCTGTTCTAGGATGGGCTGGCAATCCCCAGCCTCATCCAGACACATCAATTACAATTTACAAATGTATATTCCAGTCACTCTTTCTAGATCTTAATTGCAAGTAAAACTTTATGGTCTTGCATTCCTTTGGTCGCACTTCTACTGGAAAGTTAGGGTCAGATTCACATCATCTCGAATCATGGTGATGACACTTACGATTGGTTCCCTGAAACGATTTCAGGGAACTGGAGAAAATAGCTGTGGATTATTTTCATTGTCTATCCAGGACATAGACATGACGTTAACAGTCTGTTGGTTCTCTCTGGCTGAACCTTGCCGACACCCTCGCAGGATGGAATACGCTGCATGGAGTGATCAAATCTCAAGATGGCTTCGGCCAAATCTTCTGCAAGTCCACGTGACTGCTCAAATTCGATTGGTGCATCCACTTCGAGCTCCGCTCGCAGCGCCACTAGATTCTATTAATAGTAACAGACAAAGTTATTAAACTATATCAAAACCCTTCGCAAAGTCTCTACACCCTAAACGTTTTATGTACGAATTTATTCACTCCTTATTCGCCCCGTCTTTCCCTGTTAAAGTACACCCAAACTACGGGGTTGCAAACTGCATCGTCACTGTTAATTTATCCATTCGTTCTATCTTGCCCCACTTTCTTTCCATCTCTAAGAAAAGCGTTACAAAAACAAACTGTCCACGGGAATAGTTCAAGGACGTTTGGACTGGCTAAAATCAATGATGCCATGTAATAAACAATGCGTGACCTAGCACGGCAATTCAAATCCTAATCCTGACATATCCCCCACCCCAGTGAAAATTTTAAGAAAAATTTACACGATAAGATCCAAGAAATCTCAAAGTTATTGTGGTAGGGGCTTAAGTAGTACTGTAGAAAAATGAGTCTTAAGCTTGAGAAGAAAAATCTAACTAAGAACGTGCATAGTGGATGGACAAAAAGCATACAATTATTGATGCCACGTTCTATAGAATTTATTCTATTTAAACATTCTTACTGCACACAATCAAAATTCTCAGAAACATCTATAATAATAATGAGTATATCACTGTATACTGCTGGATTAAAGTATAACTATTATCAAATAATGAAGCCTTACTGAAGAAATAGGCTCATAATTATTTAGTCAACACACACAATTGCTGCTTATATACACATTCACACACAATATATTGTTAATTAAAATACTGTGGTATCCAATGGCAGCAGTAGCTCTGGTAGCTTGGTTTGCCATGTCTTCATCTCATTGACCCGCTGACAAGGGCGTCAGGTTTGCCAGAAGTTCAGGTCACAGTCAGGAATGACGCTGGTGGAAAAAGGATATTCACAAAAAAAAGGATTGTAAAACTGGTTCATAAAGTAATGAACAAGATAAATGTGAATCCATCCACCGTCTAGAATTGAGGGGGACAAGCACTATCCAACCCCAATACAAGACACAACACTCTTTAATAGGAATTTAAATGAGACGTGACAAAATATCAGCTTGGGAATTGTCACCGCCAGGGATAGCACGGATTACAAACCGGTATTCCTGGAGTGCAAGACTCCACCTCGTTAATCGAGCATTTTTAGCCCTGTTAGTCTTTAAGAATAACAACGGACGATGGTCCGTTTCAATTATAAACTCGGACATGAGTAGATATCTCGAAAATGCGTTTACAGCAAAAATGATAGCGAGGCACTCTCGCTCGATAATTGCATAGCGGCATTCCCTATCTAGCAACTTGCGGCTGGCGTATAGACATGGCCGCAAGGTATCGTCTCGTTCCTGTAATAACACAGCTCCCAATCCCTTGTCCGACGCATCAGTGCGGACAATAAATATTTGGTTTATGTCTGGAAGTATGAGAATGGGGGAAGTGGAAAACAATTGTTGAACGGTACGAAGTGTATCAGCACATTCGGTTGTCCATTTCACTTTATTAGGAAAATTCTTTCTTGTGAGGTCCGATAACGGAGCTGTAAGCGAAGAAAAATTTGGAATGAATTTCCTATAATAGTTAAGAAAGCCCAATAAACTACGAACTTCTTTCTTAGTTCGAGGAGGTTGGAGCTTTAAGATGGTAGTTATCTTCTTGTCATCTGGAGTCTGAACGCCGTGGGCAATTGTATGGCCCAGAAAATTAATTTCATTATATCCTAAAAATACCTTACTGGGTTTCGCCGTAAGGCCAGCTCGACGAAGAGCAATAAAAACTTGTCGTAGGGCTGCGATGTGGCCCGACCAATCGGTTTCATAAATACAAATGTCGTCAAAATACGACAATACGGAATTCATACCCTGGAGCAATATTGTCATCATACGGGCAAAAGTAGCAGGGGCTGTAACTAACCCGAAAGGCATATAGCGCCACTGCATAAGACCCAACGGAGTCTGAAAAGCGGTATATTGCTTGCTATTCTCATCAAGCGGAATTTGCCAATAACCTTTGGAAAGATCAATTTTAGAAAAAATCGTTGCCCTCGCTAACTGAGCAAAAAGATTCTCCTGGTTGGGAATCGGTTCAGCGTCATATATCGTAACCTCATTAAGTTTACGATAATCAATACAAAAACGCACTGTCAGGATTAGGATTTGAATTGCCGTGCTAGGTCACGCATTGTTTATTACATGGCATCATTGATTTTAGCCAGTGCAAACGTCCTTGAACTATTCCCGTGGACAGTTTGTTTTTGTAACGCTTTTCTTAGAGATGGAAAGAAAGTGGGTCAGGATAGAACGAATGGATAAATTAACAGTGACGATGCAGTTTTCGACCCCGTGGTTTGGGTGTACTTTAACAGGGAAAGACGGGGCGAATAAGGGGTGAATAAATTCGTACATAAAACGTTTAGGGTGTAGAGACTTTGCGAAAGGTTTTGACATCCTAAGTCTGACTTTGTCTGTTACTATTAATAGAATCTATTGGCGCTGCGAGCGGAGCTCGAAGTGGATGCACCAATCAAATTTGAGCAGTCACGTGATTTGCAGAAGATAAGCGGTGACATGTTTATGCTACCTCACTCCATGCAGCGTATCCTATTCTGCGAAGGTGTCGGCTAAGGTTCAGCCAGAGGGAACCATAAGACTGTTAACGTCATGTCTATGTCCTGGATAGACAATGAAAATAACCCACAGCTCTTTTCTCCAGTTCCCTGAAATTGTTTCAGGGAACCAATTGTAAGTTTCATCACCATGATTCGAGATGATGTGAATCTGACCCTAACTTTCCAGTAGAAGTGCGACCAAGGGAATGCAAGACCATAAAGTTTTACTTGCAATTAAGATCTAGAACGAGTGACTGATATACACATTTGTAAATTGTAATTGATGTGTCTGGATGAGGCTGGGGATTGCCAGCCCATCCTAGAACAGATCTAGATCTATCTTAACTACGTCAGTGTGTCTTGACGGTTTGATCCTTTATAAGCAGTTAAATGAGTTAATATTGTCGTCTGAGACATAAGTATATTATTTGTGAAGTAGTAGGCAGTCTATATTTCTGAAGATAAATAATTACTAAGTAAACTGTGAATGAATCAGAATGATATAGAGTCTCAAATCTCTTAAGACTCTAGAGGAGATTTATAGTTATGTATTTTAGTATTTTCATTTGATGCTGCTGATGTTGACTTTTAATATGTAAACGATAGACGAAATTGTTAGGAATTTCAGTAATAAATTTGTGGCCCTACAAGGTCCTTGATATAACTTACTCGAAATTGTTATTAGTGTATGTGGCATGGTATGGCGGAGTAATTTCTAAAACCTCTCGATTTAAATGCAGTCGAACACCTAAATTTATAGTTTAGTAATCCCCAACGTAACACTCGAGGGCACACCCCTCTTCCAACTCGTAACACTGGAGAGGGACCCTTAAAGAACCTTAGATAACGCCATGCCACTTAGTTAGATTATTTTAAAACCTATTGTATTTTTTTATTCCATTATTTGATATTGTACTGTTCTAATATTATGTTTTCAGGTGCTTTTTATTATAGAGTTTAAACAATTTGTATTAATCGAATATTTTGTTTCAATTTCATATGGTGAACATCCCAACATCCCATTGACCCGTGGACACCGGCGAGGGAACCCTTTCATCATCCGGTTTTACTTCAGACAGAAATACAAGTTTGGGCTTGGAGCTATGGATTGAGGATATTTACCATCTGAATTCCTCAAAAATAAAGATAAGTGATCCATCTATCTAACAGTCTTGGGGAGGGCGACGTACTTTCCGCTCTGTGTGTATTGTTCCAGGCCATTTTACTATTTACTATATGTTTAGTTTAAGTGCGGGAGGTTGGTTGGGATCATAGGTTAGCATATCTTCTTTGCCATTACGAAGGATATTGGAGGCCTTGGTGGCTATGTAAAATAACTCGGGGGGATTTGCTTCTCTGTGAATAGTTCTATTAGGGATCCATTATTCGTATAGATTGTGGCGTTCTTTTCCTTCCTCACATTTCTTTAGGAAGATGTCTCTCCTGTTTTCTTCTTAAACTATCTGTAATATAAATTAGGACTTGTAGGGTCTGTTATCGTTCGTTTTACTTGTCAGTATACGTCCTGTTTATTGTATTTTTTTTTGCTTATAAACTTTAAACTACTATAATAACATTGATATGTTTAGAATATATGCCTGAGGTCTTTCACGTGCTAAAACCACGTTGAATTGTAATCTGGTATTGACATATGTGAGAGAGAGATATAATAATTTTTGGTTCACGTGACAATTTCACGTTGAAGATAGATCTAGAGAGATTAATTTTGCAGTGGTAACAGAAGACACTGCGTGTGCGTGTTTTGAGAAGAGAGAGAATTTTGAGAGTGTTTTGAGAACACAGAGATATTTCAAATTTGTCGTGTTGAGAGAGAGATATATTTTTGATTCATCGCATTGAGAGAGCGATTCGTTTTTGACAGTGATAACAGAGGACACTGATTCTTGCGTTGAGAGAGACGTAAAATTTTGAGAGTGATCACTCAAGACATTAATTTATCGCAGTAAAGGCGATATATAGTATTTTATTGCAGTGGGAGCAACGGATAGACGGCACTGCCTTACTAGAATTTATATTGAGAGAGAGAGAGATAAAGTTTTTGCAGTTTAAGTGATACTGCCTGTAATTTTCAGAGAGAGATAAAGTGTTTGCAGTTTAAGTGATACTGCCTGTAATTTTCAGAGAGAGATAAAGTGTTTGCAGTTTAAGTGATACTGCCTGTAATTTTGAGAGAGAGAGATAGAACGTTCTTTTCGCGAAGCAGTGCTAACATAAGACACTGAGTTAATATTAACAGTCAATAACTGTTCATATAAGATATTGATACCGCGATATACCGTAACATTGGGTAAATATTTACTAACTTTACAGACTTTAACATATCATGGCTGAGTTTCTTAAATATTTAGAATCTGCCAAAGTTCTGGGCATACCAGAGGAAGAACGCGCCGCGTGGTGCGAACGACACGTACAACAAGACCGAGAGCGCGAGGATCGAAAAGAAGCAAGAGAAAGAGAAAGAGAAAAAGAAGAAAGAGAAAGAGAAAAAGAAGTAGAAAGAGAAAAGGAAAGAGAAAGAGAAAGGGAGAAAGAAAGAGAGAGAGAAAAGGAAAGACAGCATGAACTAGCAATTAAAAAGTTAGAGCAACAATCGCTTGTAACACCCACTACTGCCACCAATTCTTATGCTACTAAACCAAAACTACCACCATTTAATGAAAAACTCGACCGGATCGACGCATATTTACATCGGTTCGAGTTACACGCTAAATGCGTCGGATGGCAGCAGGCGATGTACAGTTCATGCCTGTCCAATTTATTAACGGGTAAGGCTTTAGAGGTATTTCACAGCCTTAAAGTAGAAGATGCCAACGATTATGACAAGCTTAAAACAGCACTGCTTAAGCGATTCCAGCATACCGAGGATGGCTTCCATCAAAGATTTCGCTCATGTAAACCTGAGCCATCTGAAAATTTCTCAACTTATGTCAATCGGTTGAAACATTATTTAGATCGCTGGATTGAGCTCGCGAACGTAACTACCGGAAATTATTCCCAACTTTACGATTTGGTCTTAAAGGACCAAATCTATACCGCATGTCATTCCGATTTAGTCGCCCACCTTAAAGAGAGGGCTCCGACATCCTCTGAAGAAATCACATCGTGCGCCGAACGATACGCGTCCGCTCACCCAAATCGCCCTTTGGCAAAGCCTTCAACTACAACACCGTGTTATGCCAACGTAGGCAAAGGAGCGCCAACCGGACACGATCGTTCAAGGGCGACTCGTCGTCAGGCCCCAAATTCACGCTTTCAATCAGAGCCGCCTTTTTGTAGACAGAGAGATTTTCCGAATCGAGGTAATGCATCCCCGCGTCGAGGATATCAGACTTATTCTTTTTACGAGCCTCGCCCATATTATCGTGGCAACTATCCAGGCCAACAATATAACCGGCCTCAGGGACCGCCGCGACGAGTGCATTTTGATGATAGTTATAATTATAGTAGACCGCAGAGTCTTCCCTATCGTGGAAACGATCCTAATCGTACTATATGTTATAAGTGTAATAGGGTAGGCCACATACAGAGATTTTGTAACGCGAAATTGGAATCAGCAAATGCCTGCTCGGTTAAACCTACACTTTATGAGACTGACGGTCATTCTGAATCTTCATGACAATCAAAGACTATTCCAGTCATGTCCGCCCTACATGAACTGGGTGAATTAACATTTTACCAGGGCCGCGTGAACGCGATTCGCGCTTCTGTTCTACGTGACTCCGGATGCACGACTATCGGCGTTCGACAGTCACTAGTCCGTCCAACACAATTTTTGGACAAGGAGGTAACTTGTATTACTTTTGGCGGATCTGTAGAGCGATTCCGTCTTGCAGAAGTTTATATTGATACACCTTTTCTCACAGGTATTGTTACTGCATGTGTACTGCCTAATCCAGTGGCTGATGTAATCATAGGGAATGTACCTCAAGTAAATAAGTTTCCTATCGGTAACTTGGAAATTTGGACTGAGGATGAGAGTATTGCTTGTGCGACAACACGCCTACAATCGAGACGACGAGCAGACAGTCCATTGAATAATCCTACTATTGAAGTGAACATAACGTCTAGTGCATTTCATGATGAGCAACATTCAGATCCCACATTGAAACATTTGTTTGCTAAGGTTGATCCTACCGCACCGGATACCTCTAAGTTTCTTATGAAAGATGATTTATTATATCGTAATTTCCGGAATAAGCGAGAGGCTATTATGCAACTTGTAGTACCGAGATCTTTTCGTCGCGACATTATTCGTCTCGCGCATGACACTTCCTTGGCGGGTCACCAGGGAAAGGCCAGAACTAAGTCTCGAATACTATCCCAATTTTTTTGGCCCAGTATTTACGCAGATGTAAACCGGTTCGTATCAACATGTGACGTATGTCAGAGACGTACCCCTAAAGGAAGAGCATCGAGAGCTCCTCTGCAGGAGATGCCTATGGTCTCCAGACCATTTGAGCGCGTTGCCGTAGATATAGTTGGTCCTCTACACAAGTCAGACAGAGGACATCGTTTTATACTTTCTGTCATTGACTACGCAACCCGTTGGCCAGAGGCCATTCCGCTAAAAGACATTTCAGCTGATCATGTCGCTGAAGCTCTTATTACTATTTTTTCGCGTCTAGGGTTTCCGGTTGAAATTTTATCGGACAGAGGTCCACAGTTTACCTCTGAGCTTTTTAAGAAAGTCTTGGAGTTGGTCGGGATTAAACAAAGATTGACATCTCCATACCACCCACAGTCTAATGGCTGCTGTGAACGTTGGAATGCTACCATGAAAAGTATGCTTGCACGAGTTTCCGCCGACAAACCGAGTGATTGGGATCGACAACTCCCCGCTATTCTTTTTGCATACCGAGAACTACCGAACGCATCGACGGGTTTTTCTCCCTTCGAATTATTGTATGGTCGTAAGCCGCGTGGTCCAATGGCCATACTCCATGATTTATTCGCTGGATCAGACACGGACGACAACGATACGCGGTCTGCATATCAATACGTTGTGGACTTGCGTCAGCGAATTCTTAACGCATGTCAGCTCGCACAAAAATCTTCAGCTGCGCATGCTAGTCTTTATAAACAATATCGTGATCAAGGTAGCCGATTGCGAACCTTGACCGTCGGAGACCAAACTCTTGTTCTCCTTCCGGAAACGAAAAATAAACTCCTTCTTACATGGAAGGGACCTTTCAAAGTTCTAAAGAGACTTTCTCGAGTAAATTATCTTATCAAGATTCGGGGACAGGACAAAGTCTTCCATATAAATATGTTAAAGCAGTACCTATCCGACGATGATAATCGACAGAATAATCGCCGAAATGTGGTTGCACAGGCCAATGCGGCCTTGGTTTCAGTTGACGATGATGATCCTATTAAGATAGAGAATTCAATACCCGCACTTCGATCTTCTGAAAACACTTCGGATGTGAATATAAATCCAGATTTATCTGAATCGCAAAGACAAGATTTAAGAGATTTGCTTAACGAGTTTACTACAGTCTTTACTGATCTACCAGGTAATACTTCTTTGGTACAGCATGTTATAAGATTGAAGACGGATATACCCGTCTTTGTTAAACCATACCCGCGTCCGCTGCACGCACAGGAGACTATAATATCCGAGGTACGTAACATGTTTCACCTGGGAGTGATAGAGCGATCGACGAGTCCATATAACTCACCCATCGTCTTAGTGAAAAAAAAAGATGATACCGTGCGTTTTTGTATTGATTATCGTAAACTTAATGAGGTTACGATATATGACGCTGAACCGATTCCCAACCAGGAGAATCTTTTTGCTCAGTTAGCGAGGGCAACGATTTTTTCTAAAATTGATCTTTCCAAAGGTTATTGGCAAATTCCGCTTGATGAGAATAGCAAGCAATATACCGCTTTTCAGACTCCGTTGGGTCTTATGCAGTGGCGCTATATGCCTTTCGGGTTAGTTACAGCCCCTGCTACTTTCGCCCGTATGATGACAATATTGCTCCAGGGTATGAATTCCGTATTGTCGTATTTTGACGACATTTGTATTTATGAAACCGATTGGTCGGGCCACCTTGCAGCCCTACGACAAGTTTTTATTGCTCTTCGTCGAGCTGGCCTTACGGCGAAACCCAGTAAGGTATTTTTAGGCTACAATAAAATTAATTTTCTGGGCCATACAATTGCCCACGGCGTTCAGACTCCAGATGACAAGAAGATAACTACCATCTTAAAGCTCCAACCTCCTCGAACTAAGAAAGAAGTTCGTAGTTTATTGGGCTTTCTTAACTATTATAGGAAATTCATTCCAAATTTTTCTTCGCTTACAGCTCCGTTGTCAGACCTCACAAGAAAGAATTTTCCTAATAAAGTGAAATGGACAACCGAATGTGCTGATACACTTCGTACCGTTCAACAGTTGTTTTCCACTTCCCCCATTCTCATACTTCCAGACATAAACCAAATATTTATTGTCCGCACTGATGCGTCGGACAAGGGATTGGGAGCTGTGTTATTACAGGAACGAGACGATACTTTGCGGCCATGTCTATACGCCAGCCGCAAGTTGCTGGATAGGGAATGCCGCTATGCAATTATCGAGCGAGAGTGCCTCGCTATCATTTTTGCTGTAAACGCATTTTCGAGATATCTACTCATGTCTGAATTTATAATTGAAACGGACCATCGTCCGTTGTTATTCTTAAAGACTAACAGGGCTAAAAATGCTCGATTAACGAGGTGGAGTCTTGCACTCCAGGAATACCGCTTTGTTATCCGGTCTATCCCGGGCGGTGACAATTCCCAAGCTGATATTTTGTCACGTCTCATTTAAATTCCTATTAAAGATTGTTGTGTCTTGTATTGGGGTTGGATAGTGCTTGTCCCCCTCAATTCTAGACGGTGGATGGATTCACATTTATCTTGTTCATTACTTTATGAACCATTTTTACAATCCTTTTTTTTTGTGAATATCCTTTTTCCACCAGCGTCATTCCTGACTGTGACCTGAACTTCTGGCAAACCTGACGCCCTTGTCAGCGGGTCAATGAGATGAAGACATGGCAAACCAAGCTACCAGAGCTACTGCTGCCATTGGATACCACAGTATTTTAATTAACAATATATTGTGTGTGAATATGTATATAAGCAGCAATTGTGTGTGTTGACTATATAATTATGAGCCTATTTCTTCAGTAAGGCTTCATTATTTGATAATAGTTATACTTTAATCCAGCAGTATACAGTGATATACTCATTATTATTATAGATGTTTCTGAGAATTTTGATTGTGTGCAGTAAGAATGTTTAAATAGAATAAATTCTATAGAACGTGGCATTAATAATTGTATGCTGTTTGTCCATCCAATATGCACGTTCTTAGTTAGATTTTTCTTCTCAAGCTTAAGACTCATTTTTCTACAGTACTACTTAACCCCCTACCACAATAACTTTGGGATTTCTTGGATCCTATCGTGTAAATTTTATTTAAAATTTTCACTGGGGTGGGGGATATGTCAGGATTAGGATTTGAATTGCCGTGCTAGGTCACGCATTGTTTATTACATGGCATCATTGATTTTAGCCAGTGCAAACGTCCTTGAACTATTCCCGTGGACAGTTTGTTTTTGTAACGCTTTTCTTAGAGATGGAAAGAAAGTGGGTCAGGATAGAACGAATGGATAAATTAACAGTGACGATGCAGTTTTCGACCCCGTGGTTTGGGTGTACTTTAACAGGGAAAGACGGGGCGAATAAGGGGTGAATAAATTCGTACATAAAACGTTTAGGGTGTAGAGACTTTGCGAAAGGTTTTGACATCCTAAGTCTGACTTTGTCTGTTACTATTAATAGAATCTATTGGCGCTGCGAGCGGAGCTCGAAGTGGATGCACCAATCAAATTTGAGCAGTCACGTGATTTGCAGAAGATAAGCGGTGACATGTTTATGCTACCTCACTCCATGCAGCGTATCCTATTCTGCGAAGGTGTCGGCTAAGGTTCAGCCAGAGGGAACCATAAGACTGTTAACGTCATGTCTATGTCCTGGATAGACAATGAAAATAACCCACAGCTCTTTTCTCCAGTTCCCTGAAATTGTTTCAGGGAACCAATTGTAAGTTTCATCACCATGATTCGAGATGATGTGAATCTGACCCTAACTTTCCAGTAGAAGTGCGACCAAGGGAATGCAAGACCATAAAGTTTTACTTGCAATTAAGATCTAGAACGAGTGACTGATATACACATTTGTAAATTGTAATTGATGTGTCTGGATGAGGCTGGGGATTGCCAGCCCATCCTAGAACAGATCTAGATCTATCTTAACTACGTCAGTGTGTCTTGACGGTTTGATCCTTTATAAGCAGTTAAATGAGTTAATATTGTCGTCTGAGACATAAGTATATTATTTGTGAAGTAGTAGGCAGTCTATATTTCTGAAGATAAATAATTACTAAGTAAACTGTGAATGAATCAGAATGATATAGAGTCTCAAATCTCTTAAGACTCTAGAGGAGATTTATAGTTATGTATTTTAGTATTTTCATTTGATGCTGCTGATGTTGACTTTTAATATGTAAACGATAGACGAAATTGTTAGGAATTTCAGTAATAAATTTGTGGCCCTACAAGGTCCTTGATATAACTTACTCGAAATTGTTATTAGTGTATGTGGCATGGTATGGCGGAGTAATTTCTAAAACCTCTCGATTTAAATGCAGTCGAACACCTAAATTTATAGTTTAGTAATCCCCAACGTAACACTCGAGGGCACACCCCTCTTCCAACTCGTAACACGCACGGTATCATCTTTTTTTTTCACTAAGACGATGGGTGAGTTATATGGGCTCGTCGATCGCTCTATCACTCCCAGGTGAAACATGTTACGTACCTCGGTTATTATAGTCTCTTGTGCGTGCAGCGGACGCGGGTATGGTTTAACAAAGACGGGTATATCCGTCTTTAATCTTATAACATGCTGTACCAAAGAAGTATTACCTGGTAGATCAGTAAAGACTGTAGTAAACTCGTTAAGCAAATCTCTTAAATCTTGTCTTTGCGATTCAGATAAATCTGGATTTATATTCACATCCGAAGTGTTCTCAGAAGATCGAAGTGCGGGGATTGAATTCTCAATCTTAATAGGATCATCATCGTCAACTGGAACTAAGGCCGAATTGGCCTGAGCAACCACATTTCGGCGATTATTCTGTCGATTATCATCGTCGGACAGGTACTGCTTTAACATATTTATATGGAAGACTTTGTCCTGTCCTCGAATCTTGATAAGATAATTTACTCGAGAAAGTCTCTTTAGAACTTTTAAAGGTCCCTTCCATGTAAGAAGGAGTTTATTTTTCGTTTCCGGAAGGAGAACAAGAGTTTGGTCTCCGACGGTCAAGGTTCGCAATCGGCTACCTTGATCACGATATTGTTTATAAAGACTAGCATGCGCAGCTGAAGATTTTTGTGCGAGCTGACATGCGTTAAGTATTCGCTGGCGTAAGTCTACAACGTATTGATATGCAGACCGCGTATCATTGTCGTCGGTGTCTGATCCGGCGAATAAATCATGGAGTATGGCCATTGGACCACGCGGCTTACGACCATACAATAATTCGAAGGGAGAAAAACCCGTCGATGCGTTCGGTAGTTCCCGGTATGCAAAAAGAATAGCGGGGAGTTGTCGATCCCAATCACTCGGTTTGTCGGCGGAAATTCGCGCAAGCATACTTTTCATGGTAGCATTCCAACGTTCACAGCAGCCATTAGACTGTGGGTGATATGGAGATGTCAATCTTTGTTTAATGCCGACCAACTCCAAGACTTTCTTAAAAAGCTCAGAGGTAAACTGTGGACCTCTGTCCGATAAAATTTCAACCGGAAACCCAAGACGCGAAAAAATAGTAATAAGGGCTTCAGCGACATGATCAGCTGAAATGTCTTTTAGCGGAATGGCCTCTGGCCAACGGGTTGCGTAGTCAATGACAGAAAGTATAAAACGATGTCCTCTGTCTGACTTGTGTAGAGGACCAACTATATCTACGGCAATGCGCTCAAATGGTCTGGAGACCATAGGCATCTCCTGCAGAGGAGCTCTCGATGCTCTTCCTTTAGGGGTACGTCTCTGACATACGTCACATGTTGATACAAACCGGTTTACATCTGCGTAAATACTGGGCCAAAAAAATTGCGATAGTATTCGAGACTTAGTTCTGGCCTTTCCCTGGTGACCCGCCAAGGAAGTGTCATGCGCGAGACGAATAATGTCGCGACGAAAAGATCTTGGTACCACAAGTTGCATAACGGTTTCTCGCTTATTCTGAAAATTACGATATAATAAGTCATCTTTAATAAGAAACTTAGAGGTATCCGGTGCGGTAGGATCAACCTTAGCAAAGAAATGTTTCAATGTGGGATCTGCATGTTGCTCATCATGAAATGCACTAGACGTTATGTTCACTTCAATAGTAGGATTACTCAATGGACTGTCTGCTCGTCGACTCGATTGTAGGCGTGTTGTCGCACAAGCAACACTCTCATCCTCAGTCCAAATTTCCAAGTTACCGATAGGAAACTTATTTACTTGAGGTACATTCCCTATGATTATATCAGCCACTGGATTAGGCAGTACACATGCAGTAACAATACCTGTGAGAAAAGGTGTATCAATATAAACTTCTGCAAGACGGAATCGCTCCTCAGATCCGCCAAAAGTAATACAAGTTACCTCCTTGTCCAAAAATTGTGTTGGACGGACTAGTGACTGTCGAACGCCGATAGTCGTGCATCCGGAGTCACGTAGAACAGAAGCGCGAATCGCGTTCACGCGGCCCTGGTAGAATGTTAATTCACCCAGCTCATGTAGGGCGGACATGACTGGAATAGATTTTGATTGTCATAAAGATTCAGAATGACCGTCAGTCTCATAAGGTGTAGATTTAACCGAGCAGGCATTTGCTGATTCCAATTTCACGTTACAAAATCTTTGTATGTGGCCTACCCTATTACACTTATAACATATAGTACGATTAGGATCGTTTCCACGATAGGGAAGACTCTGCGGTCTATTATAATTATAACTATCATCAAAATGCACTCGTCGCGGCGGTCCCTGAGGCCGGTTATATTGTTGGCCTGGATAGTTGCCACGATAATATGGGCGAGGCTCGTAAAAAGAATAAGTCTGATATCCTCGACGCGGGGATGCATTACCTCGATTCGGAAAATCTCTCTGTTTACAAAAAGGCGGCTCTGATTGAGAACGCGGATTTGGGGCCTGACGACGAGTCGGCCTTGAACGATCGTGTCCGGTTGGCGCTCCTTTGCTTACGTTGGCATAACACGGTGTTGTAGTTGAAGGCTTTGCCAAAGGACGATTTGGGTGGGCGGACGCGTATCGTTCGGCGCACGATGTGATTTCTTCAGAGGATGTCGGAGCCCTCTCTTTAAGGTGGGCGACTAATTCGGAATGACATGCCGTATAGATTTGGTCCTTCAAGACCAAATCGTAAAGTTGGGAATAATTTCCGGTAGTTACGTTGGCGAGCTCAATCCAGCGATCTAAATAATGTTTCAGCCGATTCACATAAGTTGAGAAATTTTCAGATGGCTCAGGTTTACATGAGCGAAATCTTTGATGGAAGCCATCCTCGGTATGCTGGAATCGCTTAAGCAGCGCTGTTTTAAGCTTGTCATAATCGTTGGCATCTTCTACTTTAAGGCTGTGAAATACCTCTAAAGCCTTACCTGTTAATAAATTGGACAGGCATGAACTGTACATCGCCTGCTGCCATCCGACGCATTTAGCGTGTAACTCGAACCGATGTAAATATGCGTCGATCCGGTCGAGTTTTTCATTAAATGGTGGTAGTTTTGGTTTAGTAGCATAAGCATTGGTGGCAGTAGTGGGTGTTACAAGCGATTGTTGCTCTAACTTTTTCATTGCGAGTTCATGCTGTCTTTCCTTTTCTCTCTCTCTTTCTTTCTCTCTTTCTCTTTCTCTTTCCTTTTCTCTCTCTACTTCTTTTTCTCTTTCTCTTTCTTCTTTTTCTCTCTCTCTTGCTTCTTTTCGATCCTCGCGCTCTCGGTCTTGTTGTACGTGCCGTTCGCACCACGCGGCGCGTTCTTCCTCTGGTATGCCCAGAATTTTGGCAGATTCTAAGTATTTAAGAAACTCAGCCATGATATGTTAAAGTCTGTAAATAGTAAGTATCTACCTACTATTAAGGTATATCGCGGTATCAATTATATTATATGAACAGATATTGTCTGTTAATAGTAATTCAGTGTCTTATGTTAGCACTGCTTCGCGAAAAGAACGTTCTATTTCTCTCTGAAAATTACAGGCAGTATCACTTAACTGCAAACACTTTATGTCTTTCTCTCTCTCTCAATATAAATTCTAGTAAGGCAGTGCCGTCTATCCGTTGCTCCCACTGCAATAAAATACTATATATCGCCTTTAGTGCGATAAATTAATGTCTTGAGTGATCACTCTCAAAATTTACGTCTCTCTCAACGCGACGAACCAGTGTCCTCTGTTATCACTGTCAAAAACGAATCGCTCTCTCAATGCGATGAATCAAAACTATATATCTCTCTCAACACGACAAATTTGAAATATCTCTGTGTTCTCAAAACACTCTCAAAAATCTCTCTCTTCTCAAAACACGCACACGCAGTGTCTTCTGTTACCACTGCAAAATTATTCTCTCTAGATCTATCTTCAACGTGAAATTGTCACGTGAACCAAAAATTATTATATTCCTCTCTCACATATGTCAATACCAGAATACAATTCAACGTGGTTTTAGCACGTGAAACACCTCAGGCATATATTGTAAACATATCAATGTTAGTATAGTAGTTTAAAGGTCATAAAGCAAAAAAAAATACAATAAACAGGACGTATACTGACGAGTAAAACGAACGATAACAGACCCTACAAGTCCTAACTTATATTACAGAAAGTTTGAGAAGAAAACAGGAGAGACATCTTCCTAAAGAAATGTGAGGAAGGAAAAGAACGCCACAATCTATACGAATAATGGATCCCTAATAGAACTATTCACAGAGAAGCAAATCCCCCCGAGTTATTTTACATAGCCACCAAGGCCTCCAATATCCTTCGTAATGGCAAAGAAGATATGCTAACCTATGATCCCAACCAACCTCCCGCACTTAAACTAAACATATAATAAATAGTAAAATGGCCTGGAACACACACACAGAGCGGAAAGTACGTCGCCCTCCCCAAGACTGTTAGTAAGATGGATCACTTATCTTTATTTTTGAGGAATTCAGATGTTAATATCCTCAATCCATAGCTCCAAGCCCAAAACTGTATTTCTGTCTGAGGTAGAACTGGATGATGAAAGGGTTCCCTCGCCGGTGTCCACGGGTCAATGGGATGTTGGGATGTTCACCATATGAAATTGAAATACAAAATATTAGATTAATACAAACTGTCTAAAGTCAATAATAAAAAGACCTGAAAAGATAATATTACAAGAGTACAATATTAAATGATGGAATAAAAAAATACAATAGGTTTCAAAATAATCTAACTAAGTGGCATGGCGTTATTAAAGTTCTTTCAAGGGTCCCTCTCCAGTGTTACGGGTTCACCAAGGGGTGTGCCCTCGGATGTTACGGTGGGGATTATTAAATTATAAATTTAGGTGTTCGACTGCATTTAAATCGAGAGGTTTTAAAAATTACTCTGCCATACCATGCCACATACACTAATAACAATTTCGAGTAAGTTATATCAAGGACCTTGTAGGGCCACAAATTTATTACCTAAATACCTAACAATTTCGTCTATCGTTTACATATTAAAAGACAACATCAGCAGCATCAAATGAAAATACTAAAATGCATAACTATAAATCTCCTCTAGATTCTTAAAAGATTTGAAACTCTATATCATTCTGATTCATTCACAGTTTACTTAGTAATTATTTATCTTCAGAAATATAGACTGCCTACTATCTCACAAATGATATACTTAGGTCTCAGACGACAATATTAACTCATTTAACTGCTTATAAAGGATCAAACCGTCAAGACACACTGACGTAGTTAAGATATATCTAGATCTGTTCTAGGATGGGCTGGCAATCCCCAGCCTCATCCAGACACATCAATTACAATTTACAAATGTATATTCCAGTCACTCTTTCTAGATCTTAATTGCAAGTAAAACTTTATGGTCTTGCATTCCTTTGGTCGCACTTCTACTGGAAAGTTAGGGTCAGATTCACATCATCTCGAATCATGGTGATGACACTTACGATTGGTTCCCTGAAACGATTTCAGGGAACTGGAGAAAATAGCTGTGGATTATTTTCATTGTCTATCCAGGACATAGACATGACGTTAACAGTCTGTTGGTTCTCTCTGGCTGAACCTTGCCGACACCCTCGCAGGATGGAATACGCTGCATGGAGTGATCAAATCTCAAGATGGCTTCGGCCAAATCTTCTGCAAGTCCACGTGACTGCTCAAATTCGATTGGTGCATCCACTTCGAGCTCCGCTCGCAGCGCCACTAGATTCTATTAATAGTAACAGACAAAGTTATTAAACTATATCAAAACCCTTCGCAAAGTCTCTACACCCTAAACGTTTTATGTACGAATTTATTCACTCCTTATTCGCCCCGTCTTTCCCTGTTAAAGTACACCCAAACTACGGGGTTGCAAACTGCATCGTCACTGTTAATTTATCCATTCGTTCTATCTTGCCCCACTTTCTTTCCATCTCTAAGAAAAGCGTTACAAAAACAAACTGTCCACGGGAATAGTTCAAGGACGTTTGGACTGGCTAAAATCAATGATGCCATGTAATAAACAATGCGTGACCTAGCACGGCAATTCAAATCCTAATCCTGACATATCCCCCACCCCAGTGAAAATTTTAAGAAAAATTTACACGATAAGATCCAAGAAATCTCAAAGTTATTGTGGTAGGGGCTTAAGTAGTACTGTAGAAAAATGAGTCTTAAGCTTGAGAAGAAAAATCTAACTAAGAACGTGCATAGTGGATGGACAAAAAGCATACAATTATTGATGCCACGTTCTATAGAATTTATTCTATTTAAACATTCTTACTGCACACAATCAAAATTCTCAGAAACATCTATAATAATAATGAGTATATCACTGTATACTGCTGGATTAAAGTATAACTATTATCAAATAATGAAGCCTTACTGAAGAAATAGGCTCATAATTATTTAGTCAACACACACAATTGCTGCTTATATACACATTCACACACAATATATTGTTAATTAAAATACTGTGGTATCCAATGGCAGCAGTAGCTCTGGTAGCTTGGTTTGCCATGTCTTCATCTCATTGACCCGCTGACAAGGGCGTCAGGTTTGCCAGAAGTTCAGGTCACAGTCAGGAATGACGCTGGTGGAAAAAGGATATTCACAAAAAAAAGGATTGTAAAACTGGTTCATAAAGTAATGAACAAGATAAATGTGAATCCATCCACCGTCTAGAATTGAGGGGGACAAGCACTATCCAACCCCAATACAAGACACAACACTCTTTAATAGGAATTTAAATGAGACGTGACAAAATATCAGCTTGGGAATTGTCACCGCCAGGGATAGCACGGATTACAAACCGGTATTCCTGGAGTGCAAGACTCCACCTCGTTAATCGAGCATTTTTAGCCCTGTTAGTCTTTAAGAATAACAACGGACGATGGTCCGTTTCAATTATAAACTCGGACATGAGTAGATATCTCGAAAATGCGTTTACAGCAAAAATGATAGCGAGGCACTCTCGCTCGATAATTGCATAGCGGCATTCCCTATCTAGCAACTTGCGGCTGGCGTATAGACATGGCCGCAAGGTATCGTCTCGTTCCTGTAATAACACAGCTCCCAATCCCTTGTCCGACGCATCAGTGCGGACAATAAATATTTGGTTTATGTCTGGAAGTATGAGAATGGGGGAAGTGGAAAACAATTGTTGAACGGTACGAAGTGTATCAGCACATTCGGTTGTCCATTTCACTTTATTAGGAAAATTCTTTCTTGTGAGGTCCGATAACGGAGCTGTAAGCGAAGAAAAATTTGGAATGAATTTCCTATAATAGTTAAGAAAGCCCAATAAACTACGAACTTCTTTCTTAGTTCGAGGAGGTTGGAGCTTTAAGATGGTAGTTATCTTCTTGTCATCTGGAGTCTGAACGCCGTGGGCAATTGTATGGCCCAGAAAATTAATTTCATTATATCCTAAAAATACCTTACTGGGTTTCGCCGTAAGGCCAGCTCGACGAAGAGCAATAAAAACTTGTCGTAGGGCTGCGATGTGGCCCGACCAATCGGTTTCATAAATACAAATGTCGTCAAAATACGACAATACGGAATTCATACCCTGGAGCAATATTGTCATCATACGGGCAAAAGTAGCAGGGGCTGTAACTAACCCGAAAGGCATATAGCGCCACTGCATAAGACCCAACGGAGTCTGAAAAGCGGTATATTGCTTGCTATTCTCATCAAGCGGAATTTGCCAATAACCTTTGGAAAGATCAATTTTAGAAAAAATCGTTGCCCTCGCTAACTGAGCAAAAAGATTCTCCTGGTTGGGAATCGGTTCAGCGTCATATATCGTAACCTCATTAAGTTTACGATAATCAATACAAAAACGCACGGTATCATCTTTTTTTTTCACTAAGACGATGGGTGAGTTATATGGGCTCGTCGATCGCTCTATCACTCCCAGGTGAAACATGTTACGTACCTCGGTTATTATAGTCTCTTGTGCGTGCAGCGGACGCGGGTATGGTTTAACAAAGACGGGTATATCCGTCTTTAATCTTATAACATGCTGTACCAAAGAAGTATTACCTGGTAGATCAGTAAAGACTGTAGTAAACTCGTTAAGCAAATCTCTTAAATCTTGTCTTTGCGATTCAGATAAATCTGGATTTATATTCACATCCGAAGTGTTCTCAGAAGATCGAAGTGCGGGGATTGAATTCTCAATCTTAATAGGATCATCATCGTCAACTGGAACTAAGGCCGAATTGGCCTGAGCAACCACATTTCGGCGATTATTCTGTCGATTATCATCGTCGGACAGGTACTGCTTTAACATATTTATATGGAAGACTTTGTCCTGTCCTCGAATCTTGATAAGATAATTTACTCGAGAAAGTCTCTTTAGAACTTTTAAAGGTCCCTTCCATGTAAGAAGGAGTTTATTTTTCGTTTCCGGAAGGAGAACAAGAGTTTGGTCTCCGACGGTCAAGGTTCGCAATCGGCTACCTTGATCACGATATTGTTTATAAAGACTAGCATGCGCAGCTGAAGATTTTTGTGCGAGCTGACATGCGTTAAGTATTCGCTGGCGTAAGTCTACAACGTATTGATATGCAGACCGCGTATCATTGTCGTCGGTGTCTGATCCGGCGAATAAATCATGGAGTATGGCCATTGGACCACGCGGCTTACGACCATACAATAATTCGAAGGGAGAAAAACCCGTCGATGCGTTCGGTAGTTCCCGGTATGCAAAAAGAATAGCGGGGAGTTGTCGATCCCAATCACTCGGTTTGTCGGCGGAAATTCGCGCAAGCATACTTTTCATGGTAGCATTCCAACGTTCACAGCAGCCATTAGACTGTGGGTGATATGGAGATGTCAATCTTTGTTTAATGCCGACCAACTCCAAGACTTTCTTAAAAAGCTCAGAGGTAAACTGTGGACCTCTGTCCGATAAAATTTCAACCGGAAACCCAAGACGCGAAAAAATAGTAATAAGGGCTTCAGCGACATGATCAGCTGAAATGTCTTTTAGCGGAATGGCCTCTGGCCAACGGGTTGCGTAGTCAATGACAGAAAGTATAAAACGATGTCCTCTGTCTGACTTGTGTAGAGGACCAACTATATCTACGGCAATGCGCTCAAATGGTCTGGAGACCATAGGCATCTCCTGCAGAGGAGCTCTCGATGCTCTTCCTTTAGGGGTACGTCTCTGACATACGTCACATGTTGATACAAACCGGTTTACATCTGCGTAAATACTGGGCCAAAAAAATTGCGATAGTATTCGAGACTTAGTTCTGGCCTTTCCCTGGTGACCCGCCAAGGAAGTGTCATGCGCGAGACGAATAATGTCGCGACGAAAAGATCTTGGTACCACAAGTTGCATAACGGTTTCTCGCTTATTCTGAAAATTACGATATAATAAGTCATCTTTAATAAGAAACTTAGAGGTATCCGGTGCGGTAGGATCAACCTTAGCAAAGAAATGTTTCAATGTGGGATCTGCATGTTGCTCATCATGAAATGCACTAGACGTTATGTTCACTTCAATAGTAGGATTACTCAATGGACTGTCTGCTCGTCGACTCGATTGTAGGCGTGTTGTCGCACAAGCAACACTCTCATCCTCAGTCCAAATTTCCAAGTTACCGATAGGAAACTTATTTACTTGAGGTACATTCCCTATGATTATATCAGCCACTGGATTAGGCAGTACACATGCAGTAACAATACCTGTGAGAAAAGGTGTATCAATATAAACTTCTGCAAGACGGAATCGCTCCTCAGATCCGCCAAAAGTAATACAAGTTACCTCCTTGTCCAAAAATTGTGTTGGACGGACTAGTGACTGTCGAACGCCGATAGTCGTGCATCCGGAGTCACGTAGAACAGAAGCGCGAATCGCGTTCACGCGGCCCTGGTAGAATGTTAATTCACCCAGCTCATGTAGGGCGGACATGACTGGAATAGATTTTGATTGTCATAAAGATTCAGAATGACCGTCAGTCTCATAAGGTGTAGATTTAACCGAGCAGGCATTTGCTGATTCCAATTTCACGTTACAAAATCTTTGTATGTGGCCTACCCTATTACACTTATAACATATAGTACGATTAGGATCGTTTCCACGATAGGGAAGACTCTGCGGTCTATTATAATTATAACTATCATCAAAATGCACTCGTCGCGGCGGTCCCTGAGGCCGGTTATATTGTTGGCCTGGATAGTTGCCACGATAATATGGGCGAGGCTCGTAAAAAGAATAAGTCTGATATCCTCGACGCGGGGATGCATTACCTCGATTCGGAAAATCTCTCTGTTTACAAAAAGGCGGCTCTGATTGAGAACGCGGATTTGGGGCCTGACGACGAGTCGGCCTTGAACGATCGTGTCCGGTTGGCGCTCCTTTGCTTACGTTGGCATAACACGGTGTTGTAGTTGAAGGCTTTGCCAAAGGACGATTTGGGTGGGCGGACGCGTATCGTTCGGCGCACGATGTGATTTCTTCAGAGGATGTCGGAGCCCTCTCTTTAAGGTGGGCGACTAATTCGGAATGACATGCCGTATAGATTTGGTCCTTCAAGACCAAATCGTAAAGTTGGGAATAATTTCCGGTAGTTACGTTGGCGAGCTCAATCCAGCGATCTAAATAATGTTTCAGCCGATTCACATAAGTTGAGAAATTTTCAGATGGCTCAGGTTTACATGAGCGAAATCTTTGATGGAAGCCATCCTCGGTATGCTGGAATCGCTTAAGCAGCGCTGTTTTAAGCTTGTCATAATCGTTGGCATCTTCTACTTTAAGGCTGTGAAATACCTCTAAAGCCTTACCTGTTAATAAATTGGACAGGCATGAACTGTACATCGCCTGCTGCCATCCGACGCATTTAGCGTGTAACTCGAACCGATGTAAATATGCGTCGATCCGGTCGAGTTTTTCATTAAATGGTGGTAGTTTTGGTTTAGTAGCATAAGCATTGGTGGCAGTAGTGGGTGTTACAAGCGATTGTTGCTCTAACTTTTTCATTGCGAGTTCATGCTGTCTTTCCTTTTCTCTCTCTCTTTCTTTCTCTCTTTCTCTTTCTCTTTCCTTTTCTCTCTCTACTTCTTTTTCTCTTTCTCTTTCTTCTTTTTCTCTCTCTCTTGCTTCTTTTCGATCCTCGCGCTCTCGGTCTTGTTGTACGTGCCGTTCGCACCACGCGGCGCGTTCTTCCTCTGGTATGCCCAGAATTTTGGCAGATTCTAAGTATTTAAGAAACTCAGCCATGATATGTTAAAGTCTGTAAATAGTAAGTATCTACCTACTATTAAGGTATATCGCGGTATCAATTATATTATATGAACAGATATTGTCTGTTAATAGTAATTCAGTGTCTTATGTTAGCACTGCTTCGCGAAAAGAACGTTCTATTTCTCTCTGAAAATTACAGGCAGTATCACTTAACTGCAAACACTTTATGTCTTTCTCTCTCTCTCAATATAAATTCTAGTAAGGCAGTGCCGTCTATCCGTTGCTCCCACTGCAATAAAATACTATATATCGCCTTTAGTGCGATAAATTAATGTCTTGAGTGATCACTCTCAAAATTTACGTCTCTCTCAACGCGACGAACCAGTGTCCTCTGTTATCACTGTCAAAAACGAATCGCTCTCTCAATGCGATGAATCAAAACTATATATCTCTCTCAACACGACAAATTTGAAATATCTCTGTGTTCTCAAAACACTCTCAAAAATCTCTCTCTTCTCAAAACACGCACACGCAGTGTCTTCTGTTACCACTGCAAAATTATTCTCTCTAGATCTATCTTCAACGTGAAATTGTCACGTGAACCAAAAATTATTATATTCCTCTCTCACATATGTCAATACCAGAATACAATTCAACGTGGTTTTAGCACGTGAAACACCTCAGGCATATATTGTAAACATATCAATGTTAGTATAGTAGTTTAAAGGTCATAAAGCAAAAAAAAATACAATAAACAGGACGTATACTGACGAGTAAAACGAACGATAACAGACCCTACAAGTCCTAACTTATATTACAGAAAGTTTGAGAAGAAAACAGGAGAGACATCTTCCTAAAGAAATGTGAGGAAGGAAAAGAACGCCACAATCTATACGAATAATGGATCCCTAATAGAACTATTCACAGAGAAGCAAATCCCCCCGAGTTATTTTACATAGCCACCAAGGCCTCCAATATCCTTCGTAATGGCAAAGAAGATATGCTAACCTATGATCCCAACCAACCTCCCGCACTTAAACTAAACATATAATAAATAGTAAAATGGCCTGGAACACACACACAGAGCGGAAAGTACGTCGCCCTCCCCAAGACTGTTAGTAAGATGGATCACTTATCTTTATTTTTGAGGAATTCAGATGTTAATATCCTCAATCCATAGCTCCAAGCCCAAAACTGTATTTCTGTCTGAGGTAGAACTGGATGATGAAAGGGTTCCCTCGCCGGTGTCCACGGGTCAATGGGATGTTGGGATGTTCACCATATGAAATTGAAATACAAAATATTAGATTAATACAAACTGTCTAAAGTCAATAATAAAAAGACCTGAAAAGATAATATTACAAGAGTACAATATTAAATGATGGAATAAAAAAATACAATAGGTTTCAAAATAATCTAACTAAGTGGCATGGCGTTATTAAAGTTCTTTCAAGGGTCCCTCTCCAGTGTTACGGGTTCACCAAGGGGTGTGCCCTCGGATGTTACGGTGGGGATTATTAAATTATAAATTTAGGTGTTCGACTGCATTTAAATCGAGAGGTTTTAAAAATTACTCTGCCATACCATGCCACATACACTAATAACAATTTCGAGTAAGTTATATCAAGGACCTTGTAGGGCCACAAATTTATTACCTAAATACCTAACAATTTCGTCTATCGTTTACATATTAAAAGACAACATCAGCAGCATCAAATGAAAATACTAAAATGCATAACTATAAATCTCCTCTAGATTCTTAAAAGATTTGAAACTCTATATCATTCTGATTCATTCACAGTTTACTTAGTAATTATTTATCTTCAGAAATATAGACTGCCTACTATCTCACAAATGATATACTTAGGTCTCAGACGACAATATTAACTCATTTAACTGCTTATAAAGGATCAAACCGTCAAGACACACTGACGTAGTTAAGATATATCTAGATCTGTTCTAGGATGGGCTGGCAATCCCCAGCCTCATCCAGACACATCAATTACAATTTACAAATGTATATTCCAGTCACTCTTTCTAGATCTTAATTGCAAGTAAAACTTTATGGTCTTGCATTCCTTTGGTCGCACTTCTACTGGAAAGTTAGGGTCAGATTCACATCATCTCGAATCATGGTGATGACACTTACGATTGGTTCCCTGAAACGATTTCAGGGAACTGGAGAAAATAGCTGTGGATTATTTTCATTGTCTATCCAGGACATAGACATGACGTTAACAGTCTGTTGGTTCTCTCTGGCTGAACCTTGCCGACACCCTCGCAGGATGGAATACGCTGCATGGAGTGATCAAATCTCAAGATGGCTTCGGCCAAATCTTCTGCAAGTCCACGTGACTGCTCAAATTCGATTGGTGCATCCACTTCGAGCTCCGCTCGCAGCGCCACTAGATTCTATTAATAGTAACAGACAAAGTTATTAAACTATATCAAAACCCTTCGCAAAGTCTCTACACCCTAAACGTTTTATGTACGAATTTATTCACTCCTTATTCGCCCCGTCTTTCCCTGTTAAAGTACACCCAAACTACGGGGTTGCAAACTGCATCGTCACTGTTAATTTATCCATTCGTTCTATCTTGCCCCACTTTCTTTCCATCTCTAAGAAAAGCGTTACAAAAACAAACTGTCCACGGGAATAGTTCAAGGACGTTTGGACTGGCTAAAATCAATGATGCCATGTAATAAACAATGCGTGACCTAGCACGGCAATTCAAATCCTAATCCTGACATATCCCCCACCCCAGTGAAAATTTTAAGAAAAATTTACACGATAAGATCCAAGAAATCTCAAAGTTATTGTGGTAGGGGCTTAAGTAGTACTGTAGAAAAATGAGTCTTAAGCTTGAGAAGAAAAATCTAACTAAGAACGTGCATAGTGGATGGACAAAAAGCATACAATTATTGATGCCACGTTCTATAGAATTTATTCTATTTAAACATTCTTACTGCACACAATCAAAATTCTCAGAAACATCTATAATAATAATGAGTATATCACTGTATACTGCTGGATTAAAGTATAACTATTATCAAATAATGAAGCCTTACTGAAGAAATAGGCTCATAATTATTTAGTCAACACACACAATTGCTGCTTATATACACATTCACACACAATATATTGTTAATTAAAATACTGTGGTATCCAATGGCAGCAGTAGCTCTGGTAGCTTGGTTTGCCATGTCTTCATCTCATTGACCCGCTGACAAGGGCGTCAGGTTTGCCAGAAGTTCAGGTCACAGTCAGGAATGACGCTGGTGGAAAAAGGATATTCACAAAAAAAAGGATTGTAAAACTGGTTCATAAAGTAATGAACAAGATAAATGTGAATCCATCCACCGTCTAGAATTGAGGGGGACAAGCACTATCCAACCCCAATACAAGACACAACACTCTTTAATAGGAATTTAAATGAGACGTGACAAAATATCAGCTTGGGAATTGTCACCGCCAGGGATAGCACGGATTACAAACCGGTATTCCTGGAGTGCAAGACTCCACCTCGTTAATCGAGCATTTTTAGCCCTGTTAGTCTTTAAGAATAACAACGGACGATGGTCCGTTTCAATTATAAACTCGGACATGAGTAGATATCTCGAAAATGCGTTTACAGCAAAAATGATAGCGAGGCACTCTCGCTCGATAATTGCATAGCGGCATTCCCTATCTAGCAACTTGCGGCTGGCGTATAGACATGGCCGCAAGGTATCGTCTCGTTCCTGTAATAACACAGCTCCCAATCCCTTGTCCGACGCATCAGTGCGGACAATAAATATTTGGTTTATGTCTGGAAGTATGAGAATGGGGGAAGTGGAAAACAATTGTTGAACGGTACGAAGTGTATCAGCACATTCGGTTGTCCATTTCACTTTATTAGGAAAATTCTTTCTTGTGAGGTCCGATAACGGAGCTGTAAGCGAAGAAAAATTTGGAATGAATTTCCTATAATAGTTAAGAAAGCCCAATAAACTACGAACTTCTTTCTTAGTTCGAGGAGGTTGGAGCTTTAAGATGGTAGTTATCTTCTTGTCATCTGGAGTCTGAACGCCGTGGGCAATTGTATGGCCCAGAAAATTAATTTCATTATATCCTAAAAATACCTTACTGGGTTTCGCCGTAAGGCCAGCTCGACGAAGAGCAATAAAAACTTGTCGTAGGGCTGCGATGTGGCCCGACCAATCGGTTTCATAAATACAAATGTCGTCAAAATACGACAATACGGAATTCATACCCTGGAGCAATATTGTCATCATACGGGCAAAAGTAGCAGGGGCTGTAACTAACCCGAAAGGCATATAGCGCCACTGCATAAGACCCAACGGAGTCTGAAAAGCGGTATATTGCTTGCTATTCTCATCAAGCGGAATTTGCCAATAACCTTTGGAAAGATCAATTTTAGAAAAAATCGTTGCCCTCGCTAACTGAGCAAAAAGATTCTCCTGGTTGGGAATCGGTTCAGCGTCATATATCGTAACCTCATTAAGTTTACGATAATCAATACAAAAACGCACGGTATCATCTTTTTTTTTCACTAAGACGATGGGTGAGTTATATGGGCTCGTCGATCGCTCTATCACTCCCAGGTGAAACATGTTACGTACCTCGGTTATTATAGTCTCTTGTGCGTGCAGCGGACGCGGGTATGGTTTAACAAAGACGGGTATATCCGTCTTTAATCTTATAACATGCTGTACCAAAGAAGTATTACCTGGTAGATCAGTAAAGACTGTAGTAAACTCGTTAAGCAAATCTCTTAAATCTTGTCTTTGCGATTCAGATAAATCTGGATTTATATTCACATCCGAAGTGTTCTCAGAAGATCGAAGTGCGGGGATTGAATTCTCAATCTTAATAGGATCATCATCGTCAACTGGAACTAAGGCCGAATTGGCCTGAGCAACCACATTTCGGCGATTATTCTGTCGATTATCATCGTCGGACAGGTACTGCTTTAACATATTTATATGGAAGACTTTGTCCTGTCCTCGAATCTTGATAAGATAATTTACTCGAGAAAGTCTCTTTAGAACTTTTAAAGGTCCCTTCCATGTAAGAAGGAGTTTATTTTTCGTTTCCGGAAGGAGAACAAGAGTTTGGTCTCCGACGGTCAAGGTTCGCAATCGGCTACCTTGATCACGATATTGTTTATAAAGACTAGCATGCGCAGCTGAAGATTTTTGTGCGAGCTGACATGCGTTAAGTATTCGCTGGCGTAAGTCTACAACGTATTGATATGCAGACCGCGTATCATTGTCGTCGGTGTCTGATCCGGCGAATAAATCATGGAGTATGGCCATTGGACCACGCGGCTTACGACCATACAATAATTCGAAGGGAGAAAAACCCGTCGATGCGTTCGGTAGTTCCCGGTATGCAAAAAGAATAGCGGGGAGTTGTCGATCCCAATCACTCGGTTTGTCGGCGGAAATTCGCGCAAGCATACTTTTCATGGTAGCATTCCAACGTTCACAGCAGCCATTAGACTGTGGGTGATATGGAGATGTCAATCTTTGTTTAATGCCGACCAACTCCAAGACTTTCTTAAAAAGCTCAGAGGTAAACTGTGGACCTCTGTCCGATAAAATTTCAACCGGAAACCCAAGACGCGAAAAAATAGTAATAAGGGCTTCAGCGACATGATCAGCTGAAATGTCTTTTAGCGGAATGGCCTCTGGCCAACGGGTTGCGTAGTCAATGACAGAAAGTATAAAACGATGTCCTCTGTCTGACTTGTGTAGAGGACCAACTATATCTACGGCAATGCGCTCAAATGGTCTGGAGACCATAGGCATCTCCTGCAGAGGAGCTCTCGATGCTCTTCCTTTAGGGGTACGTCTCTGACATACGTCACATGTTGATACAAACCGGTTTACATCTGCGTAAATACTGGGCCAAAAAAATTGCGATAGTATTCGAGACTTAGTTCTGGCCTTTCCCTGGTGACCCGCCAAGGAAGTGTCATGCGCGAGACGAATAATGTCGCGACGAAAAGATCTTGGTACCACAAGTTGCATAACGGTTTCTCGCTTATTCTGAAAATTACGATATAATAAGTCATCTTTAATAAGAAACTTAGAGGTATCCGGTGCGGTAGGATCAACCTTAGCAAAGAAATGTTTCAATGTGGGATCTGCATGTTGCTCATCATGAAATGCACTAGACGTTATGTTCACTTCAATAGTAGGATTACTCAATGGACTGTCTGCTCGTCGACTCGATTGTAGGCGTGTTGTCGCACAAGCAACACTCTCATCCTCAGTCCAAATTTCCAAGTTACCGATAGGAAACTTATTTACTTGAGGTACATTCCCTATGATTATATCAGCCACTGGATTAGGCAGTACACATGCAGTAACAATACCTGTGAGAAAAGGTGTATCAATATAAACTTCTGCAAGACGGAATCGCTCCTCAGATCCGCCAAAAGTAATACAAGTTACCTCCTTGTCCAAAAATTGTGTTGGACGGACTAGTGACTGTCGAACGCCGATAGTCGTGCATCCGGAGTCACGTAGAACAGAAGCGCGAATCGCGTTCACGCGGCCCTGGTAGAATGTTAATTCACCCAGCTCATGTAGGGCGGACATGACTGGAATAGATTTTGATTGTCATAAAGATTCAGAATGACCGTCAGTCTCATAAGGTGTAGATTTAACCGAGCAGGCATTTGCTGATTCCAATTTCACGTTACAAAATCTTTGTATGTGGCCTACCCTATTACACTTATAACATATAGTACGATTAGGATCGTTTCCACGATAGGGAAGACTCTGCGGTCTATTATAATTATAACTATCATCAAAATGCACTCGTCGCGGCGGTCCCTGAGGCCGGTTATATTGTTGGCCTGGATAGTTGCCACGATAATATGGGCGAGGCTCGTAAAAAGAATAAGTCTGATATCCTCGACGCGGGGATGCATTACCTCGATTCGGAAAATCTCTCTGTTTACAAAAAGGCGGCTCTGATTGAGAACGCGGATTTGGGGCCTGACGACGAGTCGGCCTTGAACGATCGTGTCCGGTTGGCGCTCCTTTGCTTACGTTGGCATAACACGGTGTTGTAGTTGAAGGCTTTGCCAAAGGACGATTTGGGTGGGCGGACGCGTATCGTTCGGCGCACGATGTGATTTCTTCAGAGGATGTCGGAGCCCTCTCTTTAAGGTGGGCGACTAATTCGGAATGACATGCCGTATAGATTTGGTCCTTCAAGACCAAATCGTAAAGTTGGGAATAATTTCCGGTAGTTACGTTGGCGAGCTCAATCCAGCGATCTAAATAATGTTTCAGCCGATTCACATAAGTTGAGAAATTTTCAGATGGCTCAGGTTTACATGAGCGAAATCTTTGATGGAAGCCATCCTCGGTATGCTGGAATCGCTTAAGCAGCGCTGTTTTAAGCTTGTCATAATCGTTGGCATCTTCTACTTTAAGGCTGTGAAATACCTCTAAAGCCTTACCTGTTAATAAATTGGACAGGCATGAACTGTACATCGCCTGCTGCCATCCGACGCATTTAGCGTGTAACTCGAACCGATGTAAATATGCGTCGATCCGGTCGAGTTTTTCATTAAATGGTGGTAGTTTTGGTTTAGTAGCATAAGCATTGGTGGCAGTAGTGGGTGTTACAAGCGATTGTTGCTCTAACTTTTTCATTGCGAGTTCATGCTGTCTTTCCTTTTCTCTCTCTCTTTCTTTCTCTCTTTCTCTTTCTCTTTCCTTTTCTCTCTCTACTTCTTTTTCTCTTTCTCTTTCTTCTTTTTCTCTCTCTCTTGCTTCTTTTCGATCCTCGCGCTCTCGGTCTTGTTGTACGTGCCGTTCGCACCACGCGGCGCGTTCTTCCTCTGGTATGCCCAGAATTTTGGCAGATTCTAAGTATTTAAGAAACTCAGCCATGATATGTTAAAGTCTGTAAATAGTAAGTATCTACCTACTATTAAGGTATATCGCGGTATCAATTATATTATATGAACAGATATTGTCTGTTAATAGTAATTCAGTGTCTTATGTTAGCACTGCTTCGCGAAAAGAACGTTCTATTTCTCTCTGAAAATTACAGGCAGTATCACTTAACTGCAAACACTTTATGTCTTTCTCTCTCTCTCAATATAAATTCTAGTAAGGCAGTGCCGTCTATCCGTTGCTCCCACTGCAATAAAATACTATATATCGCCTTTAGTGCGATAAATTAATGTCTTGAGTGATCACTCTCAAAATTTACGTCTCTCTCAACGCGACGAACCAGTGTCCTCTGTTATCACTGTCAAAAACGAATCGCTCTCTCAATGCGATGAATCAAAACTATATATCTCTCTCAACACGACAAATTTGAAATATCTCTGTGTTCTCAAAACACTCTCAAAAATCTCTCTCTTCTCAAAACACGCACACGCAGTGTCTTCTGTTACCACTGCAAAATTATTCTCTCTAGATCTATCTTCAACGTGAAATTGTCACGTGAACCAAAAATTATTATATTCCTCTCTCACATATGTCAATACCAGAATACAATTCAACGTGGTTTTAGCACGTGAAACACCTCAGGCATATATTGTAAACATATCAATGTTAGTATAGTAGTTTAAAGGTCATAAAGCAAAAAAAAATACAATAAACAGGACGTATACTGACGAGTAAAACGAACGATAACAGACCCTACAAGTCCTAACTTATATTACAGAAAGTTTGAGAAGAAAACAGGAGAGACATCTTCCTAAAGAAATGTGAGGAAGGAAAAGAACGCCACAATCTATACGAATAATGGATCCCTAATAGAACTATTCACAGAGAAGCAAATCCCCCCGAGTTATTTTACATAGCCACCAAGGCCTCCAATATCCTTCGTAATGGCAAAGAAGATATGCTAACCTATGATCCCAACCAACCTCCCGCACTTAAACTAAACATATAATAAATAGTAAAATGGCCTGGAACACACACACAGAGCGGAAAGTACGTCGCCCTCCCCAAGACTGTTAGTAAGATGGATCACTTATCTTTATTTTTGAGGAATTCAGATGTTAATATCCTCAATCCATAGCTCCAAGCCCAAAACTGTATTTCTGTCTGAGGTAGAACTGGATGATGAAAGGGTTCCCTCGCCGGTGTCCACGGGTCAATGGGATGTTGGGATGTTCACCATATGAAATTGAAATACAAAATATTAGATTAATACAAACTGTCTAAAGTCAATAATAAAAAGACCTGAAAAGATAATATTACAAGAGTACAATATTAAATGATGGAATAAAAAAATACAATAGGTTTCAAAATAATCTAACTAAGTGGCATGGCGTTATTAAAGTTCTTTCAAGGGTCCCTCTCCAGTGTTACGGGTTCACCAAGGGGTGTGCCCTCGGATGTTACGGTGGGGATTATTAAATTATAAATTTAGGTGTTCGACTGCATTTAAATCGAGAGGTTTTAAAAATTACTCTGCCATACCATGCCACATACACTAATAACAATTTCGAGTAAGTTATATCAAGGACCTTGTAGGGCCACAAATTTATTACCTAAATACCTAACAATTTCGTCTATCGTTTACATATTAAAAGACAACATCAGCAGCATCAAATGAAAATACTAAAATGCATAACTATAAATCTCCTCTAGATTCTTAAAAGATTTGAAACTCTATATCATTCTGATTCATTCACAGTTTACTTAGTAATTATTTATCTTCAGAAATATAGACTGCCTACTATCTCACAAATGATATACTTAGGTCTCAGACGACAATATTAACTCATTTAACTGCTTATAAAGGATCAAACCGTCAAGACACACTGACGTAGTTAAGATATATCTAGATCTGTTCTAGGATGGGCTGGCAATCCCCAGCCTCATCCAGACACATCAATTACAATTTACAAATGTATATTCCAGTCACTCTTTCTAGATCTTAATTGCAAGTAAAACTTTATGGTCTTGCATTCCTTTGGTCGCACTTCTACTGGAAAGTTAGGGTCAGATTCACATCATCTCGAATCATGGTGATGACACTTACGATTGGTTCCCTGAAACGATTTCAGGGAACTGGAGAAAATAGCTGTGGATTATTTTCATTGTCTATCCAGGACATAGACATGACGTTAACAGTCTGTTGGTTCTCTCTGGCTGAACCTTGCCGACACCCTCGCAGGATGGAATACGCTGCATGGAGTGATCAAATCTCAAGATGGCTTCGGCCAAATCTTCTGCAAGTCCACGTGACTGCTCAAATTCGATTGGTGCATCCACTTCGAGCTCCGCTCGCAGCGCCACTAGATTCTATTAATAGTAACAGACAAAGTTATTAAACTATATCAAAACCCTTCGCAAAGTCTCTACACCCTAAACGTTTTATGTACGAATTTATTCACTCCTTATTCGCCCCGTCTTTCCCTGTTAAAGTACACCCAAACTACGGGGTTGCAAACTGCATCGTCACTGTTAATTTATCCATTCGTTCTATCTTGCCCCACTTTCTTTCCATCTCTAAGAAAAGCGTTACAAAAACAAACTGTCCACGGGAATAGTTCAAGGACGTTTGGACTGGCTAAAATCAATGATGCCATGTAATAAACAATGCGTGACCTAGCACGGCAATTCAAATCCTAATCCTGACAGTCGAGACATAGCTTTAGTATTTAAACCCGTGCAGAGCTTAGATAGAGGCCACATGTAGACAATCCATTTACGAGGTGGACGGCGATAGTCCTCAGCCCTATGAGAGACATAGAGACGCAGTTGAGCAGTCCATATTGTGAGGAGCGTGATGTTTTAAAGCTCCAGAGCCTAAGCTACTTGGTTTGATATGAACCCACAGCGTTTACATCCAGCGCTCTTACTCCCAGTGAGGGCCGCATGGTGAGAGTCCATACTAATTTGTAGTGATGAAAGTGAACCGTTCTACTTACTTTTGAAGACAGTTTCAGAGCTACCGCCAGACAACGCATGGTTGTACAAGCATTCTTTATGGCGTGTCTAGAGGAAATGTCCATATCATAACATGTCTCATTGAATTAATAGAATTTAAACTGTTATATCCGTCGCCACGTGCGCGGATTCTATTTGGCATCTAACTCATATGACCTGCAAGTAGTTAGAGTGAATAAGTTAGTCTTTATAGAAAGCTGTAGTTTCATTAGTTAGATTCAGTTGCCTTTGAATTGATATTTATATTTATAATTATATTTGTTACTTTAATTCCTGTAATTAAACTGCCCTACAGTTCTGCTAAAAAAATCAAAGCAATTGATTTATTTAGTTTTTAGAGTGCAAGTATTTTTTTTGTGTGTTCGTCGATTGTGGGAGCGGACCTCGAAAGAGTGTCAGTCGAATTATCCCCATCTAACCCACATCGCGACACTCATGCAAGGCCTGATTTGTCTTTTGGATGAAATGAGAAAACTCTAAAGAGCGTGACAATTTCAAACTTTTAAATAACCGCCTCCCCCCCTCCCCCCCCCCCCAAAAAAGCAAGCAAACAAAAAAACCAATAACAAACAAACAAAACGAAAAAAAAAACAAACAACAAAAAAAAACAACGAAGACGTCGACGACGAAGACAACAACAACAACAACAACAACAACAAATAATAATAATAATAATGATAAACACATCATCGTCATCATTACCACCATCAGCAACAAGGAACTATACGATTAAAATCAAACCATTCTATCCTTGTACGGGCCTAAGGCCATTAGAATGTTAAAGGTCCAGGATAAGACCTTGATGTTCTGAGACTTTAAGGGTCAATTTGCATGGACTACCTGATTGTTTCATTTGAGACATGATTGTTATATAATTGAACTACATGATTTGCTGGCCAAAAACAACAACAACAAAAACGTGTCCATTTCATTATATACTTGAAAAGCGTTTGCACACTGCCCAGAAGCTCCTCTCTCCATCAAGCAACAGTACACTTTTGTTGGACTGAGAGACCTTAACCAATCCTCCCTACCTACCCCCCCGCCCCCCCCCCCCGAGTTTGTGTACTTTAAGGAGAGCTTTGGAGACATAATAATTAGACACCATTCCCGAAAACTACAGTCATGTTATGTTACATCAATATCATGTGTAGAGTCTGTACTTAATGAAAACAGTGTGCTGAATTACTGCACAGTGAGGGCTGTTTTTATTAACCCTATTTCTGTCAGGAAATAGCTTCAGTGTCCGACCAAAGGCGTTCGAACTGCGAATCTTTATCCTACAAATATAGCACCAGGGGCTGTTTTTGATTGAGAAAACTCAGCAAAGCATTCTGAAAACTGCTTCAATTGGCCCCGACAGTCTAAGGATGAACAAAAATGTCAATGCAGTTATCTTATGACAATAGTAGAGTTAAGCAAGCGCATTCTTCACTAAAGGCGCGGCGCTAGCTCTGGTCAACATGGTTACGTAGAAATGTTTTTGAAATACATGTGTCACGATTAAGGTTGATGGCCTTGTACGCCACGAGTGTAGAGGAGGTAAACTTAGTAGGGGAGAAGGGGATTTTAAAGTTGTTGACGAGCATGAAGGGTTACTATCACGAGTAAGGTCGGTGGCCTTGTGCGCCACGAGTCTAGAGGGGGTGAGCTTAGCAGGGGAAAACACGGTTTTTAACGTTGTTGACGAACGTGAAAAGATACACACGTCTTGCTTTAAACTAGTCCCGTGTGCAGGGCCCTCGGGAGTATAAATAGAGGAGAAGCTCGACACACGTGGTTCCCAGATCATTCGTTCCCAGAGGAAGAAGCAGAGAGTACCGGTCCGGGCGACAAGTGGAAGGTCGTGCCATGGGGACCAGAGGTGTTAGGTGTGTGAGGGATCTATGATGTTCCCATTTATTTCCCAAAAAGCAGCATTTATCGGTCCGGGCGACAAGTGGAAGGTCGTGCCATGGGGACCAGAAGTGTTAGGTGTGAGGGATCCATTATGTTCCCATAGAAGTTCGTTGATGATCGATGGCGGGTGTGAACCGTCTGTTTTCTATTCGTTTGCAGCTTAAGGAGTCCTGAGGAGGAGATGGGAACCCTTCAGGAACCAGTGATGATCGATGACGGGTGTGAACCGTCTGTTTTCTATTCGTTTGCAGCTTAAGGAGTCCTGAGGAGGAGATGGGAACCCTTCAGGAACCAGTGATGATCGATGACGGGTGTGAACCGTCTGTTTTCTATTCGTCTGAAGCTTAAGGAGTCGTGAAGAGGATATGAGAACCCTTCAGGAGCTAGTGATCTATGATGGCGGGTGTGAACTGTATGTTTTCTTATTCGTTTGAAGCCAGGGGCGTCTGTTCCCCTTTATCGTTGAATTTGGAGATCTAGGAAGGATCGTTTGAACTCTGGAGAAGTGAAACTGCATCAGCGAAGAGATCAGCTGTCGACAGAGACTCTTGAGTATAAATAATTAAGTTTATGGACAAAGGGGTTAGATGTTAGTTGGGGAGTAGAGAATAGTCAAGGTCCCCGAGAGGGATTTTCACATAATATCTCTGTTTTTGTGACTGTGTATTTGATTATTATGAGTTGAATGTTTTTGGCATAAGTTATTTGTCATGCATTTAGTATTAAATATCGTTTGATTTAAATTTCACTCCACGTGTCCGTTGGTCAGTGGTCTGCTTGCTTGGCTTGTTAGCTGGGTTTGAAAGGAACAAAAAGTTAAGTACACATCACCCACGTGGTCGTGACAAATCTTCACGCACGTGATCGTGACACATGATTGTGCTGAATATTTTAACCCTCAATGAATGCTCCCTCACTCATATCAGACCAAAACCAGCAGACACACTAGGCTAAGTGTGTGCACACAAAGGACCAGCCTGTCTCCTGTGTAACGTGAGAGTCCAACGAGTAGTCAAAATGACCTCTTGAACCATTATATACATCAAGTTCAAATAATTGTTTCCTGTTTGGTCAGTTTCCAACGCAAAGATCGGAAATATATTTTGGTATGACAACGTAATCATTAATATCGTATGTCGATTTTTTGTTTTTGTTTTTGTTTTTGCTGCGAGTTACGGAAAGTTTTGTGGCGTTTCATTTCCTTCGTGGAGATGTAATTAATGTTCCAAGTAATTTTCCAGATGAAAATAACACAATCGCCATTTTTATGCCCTTTTATGTTTTAAATGAAAATAACATTGAAATACCAAAGATGAATTGCAAATTTGGAAAGAAGATGAAAACGAGGAAGAAGAAGAAGTACTCTACAACAACAACATCAAGGAAATGAAAAGGGCCATCCATAAAGTACACACGCTCGGAGAGGGGCGGGGGGGGGGGGGAGAGATTCCCGGGAATTTTAAGTGCAGTATGACTGTGAGTCTGAGAGCCATAGATGTCGTGCAGCGACGTTGTTGTTGTATAACTATGGAGAAATCATACAAGTGGATAGGGGTGGGGTGGAGAGCGAGCGTCGCGTTTAATTCAGTGTGATGAATACTGGACAAGGTAGGAAAAAAAACAGGAAGTGGGGGAAGGGGGGGGGGGAGGGTGGGTTGTTGGGATAGAGATACATCCTACATTATCAGTCAAACTATTCTGTTTCTGTTGAATTAACCGGATACATGGAGCCCATCTCTAGAAATCTTTTTGGAACATCACAATTATTCAAAACTTTGTCTGTCATAGACCTTCATTATTCTCATGACCGTACGCTCGTTAAAATGAGTAAAGGGTGTGGGGGGGGGGGGAGTGGGGCGTAAAGACCACCAGCGTACATGGGGTAGGGTGGGGTGAAAGAGGGAGGGTAAAAATTTATTTTAAAAAAAAACATAGCACCAATTCATGACTGTATGTAACCCAGTAAGTTGTGGAGTTCTAGCCTTGTGATGGACCGAAACCAACATGGCATGAAATAATAGAATTACAAAAACACTGGAGAGTGAACTTTTCCATTCTTAGAAAACGTAAACGCATAGGTTAACATTTAAAAAAAAAAAAAGTTTTTTCTATCTTGAAATATCGAGGTCATGTCGGTGTGTTGATAGAGTGTTTGTTGTGAGCACTTTTCATGCTTTTAAAAAATTCCTCATGGGCTCATGCCTTCGCTGGACAACGTGTTCTGGTCGCTGAATGTCGCCATTGATACTGTGGCTGGTTTTAAAAACCTTTTGATTTAGATCTAATGTTTGGAAGTGCTTTCCTCATTTCATGAAGAATTTGTGAAGATAGTTTGATTTGGACCCAGCGTTTGGAAGTGCTTTCCTCATTTCATGAAGAAATTGTGAAGAAATATTTCAGGTTGGATGTAAAAGTTTTGTGGTGAAAATATTGTGATTTCATTTCTGTCGATGGAAAGTTTTAGCCGAGTGTGTCTATTGTGTTTTGTGTTTTTGAAATTCATTTTGTGGATTACTAAAATGTTTCACTGTGGATTACTTGAAGGTGATGGACTTCTGAAGGTAGGACTTGTTGTTTTAAACCTTTGGAAGGTGTACCATTTGAGTAACACGACTTCAGACGTGCGCATATTTCATATTCCAAATGGTAATCACTGAGCAGAGCATTTACAATAAAAACACCTTCTAAAGTCTCATCCTTGAAATATCCTTATTATGTGACTCAAATGGAACTCCTCCCAAAGCATTTTACACCCTGCTACATTACAACTGTCTATCTGCTTGTCTGTTGAGTCTTCGGGAATATTCCACACACGGCCATGCTATTGTAGACGCATCATCCATCCATCCATCCATCCATCCATCCATCCATCCATCCATCCATCCATCCATCCATCCATCCATCATCCATCCGACCATCCATCCATCCATCATCCATTCACCCACTCACTTGCCCATCCATCCATCTATTCGTCTGTCCATCCATCCGTCCATTCGTCTACCCATTCACTTGCCCACCCATCCATCAATCCATCCACTCACTCGCAAATCCGTCCATCCATGACTCATTCATTCAACCACCCATCCACCCACTCATCCATCCATCCATCCACCCACCCATTCACTTGCCCATTCATCCATCTCGTTACTTTGTGTGTTTGTACCTTATAAACTTGCTCGTTTACCTGCACACATACCTGCTTATTAAGCAGAATCTTGCTAGACTGCTCATCTTGTAGATTTATACGTTAATTAAGTGAACCTGTGTCTTCGCACCCATGCCTTTGCTCGGTGTGGATCTGTCTGTGTGGGTGTGTGTGTGTTCCATATTAGATTTTCTACATATTGCTTACATTCTACCAAATTAAAGCACTATGTACACCGAATCAAATGTTCGATAGTGTGCCGTCAAAGAGAGAGAAAGAGAGAGAGAGAGAGAGAGAGGGAGAGAGAAGAGAGAGAGAGAGAGAGAGAGAGAGAGAGAGAGAGAGAGAGAGAGAGAGAGAGAGAGAGAGAGAGAGAGAGAGAGAGAGAGAGAGAGAGAGAAGAGAGAGATTGTGTGTATAACAATTACACAATTACAGTATGTGGAGAGAAAGAGGGAGAGAGAGGGGGGAGGGAGAGGAGAGAGAGAGAAGTTGTGTGTATAATATATATAGTATGTGGAGAGAAAGAGAGAGAGAGAGGGGAGAGAGAGAGGGGAGACAGAGAGAGGGGAGACAGAGAGAGAGAGAGAGAGAGAGAGAAGGAGAGAGAGAGAAGAGAGAGAGAGAGAGAGAGAGACAGAGAAAGATAGAGAGAGACAGAGAAAGAGAGAGAGAGAGAGAGAGAGAGAGAGAGAGAAGGAGAGAGAGACAGAGAGAGTTATATGTGTGTTTTGTGGTTAGGGGCGGGCCAGAGAACGTGGTGGGGGTGGAGGCTTATCTACTCAGTTATATCTGTAACGAAAGTGATGTCACGTTCCTGAACAATGAAAACTGCCCAAAACATCGTACACAACACTCGATCAGTAATGATGTTTGTTCCCTATGAACCAATGTGGGCATTTGGGGGCAAAGGTCATTTCAGAGCTTGTTTCTGATTGGTTCTGAAATATAGACAAATCTAGATGATAGTCAGCTTGTGAAAAAATGAGATAATATTGCAAATTTGTTGAGCAACAGTTCGCGTGTCGATGTTACACGTTTTTATAGTGTGGGGAGAGCCTTTGCAAGCTTAAAGTCTTTCAGATGCAGTGAGGAATAAGACAATAGTTACGTCTCAAAAAGGTCAGTGACCTGACGCGTGAAAATACGGCTTGCGCGCGGCGCCCTCAGCTGACCTTGCCGTATTGATACGCCTGTGCAGAGTGAATGTCTAGAAAGTTTATGCCATATTTCGACGCCTCTCTCAAGGTGAGGGTTAACTCTAATCTTGTTTGCCACTTTAACTTTTACCTCTGAAGATCCAACAGTATGAAATGGTTCTTAACTGGAAATCTATCCCCAGTCGATTCTGATTTTCAGATCTCTGAGTGGTTACCCGGAGGTTTTACCCGAAGATTTACCCTGAGCTTTACGACGATGAAATAGCCTGCAACTTTCGAAGATTGGAACTACGTGTATAATTACACTTCTTGTGGGAATCATAGCCGAACGGAAGAACGAAACTGTGTTTTGTATCAAGGGATGAATATTTTAGAGTCTGTGGCCTGCAAATTGGAAGTTTGCCCTATTATTAGGATTGACATATTATCCAAATGTGAACATTGCCATTGATGTGGCATTCAACTAATAAAGTTGGCGAAATATCATAAAACCCACAGAAAAACTGTGGGGTCCCAGCAGGGCTATAAGCAATGTCAAAATTGGGCAAAAAGAAAAAGTTGTATGTAGCGAAACCCCGCGTGAGAAATAAAAGGGGAAGACTTCCGAATGCGTTCTATAGCTTTTATAACGTTATTGAACTTTACTCACCATTGTGCATTGTTTGAGACTTTATTACCAATTATCACTTCATATTCACAATAACATTTGTAACACACTTGCCAAGAAAAACAGAAAAATCCCAGAAAAAAGTCTGAAGTGAGACAAAATCCGCAAACAGGCGCCATTTTGAAACTTGCTGCGGAGAGGTCACGGTAACAGAATTTACCAAAAGCGCGACTCGCGAAGGTTTGCTGAAACAAAACTTGATATGGTGTCCAGGAATTTAAACTCACAACACATGGAATGGTCAGATGGACCTGGGGGCGTGAGCGTCTAGTCAGTTAGTATCAATGGGCTGTAGTCAGATTGACTAATCAGGCGAAGAGGGGCTGGGGTAGCCATTGGCGATCGACGTACACTCATGTAGGCCCTGTATTAGTTCAGATCATGCAATCTCCCAGCAGCTGAAATCGGATTGTTTTGCTACTAAGCCGATTCATAATTTTTAAAAACTATGCAAATTAACAAGGTCGGTAACTTTCCCTAATTTAGGCCAAGGGTGCAGTATGTGAGTATTAGTAAATGACTACCGTTAAGCTGTTAACTCACCTGCGTGGCGAAATGGTTAAGACGTGTGATTTTGGAGCGAAAGGGTGTGGGTGCGGATCCGAATATTGTCATGATATGATTTATAATAATCTTAATTATGTATGTGTTCACTTTCAGATGATTCTTACGCAGAGAAATTGAGATGACATGGGAGTAAGATAGAGAGGGGAGAGAGATAGAGAAAGCGAAGTATGCCATGAATAATTTCTTTGTTTTTCTTTAGAAAAACCCCCTAAAAATACCTAGCCCCTTTTTTTTATTTAAACCCCTCAAAATAAACCCTCTTTAGCATGTATGGAACGCATTCGGAAGTCCTTCCGAAATGAAACCCAAACGATACAAAGCAAACTAAAGAGAAGACAGAAACTACACAAAATTTTCGGCTTTCGCCATTTTCAAGTAAAAAAAAAAAAGAGAAAACAATCGGACAATAAAAGATTTCAACAGGGAATGTCTAGAATCTAAACGAAACAGGATATTTTACTTATCTGCGAGTTCTTGCTTCGTTTAGCAGCACAAAAGCACGTCGGTCTGCCAACTGCATGGAAGCTCGATAATTTTCGAATGTTTTGGATAGATTATGTGATTTTGTTGTGTTCCTCTAGGAAAGGTAAAAGAAAATCTTGTTTAAGTTGGTATTTGTATTGTCAGACCGCGGTCAATATTGTCTTTTAAGGCATTTTTTGAGTGACAATATTTTGAAGTTGTGCTTTGCACCTTATTCGCTATTTCTTATATCGTTGATCATGTCTGGTTTGTTTTTTCGCTTGTTTTTCCTATCTTTCTCTCTAGCTGTTTGATGTGTTCATGCATAAATCATATATCATTCATATTTAGACAATATTCGTAGTAACATTATACCCAAGTAATAAACTTAGTATTTGATTTAGACTATATTTTGGGTTTTGTCTTGGTGTTTTGGTAGAGCAAGCCGTCTTGATGTTCCTACCCTTCTTTTGAGGGTATTACAAAACTCGGTGAGCAATACGCTTGCTTATTCCTGACTTTGTGACATGCGGATCGAAAGAAAGGCACCAGTAAAATTTCAGGCAAATCCGAGCTGTATGGGCAGCGGTAGGTCTTGTTAATTAAAAATAGCGCGTTTTATTTAGTGCATAGATAGACTTTCAACCCAAATGTTTTTATGATCTCAATTTGACGAGCAGTAGCTGGCGGAGCAATCTTTTGAGCTAGTTGACAGAGCTCTCAATCTGCCTTATGACAACTTTTACTCGGCGGCGACCTAATACCGTCACATTCTCGACAGTGTGTTTCTATGTAGTCTAGTTGTTATTTTTCGTTGTTTTTTCTGTTAATGTCAGATAATCAATTTAGATAAAATGTATTTATTTGCATGCTCAGACCACGGGATACTGTACAGCTCAATAAATCTGATGCCTGTACGTGTGAGTGACGACATAAGATGGAAACGATATATCAGAATGAATGCAAATTTGGAAATCGAGCTGAAGGTATTAGTTTTACACCGTATCTAACTCCGCATGGACTCAAAAACGTGTTGTATAGTTGTGCATAAAGATTGGCAACTATACTGTCTACTGTGCAAAGCCAGTTAACGTGTGTGTGTGTGGGGGGGGGGGGCGAGGCTGTTATTATTTGAGTGAGACACCGAAAGACAGGCTGTTACAAAGCACCGGTGCAGGCAAAGTTACCATCAACAAGATTGGGACGTTTTGTATGTAACACTACAACACACAAATGGAACCAATTACGTTACAATTATACACATAGTACACTTTATTAGAACTCGTGGTATGGATGCAAAATTTACGTTTGCAAAATAGTGTAAAATAATTTGAAGTAGATCAATTAATAATTTTGAAACCAATAATTAGATTATACCAGAATGAAAACGATGGAAGGATATTTCACACAGATATAGCAACATTGGTCTCTAAGCTGAAATGAAAGTATTTGATTATTACAATAAATTGGCCATCACCTGTGTTCGCAAGGATAAGAAAAACGAATTGTAAAGCCAAGATGAAATGTATTATATAGAATGGTTCTCAACTTAATATACCGCATAGAGCAGCGAAACAACAATGTCATTTTCTTTCAAGCAAATGTAAACTTTTAGTACTGGTCCACAAAGGCTTGCCCAGTGGTATGTTGGTCACTTGTTCAAGGAAGCATGTCTTTCCCAAACGCAGGAGATAGCTGTTAATTTGGTCCTTAGTATCCTCAAAACACGGTTAACCAGTCATGACTCCCGGAGCCTGGGATTGGCTCTACACACGAACTAAAACAACAAAATTTTAAGGCCAGGGGGGGGGGGGGGGATCCTGAAATTGAAATTAGGCTCTATAGTACCGATATCCGGATGCTGTATTTTTCAGTCAGTTTAACCATTTTGGAATACTATTTTACTAATAAAAAAGTTTTATATCGATATTTATCGACCATATTATGTCTGTCTATACCTATACTGCCTGCCTGTCTGCCTTCCTGCCCGCCGGTCCGACCACCCTCCGGTATGACTGTCGGTCTGTCTGTCTGTCTGCCTATCCATCCATCTATCTGTCTACCTTCCTACCTACTTACCTGCCTGCGTGTCGTCTATCTGTCTACGTATTTGTCTGTCCTTCTATCTGTCTACAATGAAATAAAATGGGACTCTTTTGCCTATTTTCGTACCAGTCATTTAACAAAAATGCACGAAATCAGATACAAATGAAAACGGCACACCTGCGAGTAATAAAGTATCGAACCTTCAACGGCGTTTAAAACGGCCCAATGCACAGACAAAACAACAGCAGCTTTAATAATATAATAATAACAAAAATAACTTCAGTAAACACGCAGATTTCCTCGTTTACTGTCTTTCGCAGATATGATGTGTTGTTTGTCTTCATGTTATCACAAACTGTACTTTGTTCCAGTTTACGACGTAGAGTGTTGTCTCTTGTTGACTCTAGACCAACCGTTGATGTTCTTCGGAAATTATCACCACGGATACGCTTTGGTTCCTGACATCTGGTAACGGCCTATTGTTAGTTTCTGGTAAGGTAAGTAAGATGGCAGCAGTGATTGCCACGAGAATGGTCAAAATGATGAAGGAAGCCTATAAAGGAAGAACGTTGTGTGGTATCAGGTAAGGGGCGACAATACCCCCCACCCGGGACAGTCTGGAACCAAGCGTAAGCTAGACCGCAGTGAGTTGTTGGATAAAGTTCCATAATCCAGACTTTTGTCCCATTCCAGGAGGGGCCCAGGAAAGCGAAGATGCAAAAAGTCAGGATTGTAGTGGGGAAACCACTGTGTGCGTCATCCACGGCAAACTGTACGATGACAAGAAGAATGCCCTCTGACGTTGATATCCACAGGCTGCCAGAGCTGACCCATCGACGACCCACACGGTTGATCAGTGCCATACCTATAAACTGAAATGGAACTCTGCTTAGTGCTAAAGACAATATATAATTGATGTAGAAATTCCCTGTCAAAGCTTTCACGCCAAAGTAAATTGCATAATAGACTGTGGAATAGGTGAACCATGCCGTAGACATAATAATGGTCGTTTTTCGAAAGTCTGAATGAAACAGATCACCATAGGGGAACCACTTACCACCATCCGTCTCCTGCTCTTTCTTCATTGTGCGGAGATTTTCGAAAATTCGGTAAAGGTTTTTGATTTACGTGGCGATTCTCTTGACTACTTGTTTAGCTTGATCAATTTTGCCTTTGACTGCCAACCATCTCATACTTTCCGGTATCCACAGGAACGTCAGGAAAATCACAGACGTCAGACCGGCTATAGTAAATTGAACATGTCTCCAGTCTCTCAATGCCATGATTACTAGTGCAAAAATGGAACTACCAAACGGCCATAAGGGAAACGTGCTTGTCACGCCCCGCCCCCATGGGGTAAGGTATTCCTGATGGAGAACTCCACCTGAAATGAATGTCGTTCCTGATGTCAGTCCCACAAGGAATAGGACAGCGGCAAACATTTGCCATGAAACAGAAAAAGGTCCAATGACATTCAGCACTGCACTACATCCCAGTGCTGTATACAGGGTTATCTTTCTACCATAACATGTGGCCAAAGGACCGACACACACGCTACCAATGAGAACCCCAACCATCTGTAAGGAGATGATCAAAGATGAAATCCAAGCTCTGTCACATACAAGATTCCATTCCGTCACCACCTGGACATGTCTTTACAGCGTCACAGGTGGTTATCCAAGATATTTCACTGACATTCTGGGTCAAAAGTGTACGATTTGAACTGGTCACAGTCGTAGAGATGTCGGCATACTGGTTATTTGTGAAATTCGAGGTTTGGACAGCTGTATGATTGAGATCAACTGTCAAACAAGCCATGCCAGGATTGTAACCGCCGAACACCATGATGAATATAGTCCACATAAGACATACTTGTGCCATAAAGCAAACCAATGTCAGAATCACCTGAAACAGGCCACATCCTCCTAGGTCTTGGAGCAGAGAATCCGTGTCGGTCGATGACATTCTGCAAACAAAACAAAAACAGTGTTCGATAAGATACTGAAAAACAAAATTATCAAGGTAGATTTTCCTTCATATGACTGAATATTTCAATTTGTTCTCGAGCATAATATTATAATCTCGAATTCTTTCAATACCACATGATGAAAAATGGCACATTGAACTTTGCTGGTTAAATGTGGATGTCATGAAACCGGACATATGGAATGGAGTTAATTTTACACAAAAGAAACAATTGGTTTTACTTAAAATGTATTCGTTATTTGAAACTGTTGGGTGCATTTTGACGCTATTTACGTATTTGTGCAGCCTTTGGTCTTTGCTTATACGATAATCCGTAATTAAACATGGTTTTGTTGGACTAAATGAGCCCGAAGTAGCTATTTACTGAGTAATAATCCTGAAATAGCACTAAACAAACTGCTGTCCACAAACACAAACGTTAACAAACGAACGAAACACAACTGAACACATTATGTATTGAACCAACAAGTCTTAGAGATATAGCTTTCAAGCCATTTCTATGTGATACAGGGCCGGGTCATCTTGCCACACGGATTTTTAGAAAGCTAGACATGTCTGGATTATGAAATGAGGTGACAGCACTTGTGATCGATTAGCTTTTTAGGAACAAGGGGATCTAAAAGACCCCATCCTGTTTACATAGTTGTGCCGCTTTTGCTCTTTACAGTTACACTCACCATAATCTTTGATTGAATAATATAGTTTTGGTGGACTAGGTGAGCCCATACAAGCTATTCAATGGCCCTCTGCTGAGTAATCATTTTGAAATCGCATTAAACAACACTACTGTCCAGTACGAACACACTGATAGACACATGTTCACAAATACGCGAAACACAATTGAGCACATATGTATTCAACTGACAGGTCTCAGAGATGTCAGACTTGAAAAAAAAAATGAATGAGAACAAAAAAGTTATGGGAAGAGAAAATCTCCTGACAAACTAAGATTCTAACAAGGCACTATCAAGCCTAGCAATTAACCATCAGAATAATTTTGCATTATGTTATTATACAGTACTAGCTGAGGTCCCCGGCCCTGCCCGGGATAAATCGGTTTGCATTAGTTTCAGTTCTGGGTGGTTATTATGGAACTGCTTCATCTTGCCTGTTCCTATTTGTTTATTTTATTTTTGTTTGTTTGTTTTTAATTAAGTCTTACTGCTCTGCCTTTGTGAGTTGACACCCTGCGCGTCCCGTACAATAGCATGATTTGCGCACGGGTTAGTGTGTTTGATAGTGAACGCATGGCAGGAAGTGATAACGAAACCTTAAAATGGCGAACCATGACTCGAAACAGATCTAAATGATGCCGAAACAATGAAAAATGAAACGTAGAAGCCTGAACATTTCATAATTTCTAATATAGCCCTTGTTAATTTCGCATTGATGATATGCTGTTGTGCAAAGTTTGAAGCCTGAGTGTGATGGGGTTCCTGAGCCTTAGGTGACCAAAATTTCGAGTTACCAAAATATCTTACTGCACTCGGCCCTGTCTGAGCTGTAAAAATGACGAATCGGAAAACCTCGAACGGCCCAATTTGTTTTCTATTTTTCTAAATTTTTAAGGTTGTTGCATCCTTAAAATGAATTGATACAAACCTTGCTCAGTCTTTGAACTACTTTCAGTAATTTTTTCATGGCTCTACGTTCAGTAGTTTTTTCAGCTATAGAGTACAACCGTCCAATTTTACCCAATTATATTATACTAGCTGAGGTCCCCGGCCCTGCCCGGGATATTTCGGTTTGAATATTAGTTTCAGTTCTGGGTGGTTTTTATGGACCTGCTTCATCTTGCCTGTTCCTATTTGTTTACTTTATTTTTGTTTGTTTGTTTTTAATTAAGTCTTACTGCTCTACCATTGTGAGTTGACATCCTGCGCGTCCCGTACAATAGCATGATTTGCGCACGGGTTAGTGTTTGATAGTGAACACATGGCAGGAAATGATAACGAAACCTTAAAATGGCGAACCATGACTCGAAATAGATCTAAATGATGCCGAAACAATGAAAAATGAAACGTAGAAGCCTGAATATTTCATAATTTCTAATATATAGCCCATGTTAATTTCGCATTGATAATATGCTGTTGTGCAAAGTTTGAAGCCTGAGTGTGATGGGGTTCCTGAGCCTTAGGTGACCAAAGTTTCGAGTTACCAAAATATCTTACTACACTCGGCCCTGTCTGAGCTGTAAAAATGACGAATCGGAAAACCTCGAACGGCCCATTTTGTTTTCTATTTTTCTAAATTTTTAAGGTTGTTGCATCATTAAAATGAATTGATACAAACCTTGCTCAGTCTTTGAACTACTTTCAGTAATTTTTTCATGGCTCTACGTTCAGTAGTTTTTTCAGCTATAGAGCACAACTGTCCAATTTTACCCAATTATATATATAGATATATAGATTATATATATAGATTAGGTAGGGGAATAAAGAAAATATTGTGCCTAGCATGTGTTATTGAACCGTTCATTTGCACATTATGAGCTTGGTCCAAAGATTCGTATATTGCGGCTGAAATGCTAAAGCTCTCTGTAATGGCACTCCACAATTATTTGTATTATAAGTATAATTATATACAATAACATTGCTTGGGTCCACAGGGACTCGAAACGAGGAGAGTCGGGATAAGAGGAAAGAAACCTGTGTCTTTAACCTAACTGCACTGTTTCAGGGCTGTCGGCAAACGTCCACAGACCACAGGCCAACTATTCGAGCAGTTCGTCTGATGAACCTCTTGCACGTATCAAACGTAGAGCGGTGTTGCAGCAATGTGCAGGTATGACACATTAGGTATAATTCCCCTAGATCTTTCTTTTTTTTAATTTCTTAAATTCTTACTGTTATTATACTCTACTAATTGACAGAATGTATTTATTCGTTCATTCATTATCTCTATTTCTTCAAATGTGGAGAATATTAATGAATATCATAATTCCATTCGTTATTGTTATTACTTTTCTATTCGGTTATCCAGTGGATCGTTCAAAATTTATTAAAATGCATTCTTTTATTATACCATCATATTCATTATTATAGGCACTCTTTCCTTTTTTATTTTTACTTTGGCAATCATCAGTCATCCTTTCATTTCAATTATTCGTTTACCCCTTATAGTAATATTACCCAATAATTGCTTCTCCTCTTTCATTCGTGCACAATTTTAGTAAGTTTCCTTGTATTGATATTATTTTGCAGAGGATTTAGGGAAAATTGCCGATCCTGACTACTGTGCTGATGGAAATAGTTACATGAGTAACTCATCAGATGACGATCGGCCTTTGTCGCTGGTTAAAAAAATCTGGTAGACCACCGGTGTCAGCTCCACGGATATGTACATCAACAACCATAATATCTTCAACTTCAAGCTCATCTGCGGTGGTTTCCTCAGTACCACAACTATCATCTGCGATGATTACTTCATAATCGCCACCATCTACATCTGGAGCAGTTTCCCCACCATCAACATCTGGAGTAGTTTTTTCACCGTCAATATCTGGAGTAGTTTCTTCACCATCAACATCTGGAGTAGTTTCTTCACCATCAACATCTGGAGTAATTTCTTCACCATAAACATCTGGAGTAGTTTCTTCACCATAAACATCTGGATTAGTTTCTTCACCATAAACATCTGGAGTAGTTTCTTCATCATCAGCATCTGAAGTAGTTTCTCCACCATCAACATCTGGAGTGGTTTCTTCACCATAAACATCTGGAGTAGTTTCTTCACCATCAACATCTGGAGTGGTTTCTTCACCATCAACATCTGGAGTAGTTTCTTCACCATAAACATCTGGAGTAGTTTCTTCACCATCAACTTCTGGAGTAGTTTCTTCACCATAAACATCTGGAGTGGTTTCTTCACCATCAACATGTAGAGTAGTTTCTTCACCATAAACATCTGGAACGGATTCTTCATCACCAACACCTGGAGTAGTTTCTTTACCATCAACATCTGGAGTAGTTTCTTCACCATCAATATCTGGAGTAGTTTCTTCATCGTGAACATCTGGAGTGGTTTCTTCACCATAAACATCTGGAGTAGTTTCTTCTCCATAAACATCTGGAGCAGTTTTTTCACCATCAAATTCTGAAGTCCGCCTGGTGGTGGACACATCGCCGTCATCGTTGTCTGAAGTGGTTTCTCCAGCAGCTCCCAGCAATGCCGAGAATTTACCACTGAGACGGAGAGCAGCGCGACCAGAAACGCGGCAGCAAAACATAACAAAAGCAAAGAAAGTTTGTGGTGAGGAACACAGAAGCAGGACAGGCCAATTTTTCTCCCGCGAAGATGAAAAAAGCAATTGTCTGCATTAAATGCCGCCATAAATGCTCTTCGTTTTATGACGAAAACTTAAGACAATTTGTGTTTGATACTTTGTACGCTTTAGGGACTAAAGGTCCGGCGAGGTCGTAACTGGGATCATCAACTTTCTGCTAATTTTGCCATTTTCTGTCAAGGAGGTCACCTTATACAGTGACTGCTGTGGAGACCAGAACCGCAACAAAGTTGTTGTTTCAGCATTGCTGTATGTAGTGAACAGCCTATCAGTTGATGCAATATAAATCATAAATTTTTAGTCAGGGCACACACAAATGGAGTGCGACTCAATGCACTCCACAATAGAAAAAGTCAAAAAGTGTACTACGGTTTAAACTCCGAGCCAGTGTCAGAACATAGTGCAGGTTGCTAGACGCCACAAGCCATACCAAACAAAGATTCTCAAACACAGAGATATTTATAACATTAATTTACGTATGCAAAAGAACGTCTGAAGAATGCCCGCCCTAATACAGATGGAAATACAGTGCCATGGACACAAATAAATAATGGGTGCGTTGCATAAAGAGTGAACCAGTCGAAATATTTTATAAAACTGATTTTGACAGCCAGTTACAGCGAATTCGAGTCAATGGCACTTTGAAGACTACACGAAAGATTGCACCCGCTGCGACACAGCAAGTCGCTCTAAAACAAAGACACAGAGAACGGCTTTGCATCACCACCGCGAAAAAGAGGGGCTTACTTGGACTGTGCAAGACCCACGTAATACCTCAAGAATATCAACCGTATTTTGCATCATTACCAACTAGATCAGACATTGATGGAAGAGATCGGGACAGACTGCCAGAGCCAGACATTGAAGAGCAAAACCCAGACACTTGACTCAGACTGAACAATAGACAGTGTATCACTCGAACGTGCTGCTTATGTTTTGTATCACTAGGCATATTTTTACTATTACAATGATGTAATATTACATCGATCTGCATGCTCTGTATGTCACAATGTGAGAAGGGCGTAGAGATGGAAAGGTCGGGAGGTTGGGGTGGGGGGGGGGGGGGGGGAGAGGAGATCTCTCTTGCAGTTGTCATTAAAATTAATGATCAACATAATTTTGTCTAAATTTCTGCCTTATATAATTTGTTGCTCCCGTGCAGTATCCAATAATGAATAAACAGCATGCAGTAATTACTTGGTTTTTTTCTGTTTGTCAGTTTTTTGTTAATGTCTGTGGAATGATTGCACATTCTGTACACAAACGACTTGTCGCCTTGAGGTGGCTGAATCATTTTTATCAAGAGGTTGGTGTAACGGTGTCGGGTTTAAAAGGCAACAGAGGTATTCTGACATTGTTATACACACACACACACACACACACACGCACGGGCGCACACACACACACACTCACACACACACCAACTCACACATACTCACACACACGCACACACATACTCACCTACACACACACACTCACACCCACTCACACACTCACACATACACTCACACACACTCATACATACACACGCACACACACACCCACCCTCGCCCTCACACACACACACACAAGCATCAGCAAAACTGATCATACAAACTATGATGACTCTGTGCCACACAATTTCATTTAGGCAGCTAAGGCATGATTCCTATATGGTGATAAAATAATAACACTAAGAAGTATGAGTAACTACTGTGCTTGGATTGTGGACCTAAAGTTATAGGCAACATGAACCACTGTTGCAGATTCTACCCATGAACCCTTCCAGCTCAGACTGTCAGGGTCCACCACCTCGTAGGCGTATGATTTGCTTGCAACTAAGGTCACCCTGTCGCCTGCATTGTACCGTCGGGCAATAAGCGAAAAGCGGGGAGGAAAAGCTATAATTATAATAATATTGGTCGGCAGCGATCAGCCCGTTGACCTGTCACGATTAATTGCCCGCCACTCACTGACCAGACTGGGCGTGGCCATAGCCACCTCCAAATGCCTGATTAGCATCTAGTGACGTAAGTAGTCGTAAGCCGCCGAGCAGGCACCCTGTAAAACTTTCCCTTCCATTGCCCCAGCCAGTCACAGTGTTACCCACAAAGAGTGACCGTGATAGGCATGAATAAAATAATAATGGGGCTTTCTGCGTTGGGTCCAAACTACCCAGAGTTCAGCATCCTGAAAGCACTTGCCGATGATTGCTAAGAGCATGAGAGTGGGTGTGAAAAGTACCAAAGGGGATAAGTATATGTGTTTAAATTTCTCAGCATTTTCCCACACCATTGTCATAGATTTTTGGTGTAGTGGTTGGTCCATTACAACGTCTATTACACCATTATCATAGCTTTTTGGTATAGTGGTTGGTCCATTACAACGTCTATTACACCATTGTCATAGCTTTTTGGTATAGTGGTTGGTCCATTACAACGTCTATTACACCATTGTCATAGCTTTTTGGTGTAGTGGTTGGTCCATTACAACGTCTATTACACCATTGTCATAGCTTTTTGGTATAGTGGTTGGTCCATTACAACGTCTATTACACCACTGTCATAGCTTTTTGGTGTGGTGGTTGGTCCATTACAACGTCTATTACACCATTGTCATAGCTTTTTGGTGTAGTGGTTGGTCCATTACAACGTCTATTACACCATTGTCATAGCTTTTTGGTGTAGTGGTTGGTCCATTACAACGTCTATTACACCATTGTCATAGCTTTTTGGTGTAGTGGTTGGTCCATTACAACGTCTATTACACCATTGTCATTGCTTTTTGGTGTAGTGGTTGGTCCATTACAACGTCTATTACACCATTGTCATAGCTTTTTGGTATAGTGGTTGATCCATTACAACGTCTATTACACCATTGTCATTGCTTTTTGGTGTAGTGGTTGGTCCATTACAACGTCTATTACACCATTGTCATTGCTTTTTGGTTTAGTGGTTGGTCCATTACAACGTCTATTACACCATTGTCATAGCTTTTTGGTGTAGTGGTTGGTCGATTACAACGTCTATTACAACATTGTCACAGCTTTTTGGTGTAGTGGTTGGTCCATTACAACGTCTATTACACCATTGTCATAGATTTTTGGTATAGTGGTTGGTCCATTACAACGTCTATTACACCATTGTCATAGCTTTTTGGTATAGTGGTTGGTTCATTACAACGTCTATTACACCATTGTCATAGCTTTTTGGTGTAGTGGTTGGTCCATTACAACGTCTATTACACCATTGTCATAGCTTTTTGGTATAGTGGTTGGTCCATTACAACGTCTATTACACCATTGTCATAGCTTTTTGGTGTAGTGGTTGGTCCATTACAACGTCTATTACACCATTGTCATAGCTTTTTGGTGTAGTGGTTGGTCCATTACAACGTCTATTACACCATTGTCATAGCTTTTTGGTGTAGTGGTTGGTCCATTACAACGTCTATTACACCATTGTCATAGCTTTTTGGTGTAGTGGTTGGTCTATTACAACGTCTATTACACCATTGTCATTGCTTTTTGGTGTAGTGGTTGGTCCATTACAACGTCTATTACACCATTGTCATAGCTTTTTTGGTGTAGTGGTTGGTCCATTACAACGTCTATTACACCATTGTCATAGCTTTTTGGTGCAGTGGTTGGTCCATTACAACGTCTATTACACCATTGTCATAGCTTTTTGGTGTAGTGGTTGGTCCATTACAACGTCTATTACACCATTGTCATAGCTTTTTGGTATAGTGGTTGGTCCATTACAACGTCTATTACACCATTGTCATAGCTTTTTGGTATAGTGGTTGGTCCATTACAACGTCTATTACACCATTGTCATAGCTTTTTGGTGTAGTGGTTGGTCCATTACAACGTCTATTACACCATTGTCATAGCTTTTTGGTGTAGTGGTTGGTCCATTACAACGTCTACTACACCATTGTCATAGCTTTTTGGTATAGTGGTTGGTCCATTACAACGTCTATTACACCATTGTCATAGCTTTTTGGTGTAGTGGTTGGTCCATTACAACGTCTATTACACCATTGTCATAGCTTTTTGGTATAGTGGTTGGTCCATTACAATGTCTATTACACCATTGTCATAGCTTTTTGGTATAGTGGTTGGTCCATTACAACGTCTATTACACCATTGTCATAGCTTTTTGGTATAGTGGTTGATCCATTACAACGTCTATTACACCATTGTCGTAGGTTTTTGGTGTACTGGTTGGTCCATTACAACGTCTATTACACCATTGTCATAGCTTTTTGGTATAGTGGTTGGTCCATTACAACGTCTATTACACCATTGTCATAGCTTTTTGGTGTAGTGGTTGGTCCATTACCACGTCTATTACACCATTGTCATAGCTTTTTGGTGTAGTGGTTGGTCCATTACAACGTCTATTACAACATTGTCATAGCTTTTTGTTGTAGTGGTTGGTCCATTACAACGTCTATTACACCATTGTCATAGCTTTTTGGTGTAGTGGTTGGTCCATTACAACGTCTATTACACCATTGTCATTGCTTTTTGGTGTAGTGGTTGGTCCATTACAACGTCTATTACCCCATTGTCATTGCTTTTTGGTGTAGTGGTTGGTCCATTACAACGTCTATTACACCATTGTCATAGCTTTTTGGTGTAGTGGTTGGTCCATTACAACGTCTATTACACAATTGTCATAGCTTTTTGGTGTAGTGGTTGGTCCATTACAACGTCCATTACACCATTGGCATAGCTTTTTGGTATAGTGGTTGGTCCATTACAACGTCTATTACACCATTGTCATAGCTTTTTGGTATAGTGGTTGGTCCATTACAACGTCTATTACACCATTGTCACAGCTTTTTGGTATAGTGGTTGGTCCATTACAACGTCTATTACAATATTGTCATAGCTTTTTGGTGTAGTGGTTGGTCCATTACAACGTCTATTACACCATTGTCATAGCTTTTTGGTGTAGTGGTTGGTCCATTACAACGTCTATTACACCATTGTCATAGCTTTTTGGTGTAGTGGTTGGTCCATTACAACGTCTATTACACCATTGTCATAGCTTTTTGGTGTAGTGGTTGGTCCATTACAACGTCTATTACACCATTGTCATTGCTTTTTGGTGTAGTGGTTGGTCCATTACAACGTCTATTACCCCATTGTCATTGCTTTTTGGTGTAGTGGTTGGTCCATTACAACGTCTATTACACCATTGTCATAGCTTTTTGGTGTAGTGGTTGGTCCATTACAACGTCTATTACACAATTGTCATAGCTTTTTGGTGTAGTGGTTGGTCCATTACAACGTCCATTACACCATTGGCATAGCTTTTTGGTATAGTGGTTGGTCCATTACAACGTCTATTACACCATTGTCATAGCTTTTTGGTATAGTGGTTGGTCCATTACAACGTCTATTACACCATTGTCACAGCTTTTTGGTATAGTGGTTGGTCCATTACAACGTCTATTACAATATTGTCATAGCTTTTTGGTGTAGTGGTTGGTCCATTACAACGTCTATTACACCATTGTCATAGCTTTTTGGTGTAGTGGTTGGTCCATTACAACGTCTATTACACCATTGTCATAGCTTTTTGGTGTAGTGGTTGGTCCATTACAACGTCTATTACACCATTGTCATAGCTTTTTGGTGTAGTGGTTGGTCCATTACAACGTCTATTACACCATCACACCACATTGTTTGCTTACTGTGTTTCTGAGCAAGGCCAAAATCAGTGTTTATACATAGTAACGGGCTTGCACATTTTTTTCATATCAACAAAAAGCACCTAGCAGAGGGGCGGCACCTCAGATGGAATTTTTGCCTCAAAATAACGAATTTGAGTTTTTGCGTTTTTTAGAAAGTCCAGTCATTTGAGTTCACAGATATCCCGGATCCATCGCAGCCTGGCATGTTTTTCCTATTTTGGGGAAGAGTGTGGAGTGGGGGGGGGGGGGGGGGGGCACGAAAAACGAACTTACATGAGTGACTTAAAACACTAGTTTGCCACAGCTGACTATGCCCAAGAAACAACCGAAGTATGGTATAGATACATTTTTCTACATGAAAAAAAAGAAGGAATATTAAAATAATGGTGATAATGAGAGAAAATTCATGTCGATCTACTGTTTGAAACTGCATGCGTTTATAACTATGTGAAGATAATTGAGAATATTGTAGGGTGACCTTATGATTTGAACTTTGATCGATTTAGCTCCATAAAATTCAAGATGGCGGCTTTATTGAATTTAAACATTTTTTCTCTTGCTATCTGCCAATTTAAACATGCTAAATTGAGTGGCACGGGTTAAAATCAGCTGCGGCCAAGAATTACGAAAGTCACCTCGAGGTGCCACCCTTGCCATTTGTTTGTCCTGGTGATACGTAATTGTATGATCGGCACTTCCCGATAGCACCGCACCTTTTCGTCAAGTTAGAAGAGTAGTATCACAGACTAATAAAATACCCAGACTGGATGATCCCATTGTGTGACGTCACAAAACAGCGAAAGGTCATGAACCATTCTCCACATTAGGTTTACGTTTACGACCGACGCTTCAGCATAGCTACAATGTTGAATGACACCGTTTTGACGCGCCTTAACTGAACGCGGAAGTTTGGTTCCGCACCAAGAAATTAATACATGTACCACCAACCTTGACAAATAAAAAGAAATTTCTACTGCAGATAGAACTAGAATCGGAATTTCCCGAGCGGCGGCCATGTCGGTTATACGACCGCCGTTTGGGAAATTCCGCAAAAAACGACACAGCCCGAAGCTCGTGTTTCCAGTCTGGTTAATTTATTAGTCTGTGAGTAGTATAGTGCAGACCGAACTGGCAAGAAGATACAACATGCAATTTTTGACAACTTTGACCGTCTTAAAAGCTACCGATCTGAAACTGCTATCACATATAATTATCCGTCTTCAACTAACCAAGATGTATCGTTTAGTACTGGTATCAATTTGCCCCCGTGAGTGGACCTCTTGAGATATGCCAGCGCATACACTAAAGGCTTAAAGGGGGATGGGTTCATACTTTTTCCACACGGTTACGACATTTTTGTGTGTGCACGTGTGCGTTTATCTATTGAATTTCTAAAATGTTGCGGTAACCTCCCTGGTTATTTTATAAAATCTTCCCATACCCTGTTGGTACGTCATAATTATAGTGGGAGATGTGGATGCAGCAATAGTGTCTCTTTGGGTTTGATATCTTCAAGTTGACTTTCAATTGATATGTTTATGTTGACTTTTAATTTTCATTCAGATGGATCTAGTAAAGTGTTTTTGCCCTTATTGATTATAATTGAAACAGAGCATTCTCTTTTAAAATGATTCATATACCATCACTTTGAACAAATATGTACATTTTTAAAAAAAACAGTAACCCCTCACACACCACAATACACGTAGCAATACACACAAAATATACCCCCCCCCTTCTAAAAAAATTATAGTTTATTTATGCTTAACATATAAGTCCCCCGGACATCACGCTAAGCAACGTCGATTGTACTACGCGCACAGTAATGCTGAATTTAAAGAGAGTGACAATTAATTTTTCGTTTCGTGGCCAAATTCTGTTTTGTTTGCATGGTGAATTTTTTTTTTTTTTTAGAAAAGTCTTGGTGTTGGAGCTAGGAATAGGTTTAACCCATGCGGTGGTGATGAACAAATTTACGTAACTTGGTGATCGGATATATGACCCGACCCTCATGAACAGAGAATGGTGATCGGGTCTTATATGACCTGAACCGTATGAAGAGAGAATGTTGACATCACAAAAACACTTCAAATGTTCTAGGACACAAGCATAGCTCATTCCCAGGACACTTTCATCTTAGAAATGCCTCAGTATATGTGCCAGGACGCTGGCATCGTAGAAAAGTCGCAACAGATGTCCTAGGACACCAGCCTGCCTTTATGTCAGCACACTGAAGTCATAGAAATACTTCAGATATCTCAGAATACAAGCATGCCTCCGCAGAAGGACATTGGCATCGTAGAAATAATTCAGATGTCCCAGGACACAAGTGTGTCTCAACACCAGGACACTGGCAATGTCATCATACAAATGTCTTGGCACATGTCCTAGGACATCAGCATGCCTCAACGCCAGAACAACAGTATCATAGAAATACTTCAGATGCCCCAGGACACTAGCATGCCTTAACGCCAAGGCAGTAGTATCACAAATACTTCAGACGCCCCGGGACACTAGCATGCCTTAACGCCGAGGCAGTAGTATCACAAATACTTCAGACGCCCCGGGACACTAGCAATAGCATGCCTAAACGCCAGAACAACAGTACCGTTATCACAGAAATATTTCAGATGTCCCCATCCCCATGCCTCAACACCAGAGCTGTGACATTGCAGAGATACTTCAGATGTTCCAGAACGTACCTGTCCATCAACTGGAAGGAATGGTCCCAGAATATAGTAGCGTGACCAACTTTGGTTGAAAAACTAAAATAGTTCTCTGATTGGGGCGAGCTATCCGTTGCTCGTCCAATCGCTCTGTCCTGTGCCTGTCAAACCGTAGATGCCCGTAAGGCTGCCAAATCTGCCATAGCTCATAGCAGTCCTTACCGTAAAGTTGTCACCCTATACTTTGGATGCCACAAATCTGAGAATGGACAATTGTTCAACTGCCAAGTTCCCACAATAATCCTCAATACAGTTAGGGCACTGATTTCTGTAAGATCTGTCTCTCTGTAATTCTTGACCACCGTGACTTCTAAAAATTAATGCACCCTACCATGTTCGTTTGCAAAGCGAATAACTTGCTCAAGTATCGGGTTATTTTTGAAAAGATCAGCTGTATCAGTAGGTTAACAACTGTCCAAAGGCAGTGCTTGGGCCCCCTGTAAACATTTTTGGCTGAAGACCGACCTTGTTGTAATCTAGGTACCTTTGCAAATTTGACCACTCATTTCCATTTTGGCGAATGAAAAGAGTTTCGGACCTTCCAGCACTTGTGCTAGGCTCATTCTCTTCTTCTGTAATAATATCATCATCATCATCATTATCATCACTCTCGATGTCTTCATCTGCAACAAAATCATTATCGTCGCCGGAATCTTCAAGTACAAAATCTTGAGAATCATCGCTGGAATCATCCGCAAAGTAAATTTCTTGGTCCAGTTGAAGTGTCCCTCTCATTTTTTTAGAATATTATTATATTAGGTCGAGTCTCCTCAATGATGCAGATTGAATAAGATATCCTGATTAAAGCAAATAACTAATATTAATAGCCTAACTGAATTGTGATGTAGCACACTTCCACCGAAAGTTTACAAGTATGAACGATTGAAAAGTGCGACAATGTAAAACAAAATTCAGACACACGCGCGAAATTAAAACTATGTCACACAAATTGTAAGAGAACTAGTCACCTACCAAATTTCTCAACACCTCCACCGATCCCCTTCCTCCTCACCCCTTCCCCTGTCAGTTGCGCTGATTGGACTGGCAGTGTCCGCTCACCAACATTTGGCTCTGTTTGTTGGTGTTGAATTCTATTGTTTTTAATGTAAACATTCATGAGACTATGGCACTGTTGTCTACATAGATCCTCCACACATACTTCACGACGATAGATCACCAGTTCTTCTCTGCGATTTTCGGTCGTATGAGATCCGATCACGAATCCTTCATTACAGTAATTGGGTCGATAACTGTAAAGAGAGGATGGTAACTGGATCTCATACGATCCGATTACTATAAAGAAGGATTGGTGATCACTGATTGGGTCCTATAAGACCCATCTCTTTTCAGTTATCGGGTCACATAGGACCCGATCACCATTTAGTGGGGTCGTGGTCAGAATCCGCTGGTCAAGCGGCTATTTATGTATATTTTTATTTGATCCTTGGCATACATTAGCATAAATGAATTTTAGGAAAAGTAAAAAAATTCCAGAACTGCATTATATGCAAAATAGCAGTTGTTTAAAATTGGGTCTGGTCATAATATGCCCCGATCACCACCGCACGGGCAAAGTTAATGGCCACAATGACATTTTTGCTGGCAACATAAGAACAGTATGGGGAATTTGTTGTTGACCACTGGCCACAAGTTAGTAACAAACACCTTATTCCTATTGTGAGTATTTGGCCACATGGTCCAACAGCATCTATCAAATTTAAATCTGAATGATCAAACTCTGCATAGATGAAACTGGTAGGCGTAAATACTAAGTCTTACGTGAATGCATAAGATCTTGTCGGTGCCCTGAGTAGAAAAAGCTCCAGAGTAAGTGAGCACGGCGTGGTGATGTCCTACTTATAAGTGAATTATGTAGTCAGTCGACTGTTGGAAGTTAAATTTCGAAAGTGAAGAAATGTGCAGTACATTCATAATGCGCTACCCATCAACGATCGATCGATTGCGCGGACGACAGCGCGGACAAGAAATAGAGAGAACTCGGGTTTCCGACTGCGTCACGCGGGTCGTGCGCACGGTGTCTCTCTTCTCCAAAGAGGAAGGCTGAGTATTGTCGGTACCGATTACTGTTAAGGAAGATGTTATGTATTCGGCATGAGTCGGCTTCGGTACTGAAATAGGACTATCTATCTGTACCATGGTGAAAATCGAGGGGATTTACAACCATACGGCCACATGAAATGGCTCTATAGCTACTCCCCCGTACACACTGTGGTAGGTCACTTGCCACCCACCGCTGTAAAAGAATTATTACTGAGCATCGTGTCCACCACGTCATGTAGTGCCCACCACATCGTCTCAACCACGTCGTGTCCACCACGTCATGTCGTACCCACCACGTCGTCTCCACCCGTCATGTCATGCCTACCACGTCATGTGGTGCCCACCACATCGTCTCCACCACGTCATATCATGCCCACAATGTCGTCTCCACCCGCCATGTCATACCTACCACGTCATGTCGTGCCCACCACGTCGTCTGCACCACGTCATGTCGTGCCCACCATGTCGTCTTCACCCGTCATGTCATGCCTACCACGTCATGTCGTGCCCACCACATCGTCTCCACCACGTCATGTCAGGCCCACAATGTCGTCTCCACCCGTCATGTCATACCTACCACGTCACGTCGTGCCCACCACGTTGTCTCCACCCGTCATGTCATGCCTACCACGTCATGTCGTGCCCATAACATTGTTAAGAACATTTCAACTCAGTGTATTGGCAAGGAATGGGAAAAAAAAAGCATTTCATTATGTGGATCGGAAAGAGAACAGGGCGAGGGGGAAGACAAGCAAAAACAAATAAAAAACAACAACAAATAAACAAGAAAAGCCTCAATGAAAACATACATTTACTTACAATTACCATAAAAACAGAAGAATTGTGATTGTAATCAGGAACAAAAGTAGAAAAAAGAGCCAGAAAAAAAAAGGACAAAAATACACACAAAAATATTGGGTAAAAATGTGTAGATGAATGAGGAGAGGCTGTGGTAATAGAGAAATTAGATAAATAAACAAAAGAACATGAAAAGGGAGCTGTACAGAGACAGATTTAAATGTTAATGATTTTATTTAAAGAAGAAAATGTTAGTAAGTAAAAAGAACTTATCCCTCACCAAAAACAACAAGAACAACAAAAACAAAACCGATATAATTATATCATCCCTGTCTCTCACTCTTTCACCCTGGTTCAGATTGCTGTGACATGCATGTTTATAAAGAATAAATATGGTAAGAAATGGCAAACATATTATGTAATAAACGTATCTGCTAGTGGTGTTGTTATCCACGAACTGAGTAGTCCCCATCATTGTCCAATATCTATCAGTCATGAGTGGGGCAATATAGATACAGTAAAACCTGTCAGAGGATTTAATCGAACCTTTGACTGCAAATATTATATATGAACCATGGGCACACAAATTCATGTACTTGATAACCAAAGCCATATTTCTGGGAAATAGGCAGGAGGGGATAGAAACACCTAGAAGCATTACATCTTCCAGGCTGAAATAAAGAACAACTGCCATAAAATTATCTAATGCACATAGCCAGAGTGCCTTTGATCTGTTGAATTATTGCAGACACAAAATAATGTCGATGCCAGATAATAATTAATTCTAACTAACCATCTTTTAAAATAATATGTAATTTTATGTATGCATGTGCTTCATGAAAGATGTAGTGAAGTTTTACTACTACGTATTTTTACCTCGCTGAAAATTGAAATAGAGGATGTACGGGTGCTTGAAAAAGAAGAAATAAAACGAGAGAAATAAGAAATATAATACGTGTATAATACAATTAGCATTGTTCTGTCCTTTATGGTCTGTCCATGTATCGCGTAGAAATGACACCAAAGAATTAAATAACTTGTTTATTTGTGTGACAGCTATAGAGCATTGTCAGCGGGAATTTCAATAACAGTTCAAAGCGAGGCACATGACTTCGATGATGTTGCTCCAATTACCAGCGATAGAATAATAGCCGCTGCAATTTTAATGATTTTCATCACAGACAGTAAAGGTATATTGTGCCTAGAGTACTCCTTCATGTCATCATCACTTTAGGACCAGTTTTTTCTATAGTTTGCTGTATAATTCAAATTGACGACAGGATACAACATGGACAAATTTATTTATATATTTATTCGTATTTATTCACTTGTAAGCGTCCTACCGTTGAAAACCTTCCGTAAGTCAACATGAAGACCTCTTCAAAATTTCACGCCAATCTGACTGTAGAAGTGGCGGTTGGTCTTGTTAGAAATCCCACCATGTTTTTCTTATTATAACAAACATAGGTTTCTTTCTAAAGATGGCCTTTGCCACATACACATATTTCACATTTTTTTTGTAATTAACAAATAATATTTTTATACAACATGGCTACGATAAGTAGTTTCTCTCTGTTTTGTATGCAGCAACTCCCAAACTGCAGCGATCTCAAAATTGAAAACATTCATTTGGTTTCTTATTGATTTTGAAGCGATCTCTAAAGGCTAACTGGTGGGCATGGATCTCAATTAGCAATTAGTGGATTATTCTGTTGCTCGTGTGTGCATCTGTAGATGTAACCTTGCAATGGTAGGAGAATGAAATGTCAACAAAAAGGATTTCTCCACAACCAATTCCAGATGAACACGAAAAGAAAATGTACACGATAGGCTGCTAAGAAATAATGTCTGAATAAGAGATACACTTAGTCTGATAAAAGTTAAACAATCAAGCAAAGTGGAAATCAATAATATTAAAATTCGAGTACATTCGACACAGTGAAGGGGGGAGGGGGGGGGGCAGCGGACGAAAAGCATATACATAGGGACAGGGGGTTTCTGAAGAGCCTAAAGAATAAGAACAGCATGGAGCTGCTTTGGAAAAAACAGAGATAGTTCTGGAGCACAAACTGCCAATTTCCTTTAAGAGACAAGTATTCAACCAATGCATGATTCCAACATGTTTTCCAAACATGGTCGATTAGGAAACAGTGTACTAAGAAATTAAGAACTACCCAGAGGGCATTGGAAAGAAGAATCCTTAGCATCAGACTACAAGATAAAATTCCCCACGCCGAAATACGCAAACAAGCAAAGCTAACGGACATAGTAAAATGCATGTTACAACAAAAGTGGAATTGGGCCAGACATGTGGAAATGATAAATGATAATAGATGGACAAAACGCTGCACTGAATGGCAAGCATGAACAGGAGAAAGAACACGAGCACGACAAGGAAGATGATGTCAGGATGATATTAAAAAGAGAAGGAGGAACAACATGGATGAGGAAGACATCAGGCAGAAAGGAATAAAAGTCGTTGTCGGAGCGCTACACCCAGCAGTGGATGGACCATGCCTAGGCGAAGGTGAAGAAGAAATAATGGAAAATAGATTAACTGATCATTCTTTTTTTCTCAAGAAAAAACATTACATAACTAACAGGGGAATACAAAGTGAACTGGTCACACGTTTTAGATTGTAGTGGCCATAGGATTTGTTTTCACATCGATATTCTAGGATGCTTAGTAATCTGCCCTCCCCCCCCCCCTTCCACCAAGAGGATTTCAATAAAAAATAATTAATACTTATTTCAAAATCCAGTTCTCTCCCTTATTGATCTTAACCTTTCACAGAATGTTTCTTCAAATTACAACTCAACCCCTGTCTCGTTGCGCAAGAAGTCAAGAGTTATTTCTCTTGCATTAGCCATTTTTCATTCAGATGACTTGCGGAGTTTGCTCATTAACTTTTTGTTGAATATAAGATAGTAGAGAATTAGAACAAGAAACTTCGCTTGGCCATTCAAACAAAAACAATACATGCCTTTCATTAATATTATGGGAAAACGGGTACAGAACACAAATAAACAAATGAGTAATATAAAAATACCAGTTATCTATCTATCTGTCAATCTGTCTGTGCGCCTATCTATTTATCTATCTATCTATCTATCTATCTATCTGTCTGTCTGTCTGTCTGTCTGTCTGTCTGTCTATCTAATCTATCTATCTATGTGTCTGTCTGTCTGTCCGCCCGTTCGTCTGTCTGTCTGTCTGCGTTTCCCTCTGTCTAACCATCTACCTGTCCGTCTGTTACCCCACAGTGTTTCTGTGATTTTTATAATATTTTGTCTGTCTGTCTGCTACACCACAGTGTTTCTGTGATTTTTATAATATTCTGTCTGTTTGTCTGTCTGTGTGTCAGTCTATCTATCTGAAATAAGAAAAAAAGGTACTCTTTCGCTTGCATGTGCATTCAAATCAGTCATTTTAAAGAAGTGCACGAAATTAGATAGAAGAGAAAAAAGATAATTTCATGACTACACTAACAAAATACACTAGTTCTGAAATCGAAAATAACATAGTTAACAGAATCTCATGCATATTTCAAGATGGCCGAAGATACAGACAAAACAACATTAGGTATAATGATAATTTATAGTAATAACAATAATAACAATAATAATAAGATATATAACTTCAGCAAAAAATTTCAATAAACAGAATGAACTCTGGGAATTTCTTTGCTTTCTTTGTCTTTCGGCGATATAATGATTTTTTTCTTCAATGTTATTATAAACGGTAATTTGTTCCAGAGTTTTGTCTTGTATCATGCAGAGACATGCTGCCATTAGATTTGATTTGTTTGATGGCACATAAGTAGAAATCGTTACCATTCTGTAACAACCTAATGCTAATATGTCTTGAAGCTTGAAATTACTGACATGACAGCTGTGTTGTTTAAAGATATTCCTGTTTTCTTGAAGATTCGAGATTAATGTTGCTGTTCGGAAGTTGTCACCACGAATACGCTTTGGTACCTGACATCTGGTAAAGGTCTGTTCTTCGTTTCTGGTAAGAAAAGTAGAATGGTAGCAGAGAACGCCACGAGAATAGTTAAAATGATGAAAGAAGCGTATAATGGAAGAACGTTTTTTGGTATCAGGTAAGGAGCGATAATACCCCCCACCCTAGTCACAGTCTGGAACCAAGCATAAGCTAAACCTCTGTGAGTTGTTGGATAAAGTTCCATAATCCAGACTGTTGTCCCATTCCAGGAGGGGCCCAGGAAAGCGAAGCAGCAAATTGCCAGGACTGTAGTGGGGAGACCGTTGTATGGTTCATCCACAGCAAACTGTATGATGACAAGAAGAATGCCCGCTACCGTCGATATCCATAGACTACCGGAGCTGACCCATCGCCGACCCACACGGTTGATCAGTGCTATACCTATAAACTGAAATGGAACTCTGCTTAGTGCCACGAACATATAATTGATGTAGAAATTCCCTGTCAAAGCTTTCACGCCAAAGTAAACTGTATAATAGACTGTGGAATAGGTGAACCATGCCGCAGACATAATAATGGTCGTTTTTCGAAAGTCTGAATGAAACAGATCACCATAGGGGAACCACTGAGTACCACCCGTGTCTTGCTCTTTTTTCAGATCGTGGAGATTTTCGAAAATGTCTGTGTTCGGTAAAGGTTTTCGATTGTACATGGCAATTCTCTTAACCACGTGTTTAGCTTGGCCAATTTTACCGTTGACTGCCAACCATCTCATACTTTCCGGCATCCACAGGAACGTCAGGAAAATCACAGATGTCAGACCGGCTATAGTAAATTGAACATGTCTCCAGTCTCTCAATGCCATAATTACTAGTGCAAAAATGCAACTACCAAGCGGCCATAAGGGAAATAAGCAGGTCACGCCCCGCCCCCATGGGGTAAGGTATTCTTGATTGAGAACGCCAGCTGAAATGAATGTCGTTCCCGATGCCAAACCTACAAGAAATAGGATGGCAGCAAACATGTGCCATGAAACAGAAAAAGGTCCAATGACATTCAGCACTGCACTACACCCCAGTGCTGTATACAGGGTTATCTTTCTACCATAATGTGTGGTCAAAGGACCGACACACACGCTGCCAATGAGAACCCCAACCATCTGTAAGGAGATGATCAAAGATGAAATCCAAGCTCTGTCACATACAAGATTCCATTCTGTAACCACTGTTGACGCGCTATCCCTGAATTTGATGTCACCTGAACATGTCTTCACAGCGTCACAAGTGGTTACCCAAGATATTTCACTGACATTCTGTTTCAGATGTGTAAGATTTGAACTGGCCACAGACGTAGAGATGTCGGCATACTGGTCATTTGTGAAGTTCGTGATTTGGAGAGCTGTATGATTGAGATCATTTGTCAAGCAGGACATGCCAGGATTGTAACCGCCGAACACCATGATGAATATAGTCCACATAAGACATACTTGTGCCATATAGCAAACAAATGTCAGAATCACCTGGAACAGACCACATCCTCCTAGATCTTGGAGCAGATAATCCGTGTCGCTTGATGGCATTCTGCAAATAAAACAAAAACACCATCGATAAGTTATTGAAGAATATAATTATCAAATTTGATTTTCCTTCATATGATTGAATATTTTAATTTGTTCTGGAGCAAACTAGTATAATCTCCAATTCGTTCAATGCGGCAGGATGAACAATGGCACATTTGGATGTTTCTCGTTAAATGTTGATGTCATGAAATTGGACACATACAATGGACCTAATTTTACACAAAAGAAAACAATTGGTTTTACTTGAAATGTATACGTTATTTTAAACTGTTGGATGCATTTTGACACTGGCTTCCGCGAAACCATAACCATGTTAAAAGCACTGATCAAAGAATTTGGGAAACCCAGGTCTAGACAGTAAAACTAGGTCAACCGATGCACTCGAGCAGCCGGTCACTTAGCACCTGCTCCTTACAAGAGCACTTGCATAGTGTTATGTTTAATAAAATATTCATTCTATTTATCTTTTTATACCAACAAATGCAACACCCAGCCATCCCTACACATATAATACGTTCACTAATCAAGCTTTCTGCGCCAGTTTCTTTCGGTTTGAGATGGCTCCTTTTGAAGAGTCGGTGGAAAATGGCCTTGGCTCGCATATATATATCAATATTATATAAATTCATCAAGGTGACATAACCCGGGATTGACTTAGTTGTTGTGAGTTGTGAACTGCGCCTAACAAGCTGCGTAACAATTTGCTCTGAGATAGAGAGAGGTAGAAAGAGAGTGTGAGCGAGACAGGGAGAGAGAAAGAAGCAGTGTAGTGTGTTGAGCGCTTCGCCGGCGCTCCATTCTGCTATGTGGTTGACATGTTGCTTCTGTAAAGCGCTTAGAGCATTTAAAATGGATGCGTTAAATATAAATGCCATCCATTATTATTATTATTATCGCCTTTGACATGAACACCACTTTCACCTGTTTCATCATAACTAATAATAATCAATCCCTACATAGTAATCTGCCTAATAACTTGACCCCAGCGGCGGACTGATACCTTCATTTTCTGTATAACCGGTTTATGTACGTGTGCGCGAGCATGCGTGCGCGTGTGTGTGTGTGTGTGTGTGCGTGTGTGTGTGCGTATGTGTGTGTGTGGGTGTGTGTGTGTGTGTATGTGTGTGTGTGTGTGTGTGTTTTCGCTTTTGTGTTAAATTCAGAAAGTCAAAATTGATTTTTTTTTTTACACTGCATGCGCGAACTACATCAGTGTACAATTCAGTGACATTGATACCTTTCTGTGTGACACCATCAGAAGACAGGAAAAAGGATCTGAAATTGGGAATCGAATTGAAGGGATCCACATGCTCCAAAACAAAATGTATAGTAGTATATAAAGACTGACGACCATTTTGTCTCTTGAGGAAAGCACAGTAACTCATTGCCTTTATTATTAGAGTCTGGCACCTTGGAAGTGCTGAACATTTGGCGAGTCAAAGATAGCAAGAAGAACATAAATTCTTTTGTTCCCTCGATTTCTGTACTTTGGCCTTTTGCGACTTCGGCTCTACATTGAACTGACAATTATTTAAACAATTTGTGGGTTAATTCCTGGTCAGGATTCTTAATTGACAAACGTAGTATTTGATTGCTCGTCTCTGCAGCCACGAATGGGCGCAAGGGAAGATGAAGAAGCGAGAAGGAATCTACTCGCAGCAAGCGAAAAATATAAACATGGAAATACTACGCGCACACAAATGCTTAGATATCTAATTTAAAGAGATCGACAATTAATTTTCCGCTTCATGGCCAAATTCTATTTTGGTGAATTTCTGGAAAGGTCGTGGTGTTGGAGTTAGGAATATGTTTAGCATACTGGTCACAACGACATTTTTGTTGGCAACATAACAACAGTATGGGGAATTTTTTAGTTGTTGGCAGCTGGGCACAAGTTAGTAACAAACACATTATTTCAATTGTGAGTATTTTGACCACATGGCCCAATAGTTTCAACCAAACTCACATTGAATGATCAAAGACTGCTTAGATGAAACTGGTAGGCTCAAATACTTACATGAGTGAATAAGAACTTGTCGGTGCTCTGAGCAGAAAAAGCTCCAGCAAAGTAAGTGAGCACAGAGGGGAGTATGTTAATATATAATATTGGGTAGTCGATCGGCCGTTGGAACCTCATTGAAACTAAACTCAAGACTGTAGGCTGAAAAAAATGCATTATATTCATGACGGGAAGAACAGATGCGGTATGGACTTTAGCAACATCAATAGAACACCCATTTCACAGTTACTGATAATGCGCTGAAAGAGAGGTCGTGGGGAGGGGAGGGGGGGGGGATTGAAGAGAGCATGAAAGGGAGAAGAAGGATGTACAAGAATTTTGTAACCGTACTGTCCTGATGTAATTAAACTTTTTATGCATTAAACAGTCATACAATATGTAGGAAAGAAATGCAAGCTGATATTTGGAGTTCTGTATCCTTAATTATTTGCCCATCTGCCCTAACTGTGCAAAGTTTGTTGGCTTTACTCCCAAATGCAGAACGCTGGTCTTATTTAAAATTGCGACTGGTCATTCATAAAGTTCTGTTCTCCTCCCTCTTTTGTGTTCACTGATCTCTCTCCTTCCTCCGAAGAACAATGTTCCTCTATACTTTGAAGATTCCTCATAATTTGCTATTCATATTTGGGTGTGAAAGTGTGTTTTTTTGTTTGGCAGGTAAATATCGTAGATGGAAAGGGACATGAAAAAAAACAAAGGGGTGGGGGGGGGGGGGAGGGGGAAGATACCTCCCACGAAACAAAAAGCAATGGGGAATAATTCATAATGGAGATGTAAAATTTGATGCTGCTTACCAATTGGCACTTATCTCCCATCCTATTTTAACCCCGACTGCAATACCGGGGGATATTCTAGAATATCCATGTAATAACCATAAAATTACAGATTATCTAGGGATTATTCTAAGATAACTCACATTTCTGAGGGATATTCTGAAATGTCCGGAGGGGGGGGGGGGGGGGGGAGGTTGAAATTGAGGACGGAGTGGATGTAGCATCTGCAAGCTGCCCCATGCCCTCCCCCGTTTTTCTTGTTATACTGGTGAATGAGCATGTGTTCACTTCTTTTTTTCTTTAATTGTTGATGTTCGCCAGAGTGTACTCCGTGACCTTACCCTCCCTTCCTAGTGAGTAGTTGTTGGGTGATCGTAAATATTAGTATGTTCCCGAACATCGATAACGTTGTGGATATAGAAGTTTACGCCAGATTTGGCCTTGGGTGATGTAGCCTGGTGACGTATTGATCCGTGATTGGTTGGTTTGTGTGTTCGGGCGAGGGCAGAGGTTGCGTTTATTTCGGGAACTTTCTGTAGAAATGTCTATATTATATGGACCCATGTGAGTGGTTGGTCGGTGAGTAAGTGGGTTTTCCTTTCCGTGTGGCGTAAGATATTTAGTTGTTCGCTGGTGCCTTCCTAGTATTTCCTAGTTATTAAACTTTAGTATTATTTAATCGATCGTCGGATCTGGTGTTTATTGATTCTACAGCGGTAATAGTTTCGTTTTCTAGAGGGTTGTAGTTAGATCAACTAACTTCCCCCTACTATAACGTGCTAGAACAACCTCACTGTTATAATAGATGATCTAAAATACCACACCAAAACTGCATCCATTTATTAAAAAAAACAACAGCAAACAAACAAAAGACCTGAGGCTTATTCAGTTGCGAAGGCAGCCTTCTGAGAAATCGCACGGCGCCCTGGACGGACTGTCTTGCGTCTGCTTCACTTTCCAATATGGCGTCAATATGTGGCAGACACATGGCAAGGCAATTTGGATTCATGCAACTACAGAAATATTAGGCCTACTGAAAAAACTTAAAATTTTAGAGAAGATTGGTAGCTGTGTAAAAGTTTTTCAGAATGTTTATTGTGATATTGAATTTTGAGGACGGGGTGGACGATCTGAAATACCACACCGGCACTGCGTCCATTTATTAAAAAAAACAAACAAAAGACTTGAGGTTTGTCCAGTTGGGAAGACAGCCTTCTGAGAAATTGCGCGGCGTACGCATGGCACATTTGTGCCTGGCAGCCACTTTACTCAAGGGATTGCCTTGTGTCTGCTTCACTTTCCAATCTGGCGTCAATATATTGCAGACACATGGCAAGGCGATTTGATCTAGTGTTGATAGATCTAGTTCTGAATCGGGTAATGTATTGTAAATATAACCATGTATTTTTTCAGTTCTTGACGAAGGATGCCGTTATACCCCTGGCAGAATTTAATTATCCTTTGATTTGCAATGTGGGGTGCTGCTTGAGATTTAATAACAGTAAATATGGTGGGTGGTTCCATATTAACATTTAAAAAAATATTTTATTCTATTTTATTGCGAGGCAAAAATATAAGGTTTCTACTAGCATTTTTATCCAAAAAGTGAGTAGTCTCCATTATTGTACACTACCTTTCAGTCGTGAGTTTAGCAATCAATAGACAGGCAGTAAAATCCGTGAGTGCAGTCAACTGAACCTTTGAAGGCAAATCCTCTTTCTGAACGAAGAACACTATAATTTAAGTACTCGTTAACCACGGCCACAAAGCCAGGAAATATGCACATAGAAGAATTTTATCTCCCCGGGTGAAATATCTGAACAGCTGCAATACAATTATCTCATGCACACAGCCAGAGTGCCTTCGGTGTGTTGAATTGCGGACACACGTGTTGTTGTCAGAAAATATTTCATTCTATCGGATCATCTTTTGATATATTGTGTAATTTAATGTTTTCATTGTTTCATTAATTGTGCAGTGAACTTTAACTCTTTGCTTGTCAACCACTGATATATCGATTTTTTCCGCTCGTCCCACTTATGCCAATCACCGATGTATTTGTGTACAAGAAGGTCATGCTATTTTGTTTCGGGAAGAAAGAAAGTCGACTTTCTATTAATAGATGTTAATGTAATTAGTCTTCATTCATCTCCCTCACTATTTTCTTCTTGTATTGGCAAACGTGGACAAATTCATGGAACACAAAGAGTTAATTATTACAAATTTTTACCTCAGACAGTGAAAATTGCAAGAGTGGATCTTTAGATCCCCGAAAAACAAGAACTATTGGCAAACATGGAAAAATTCTTGGCCCTCATCACAAATTTTTACCTTTGTCGATGAAAATTGGAACGATGGATCTTTAGATCTCTGAAAAAGATACATGTAAAACAAGACATAAAACGAGGGAGAAAGAGAAATATGAGTTTCCAAAATTAATGAAGAAATAACTGTTCCTATGTTTCCTCCCGGAGAAAAAAAAAATTAGTGATATTGAGATCCGGGTCAGCTCTATGTTCCCTCAATTCGGTTCTATGTTCCCTCAGGTCTATGTCCCTCAAGTCGGCTCTATGTTCCCTCAGGTCTATGTTCCCTCAGGCAAACAACATACACCAACAGTGAACCCGTAATCGGTGCAAAATTGATGTCGTGGGGAAATTAATCAATGTTACTAGTGTGCTCCAGATTACTTTATTCCTGTTCATTTTATTTATTCCTGTTCACTGAACGGGACAGAAATATAAATGTAAATCAAATTTTAAACATGTAAATGATTTCTTTTAATCAGTGTGAACTGAACAGCTCATCTCTCTCCAGGGTAACCTGTATCTATTTGTCATATTTTGTTTTATTACTTTTTTTTGTTTCCATGGAAGTTTAATTCATTTTTTATTTGCTCTGTCTGACTTTCTCTGTGATTTCACACCCGACAAAATTGGCAAATAATAATAATTCATATTAATGAACAGAAATATATATCAACGACCACCAAAATGAGAGTCTTGAAACATATGTGTGATCATTGCTTTCATACGGATGTGAATGTTGTCCACTGAACAAAGAAATAGAGAGGAAATTAGAAGCAGCAGAGGTGTGATTTATTACACGAATGTTGAGAATATCATGGATGGAGAAAAAATCAAATGAGTCAGTACTGAGAGACTCTAATCTGAAAAGATCATTAGTTAAAACAATAAGACAGACGCAACTGAAAAATCTAGGACACATCTGTCGCCCCAGGAGCCTCGAACATCTAGCCTTCGCAGAGAAGATCGAAGGCAGGAAAAGCAGGGGTGGACAGAGAAAAACTTTCACTGAAAGTCTCAATTCATGGACAACTAACAAACGTCACAATAACAACAACTTCTTGAGGTTGGCTGGTGACAGATCCGAGTGGAGACCGTTGATCGATGATGATGATGATGATCGTCTTACATAATACTGAACCTCTGGCGACTCACCGTCAGTTTGTTTTGCCACACAGGCAAGCGGCTGTTTGCGGAACCAAGACTGGGTTGGCTCCGCGGGCTATTATTATCATGCACTAAAACTATTATGATGAATGTTACAGAAATTTAATGTGTTTTATCATTGGTCAATGTAAAACACCCAGCTTTTTGTCTGCTTATCTACAAAGATATTTTACAACTCTGGAGCAAGTCTGTGAAGGGTGGTTACTAATAGTCTCATCTTGATTTGTAACCGCAAGAAAACGAAATCATCACACACAATGAATGTATGTGTGTATGTGTGTTTGTGTGTATGTGTGTGTCTATTTGTTGTTGTTGTTCTTTTTCTATTAATGTCAGACAATCAAAATTGACTTGTGCGGTTTATTCCTGCATGATCTGAATGGAATACGGCATAGTGTACAACTCAGTGACATTGATACCTTTCTGTGTGACATCATCAGATGACAGGAAAAATATCTGATTGATAGCGAATTTGGGAATCGAATTGAAAGGGTCCACGTGAAGTCCAAAACAAAATGTATAGTAGCCTATAAAGAGAGGCGATCTTACGGTCTCCTTTGCAAAGCTCGTTAACTCTGGGCTGTATTTACTAGAGAGTGGCACCTTGTCAGTACTGAGAATTTGGAGAGTTAACAAGTGCAAGAAGAGTCTTTTTTCCCTCGATTTCTTTATTTTAGCAGGTTGCTACATTGAACTAAGCCATTCAGGCGGTCGTGGGTTAAAGGCACGAGAAACTAACGTGAACACAAAATAAACTGGTAAAAAATATATCGTAATGTGTTATCATTCAGGTAAAAAATGCATTTGAGTATATCGACTTTCGGTCTTGTAGCCACTATACAAGTATGGTCATGTTTACAAAGAGCTGTATACCATTATGTAAAGTTTAATGCTCTTCCTTCCCCTTTTATCCATACAATTGAAACGGCCACCCTTTCCCTTCCCACCATTTTAACTATAGATGCACAATATTTATTGTAGTACATCTGTTGTCTCATCTTGACCTCGAAAACATTCCTTGTCAGTTATGTTTAAGAGTTAATTTCAAATTTTCCACAAATTCTCCGGCAAAGTTCCTCCCCCCCCCCCCCCCAATCTTTTTCCCTTTTAGTGTGCAAAACAATTGTCTTTCAAACTTACATCTGTTCTCTTTCAATATTTGTTGTTGTTGTTGTTGTTTTGTCAATGTCACGGCTCGCCTCTGCTTTACTCTGGCTTGTCTCCATACTTAGAACCGTTTTAGCATGAGATAAATAATCAACTGAACATATCACACATTTCCGAGACTTTGCTGATCCGTCATTGCCCACTGAATCAATTGCTGGACGTTGATATTAGTTTACGTCAGAGAGTGAAACTGTCCATTCTGATACTCTCTTTACCTCAATTAGCCATGAAACCAGTAATGCCAATTTGCCTCCTGCACAGAGGGGGAACCGGGAAAGGAGGAGAAACAGTAGACAGGGCCAAAGCTACGGGCTCGGCTATCCAAATTATGTCAGCAACGTTTTAACAATGGAAGACACAGTCTGGCAGCTGGCGTTGATGAAGCTCTGGCGGGGACGAGGTGGCCCAAGGGCTCTGCATATGATATGACAACAAATTAAACAGGCATGGACACCCTTTGCGACCCCCTAATCTGTCTGGGGCCGTGAAATCGAAATTGGTATTCAGTCGCCTCTGGGGGTATATTCCATTTGCGGAACCAAATTAAAAAAAAATACATGTTGTTGCTTGACATTTGCGGTAACCTTTATCGATACCTTTTTAGAGACGCAATTACTGTATGGTGATATCAACCGCTAAATGCATGATCTCAGCATCTCACATCAGTCAATGGTTAAAAAAAAAAAAGTAATGAAGCACACGGTCCCCGGTAAACCAACCTACAAGCATGCAAAATTAAAAAGTACGTAATTCATTCTTCACGTCGACTCGCTTTCTCGGCATGGTGTGATTAGATTGAATGCCGGCCGAGGCGTTCTCACTACAGGCCGGTCAGCCGAATGTAGGTCAGACATGTAGTGGGCCGTCTCGCCGCAGAGAGACTGACTAGCATTAATTAAATAATACGTTTAGTACTACATGTATTACTAGAACAGAGGTCCACATGGGCTAGCTCAGATACTAGTAATGAGAAATGTGTTCTAACAAACTATCGCGTTTTCGGCATTACTTAGAACACACAAAAATGTTTTTAAAATTATGATAAGTGAAAAAATTAAACACACAAAATACCTTCATTACCAAATACTACGTGCAGGACCAACGATGCTTGGTTCAGTTTAAAAAAAATTACATAAAATCATATGATTCATAAAACTGACAAATTGACCAAGCGATGAAGCATGGTTCAATAACACAACTGTGCATGTACTGATGTAGATTCATGTTTTAATTCTAGATCTAGTGTGATGTGGAATTTGAGTGAATGAAATTTCTGTGTTGTTTAAGAAACAGAATCTCATTTGAACAGTATTCGTGGTTTAATTCTGATAGCCTGCATAGAATGGCACCAGATAAAAGCCGTCATTATAATGCAGTGTATACCAGGGGAAGTTAATAGCAATCTTTCAGACACACACTTAAATAACTCCCTATCCTCATTCAGTCATTGCCTTTACCACCACCTTCACCCTATACCAAACAAAAATGAACATGAATGGGAGAAAGAAAAAAGACAAACTGTACAACATCAATAGCACTGACAACAATAACAATGAACTAAATGTTATTTTGTACTCACGAATACATGTAGTCTGTAATGTGGATGCAGGCATTATAATAATTACTCCAGGGATTTATTGTGATTTTGACGTCAGTTTAGCAATCTTCCTCTTTGGATGTTGTCGCTTTGCAACTGGAGGCAGAACCGCTTCAAAAGAATAACCAAGTGAATGCAAGAAGGAGATCCTGGTGCGTGTAGATGCGACTGTTCTTTGGGGTATTTGTTAGTGTTACAGATCTTTTGATGAGTGCAGTCTTCTTGTCATCATACTGATCCGATGCATAAATAAGCCATCACAAAGCGAAGAACTTCATCAAGTTGACTCCATGACTTAATTTTCTTTATAAACTGGTGAAAAATCCTCTTCACACTGCAGTATGCTTCATAGTCTAAAATTAACGTCTCACTCTCAACTTTGCTTATAATAGTTATAATTTGAAATGAACAGAAAACTCTGGTATTGGACCGGTTCTCTCATGGCTAAGGAAAATGTAATTGTTCGGTTGTTTAGTACTCGTTGCCAAAAAACCCAGGTCTTTTAGTTTGCGACTTAACAGGTCATGGAAGCTCTCAGATTTTAGTGAGTCAAGTTCGAGAAACTCACTCATTTCATCGATATCCACTGCGCAGGCCTCTTGTGTAGACATTTTTCTGCGGCGTGGAGTAGTGGAGGTAGAAGTGGGAACACAAGATGAGGGAACATTAGGAAACACAGATGGGGGCACAGCTGGAACATAATGCCGAGAGGAGGGGATCTTAGTTGTAGGAACATCTTTTGGCCAATGCAGGGCGCAAATCCCCATGTTTCCAATAACATCTTCTACATTCAGTTTGTTCGGTAAGCTTGCAACCCACTCGTGACACTTAGTTTTGTCCTTTGGAAATCCATAGATTGGTATTTTCTCTTTGGAATCATCAGTTTTATAGCCTGTTTTGCAGCCAAACACAGAACACTTTCGTCCCATTTTGAGTGAATATTTGTAGACCCCTAGTCCAGTTCATGTAAAAAGTAGAATCTAGATCTAGATCTAGACTAGATCTACAGTCAAGGCGGTTTCCTACAATCAATAATGCAGCTCACTCACAGCCACCGTACAGCACGAAACACCACAATTTACAATGCACTGATGTTACAGAATCCCAGTTGATGTGATGAACTAAAACAAAAAAATACAGTTTACAGAATCCTTCGTTCTCTTCTTGACTTGATGAAATGAAATCAAGAGACGGATAAATGAAGGAGTCACTTCTATGTATATTCTGATCTGTCTAGATATCTTAAAATCTTTATAATCCACGAGTTCACAAGTTGAAGCATGAGTAGCGAATGTGTAATGTAAACTGTCTTTGAATTTCGGGAAATACAGACCGGGTCGATGCCGTACTTATTTCATTTATGGTATCGAGTCTCACTTTACTCTCTATTTTATATTTGTCATGTCGTATCGATTTGGAGTATCGATATTGTCACTGAAAAATCAGGGGGAGTAACTGCCCTTTGTTTCTGAGTGAGGCCTGGTGAGGCTAGCCAGTGGTCGGACCACTACATGTCTGACCTACATTCGGCTGACCGGCCTGTAGTGAGAACGCCTCGATGCCGGCCAATGAGACGCGGGGTGTTAGAGTATAACACATGTGCGGACCACAAGAGGGAAGCCTTCCATTTTACTTCACGGCGTCATGCAGTCTCAAAAAAAGAAATTGAGGCAGCAAAAACGTAAGAAAGACTGCCATGTGCTGAATCTCACACAAGTGCCTGATTGCAACAGCCTTGTAAATTTTGTGATATATTATTTTTATTATGCTTGGTTATCCATATTTTTACCCCTACTTCTGCAATACTTTAAACAAAGTGGATAGGTTCACCCCGCTGTGTACCTAGCGAAATATAGGCGTTTTAGGATAGGTGGACCCCGGACAAATGAAAATCTATCTTTCATTGCCAAATTAGGCTAGGGTAAAAAAACAAACATTCGAATGTCGGCATGGATGTCGATAGATTACTGTCTAGATCTACATGTTTTATTGAACCTGGGGGGCGTGAGGGTCTAGTCAGATTGTATTAATGTGCGGTAGTCAGATTGACTAATCAGGCGAAAATGGGCTGGGGTAGCCATTGGCGATCGATGTACACACAAGTAGGCCTATATTGGATGAGATCATACCTCCGTGGTGCAGCGGTTGGGTGAGTGGACATTGAATGCCAAGTTTCTGGTACCACCAGATAAGTATTCATGACTGGAATTTGTTGCTGAATTACAAAAGAATTTTTCTTTTTGCAACATCACTCTTACGGAACACACCACTTTTAAGAACTACTATCCGGCCTAAAACTTTTCACTACAATGAACCCAGCCCGGGGTCCACCTATCCTTAAACCCACTTATTTCTCTAGGTACACCCCGGGGTCCACCTATCTTATAGAAAACCTGCATGCACACTCCTGATATTCTCCCGAAGACTATCGTATTTAAGACCTGAAATCACATCCTTGTGTCAGATTCTTCTTGCCCGCTGAGAAAAATGGTAGAACTCACAAAATGGATTGGAACTGCCCTGCCATTTTTTGTTGACCCAAGACCTGAGGACCATTTTGTTCAAGTGTTTCTCTGATATTTCTTGTCCGTGACTTAATTCTCTCATCAACATACCGATTGCCGTGTAGCCTTCCTTTCTCTTTCAGTTTCTTAGATTTTTGACGATATAGCATTGCACCACAACGTTAGTCCAGATGTAAGTGAGGTCTTGATTTTTACAAAATGTTTCTTCAAATTACAACTCAACCCCTGTCTCGTCGCGTAAAGGACATCAAGAGTTATTTCTCTTGCATTAGTGAGATTTCAATCAGATGGGTTGCTTAGTTTGCTCATTAACTTTTTTGTAGAATATCAGACAGTATAGAATCAGAATGAAAACTTCGCTTGGCCATGCAAACAGCGACATACAGTTGAGTTTCATTAATATTATGGAAAAACGTGTGTACAACGCAAATAAACAAATGAGTAATATAAAAATACCAGCTTATCTATCTACCTATCTACCTGTCTATCTATTCATCTATGTGTCTGTGTGTCTGTCTGTCTTTCTCTCTATCTATCTGGTTGCCTGCCTGTGCTTCCCTCTGCCTAACTATCTACCTATCTGTCTGCCAGTCTGTCTGTCTGTCTACTACCCCACAGTGTTTCTGTGGTTTTTATAACATTTTGTCTGTCTGTCTGTCTGTCTGTGTATCAGTCTACCTGAAAGAAGAAAAAATGGTGCTCTTTCCCCTGCATTTGCACTCGACTCAGCCATTTCAAAGAAGTGCACGAAATTAGAAAAAAAATGATAATTTCATGACTGCAGTAACAAAATACCGTATCTCCGAAAGCAAAAATGACATATTAGTAGAATCCCATCCATATTTCCAGACGACCGAAGATACAGACAAAACAATATCAGGTATAATGGTAATTTATAATAATAATATTAATAATAAGAAGAAGAACAAAAATAGCTTCACCAAAAATTTCTATAAACAGAATGAACTCTCGGAATTTCTTGGCTTACTGGTACTTTTTCGCCATTGATACTATTTTGCTATGTCAGCAGACTAACTATTTTTAGAATCTTCACAGTGGAGGTCCCGATTTTTGTCACATTCCTTTGTGTTTTTTCTATAAAAAAAAAGGGGGGGGGGATTATCTCTTCATGTATTGGTCAACCAATCAAAATGCCGCGGGCCACGGTTACGTCACATCGCGCGAACAATCGGAAAGTTTTTCCCGTGCGTGTCGTACGACACTGAGGTTGTCATTTGCAGACGATTAAGCACGCAGTTTACGGTGCAATCCTTGGCATCGTGATCGCAAACTGAACGCGTTTTTAACATATGCAAGACATTGTTGGAGAACTGAATAGATTCAAATGTAAGGAATGGTTCAAATTTTGAGCAAAAACTAAATTATACGTAGATAAAGGTATTTTTTATGTTATGTGACCACATCACACAAGACTAGTTGGGGGGAAATTCGCCATGCCTGATCAGTACTTTTTCGCCACCAGGGTAGCGTGTGTCCTTGAGCATTCTTCCAAAATTTCCCGTCCCCCCTCTGTCACATTTTAATCTTTAAGACCACGAGAGGGAAAGAAGGAAAGGAAAGAAAGAGCAGCTCTGAGAAAGTTACAATAAGAGAAGGAAGAGGAGAGTGTCATGAATCCAAAGTTCACGCAAGTGCATTAGCGTCATATCTAGACAGTAACCTCGAGTGGGGGACGTGCGTAGTTTTAATTATATGCAAAACCATATCTAAAGGAAGTTTGGTATGACGTCCAACTTACGGGGATGGCGCGATAACGTATTATGGCGGTAGTTAGGGCCAACATCTTGTTAAGTGTATCTAGACCCTTTTCACTTCTGCGTTACGGTTGTTTGTGGGGAGCCGCACGGCTTCGAAAAGCACCGTGTAGGGCAAAAACCTCCACTTGCCTTAGTGATGGCATCTGAATATGTGAAGATGCATTTTTATGCCAGAACCAGCACGTAACGGGTTTGTAATGTACAGTTGAGTGCCCAACAAGGGGATGGCATCGTTCGACCGTTGTCCACCGCTTTCGCCCAACAGGTGGGGCACGCCGCCATTTTGTTTGCAAATCACGTGATATGGAGGATGGTAAATGAAAAGGGTCTATAAAGTAGGCTTAGCTAGATTTGAATCGGTCACAGTTAGGAGTACATTCCCTATGTGGTGACACAGTTCCAACCAGAGTGGAGCGAGAAGCGGAGACACGCAGCCTTTGACTGTGGTTTGTACTGACGAGAGAGCTAGCATTGCAGGGAGCTCCATGTCTTTTGTACAAGACTAAAAGTACACAAGCGCTACCCAGATTCCCGGCCGCCATTGCGGTCGGAAAGAGCGTAAGTTTCGTAACTGTAAACCATTAGATCTACATACAGGGACGTTCCCTACAGAAGGAGAGAGAGACCAACTGTTTTTCATAAGAGGAGCTCTTCTCCAGTATCGGATGTGATAAGGAGCGAGTCGTTGATATTGTAAATCCCATGGCCGTTACTAGCTCAACAATGATAACCCCATTGTAGCTAGATAACGTATTATCATTATTGTAATGAAGTGAACCTCCCCCCCCCTCCCCTCTGGAAGCAGATAGCATGTTAAGAGTGAGAGAGAGTGAGTCATTAGATCTGTATCTATATTTTAGTGTAACTAGAAAATATTTGTTGGAATTGGTTTTTGCATCATAATCCTGGTGATGCGTTGAGACCGTCATTGCATGATAAACTGTGCAGTCGTAATTATTATATACAAAATTGATACTTAGTCTAGCGGTGAAGTAGCTGACTAGAGTTGGCTTGCAACTATAATCCCTTTTGGTGTATTGATATAATCATGACACTTACACATATATATATATGCAGTCGAATTTATTTCAATAGATGTTACGGCCCTGCAGGCCTGACAAAACTTAAAACACTTTCGTTTTTCATTGATTACTTGTGTGTTTGTAGTGTCTGTCCGAGTGTGAGTTAGACCTCTTGAATCTCCAACAACACATAACTCAGCTCGTGACAGAGAGGAGAAAAGTGAGAAAAAATAACCACACTCAAAAACAACTTCATTAAATTTATTTCCTGAGTTGTTAACTGCTTAAAAGAATATATGTTAATATTCTTTCACATTATTTTGTTCTCCTGCACTACTTCTGAGTATGGTAATTCTTATTTGTGATGTATTCTCATACATGATGCATGTTATGTTTACAACTACGGCCACATCAATCTAACCCCTTCATTCTTTTCTTTTTACTGGTAGAGTCTATTGGTTTCTTTCCCACTCTCTCTCTTTAAGTTAGTGGAACATTTCCTTTTATGGTCTTGCTACGTGTTATCTATTGTAGGACATTGCAGTCGTTTTTCTTATTTGAGGTTAAACTTTGTAATAAGAATAAAAATGATAAAAATATTACTTTTAGACATTCATAATCAAGGCCCTCTGCAGAAGAAATTTTTTAAAAATGATATCGGACTTGAATAAAAGCACATGATGGGGTCTCGACATAATTTGACTCTAGGGTGGAGACATAGATAAATAATATCCTTAGTCTGTGGGTGGAGAGGATAAGCTCACCACAGTGACAAAGAAGGGGCTGTGGCGAATTTCCCCCAAGAGGTGCGAAATTGTACCAACTAGGGTCGATCCTGAAAACAGCCGCCTCCAGTCTTTGCATTCAGAATGATTGTCATGAACATTTTTGCATACACTTGTGATTTGCTCCTGGAACCAAGAAAATCTACACAAACCCCATTTCAACATACAATATATTTTGTATGAGGCCAAAATGGAGCATCGCGTTTTGGGGTGACGAAAAAGTACCAATTCGATCTAATGATTTTTTTCTTCAATTTTATTATAAACAATAATTTGTTCCAGTTTATGACACAGAGTTTTGTCTAGTATCATGCAGAGACATGCTGCCTTTGGATTTAATTTGCTTCATGGCGCTGAAGTAGAAATGATAACAGAAGTTACCATTCTGTGTTAACCTAATGTGTCTTGAGGCTTGAAATCACTGACATGACAGCTGTGTTGTATAAGGATTTTCCTGTTTTCTTGAAGATTCGAGATTATTCTTGCTATTTAACGGGAGTTGTCACCGCGGATATGGTTTGGTACCTGACATCTGGTAAAGATCTATTGTTCGTTTCCGGTAAGAAAAGTAGAATGGTAGCAGAGATAGCCAGGAGAATAGTTACCATGATGAAAGAAGCGTACAAAGGAAGAACGTTTTTTGGTATCAGGTAAGGAGCTATAATACCCCCCACCCTAATCACAGCCTGGAACCAAGCATAAGCTAAATCGCGGTGAGTTGTTGGATAGAGTTCCATAATCCAGACTACTATCCCATTCCAGGACTGGGCCAGGAAATCGAAGCAGCCAATTGCCAGGACTGTAGTGGGGAGACCGTTGTGTGGTTCATCCACGGCAAACTGTATGATGACCAGAAGAATGCCCGCTACCGTCGATATCCATAGACCACCAGAGCTGACCCATCGCCGACCCACACTATTGATCAGTGCCATACCTATAAAATCAAATGGAATTCTGCTTAGTGCTAAAGACATAAAATTGATGTAGAAATTTCCTGTTAGAGCTTTCACGCCAAAGTAAACTGTATAATAGGCTGTGGATAAGGTGAACCATGTCGCAGACATAATAATGGTCGTTTTTCGAAAGTCTGAATGAAACAGATCACCATAGGGGAACCACTTACTACCATCCGTCTCTTGCTCTTTTGTCAGATCTTGGAGATTTTCTAAAATGTCTGTGTTCGGTAAAGGTTTTCGATTATACCTGGCGATTCTCTTAACCACGTGTTTAGCTTGATCAGTTTTACCGTTGACTGCCAACCATCTCATACTTTCCGGCATCCACAGGAACGTCAGGAAAATCACAGACGTCAGACCGGTAAATTGAACATGTCTCCAGTCTCTCAGTGCCATGATTACAAGTGCATAAATAAAAGTACCAAATGGCCATAAGGGAAACATGCCTGTCACGCCCCGTCCCCATGGGGTAAGGTATTCTTGATTGAGAACGCAACTTGAAATGAATATCGGTCCTGCTGTGAAACCGAGAAGAAATAGGATGGCAGCAAACATGTGCCATGAAACAGAAAAGGGTCCAATGACATTCAGCACTGCATTACATCCCAGTGCTGTATACAAGGTTATCTTTCTACCATAACGTGTGTTCAAAGGACCGACGCACAGGCTGCCAATGAGAACTCCAACCATCTGTAAGGAGATGATCAAAGATGAAATCCAAGCTCTGTCACATACAAGATTCCATTCCGTCACAACTGTGGACGCGCTATCCCTGAACTTGATGTCACCTGGACATGTCTTTACAGCGTCACAAGTAGTTACCCAAGATATTCCACTGACATTCTGGGTTAGAATTGCACGGTTTGAACTAGACACAGTCATAGAGATGTTGGCATAGTGGTCATTTGTGAAGTTCGTGATTCGGACAGCTGTATGATTGAGATCATTTGTCAAGCAAGTCATACCAGGATTGTAACCACCGAACACCATGATGTATATAGTCCATTTAAAACAAATTTGTGCCATAAAGCAAACAAACGTTAGAATCACCTGAAACAGGCCACATCCTCCTAGATCTTGGAGCAAAGAATCCGTGTCGGTTGATGACATTCTGGAAGCAAAACAAAAAGAGCATTCGATAAGAGATATATTAAAGGATAATATTATCAGGGTTGAATTTCCTTCATATTACTTATGATTGAGTATTTTAATTGTTCTCGAGGAAACTCGGATACTATAGTCTGGAATTCTTTCAGTGCGGCAGGATGAACAATGGCACATTGGATTTTGCTCGATAAGTGTAGATGTTATGAAACCGGACATGTGGAATGGAATTAATTTTTACAGGAAAGGAAACATTGCTTTTACTTGAAATGTATTCGTTATCTTAAAAGGTTGGATAGGTTTTGGCTTCCGCGAAACCACAACCATGTGAAAAGAGTTGATCAAAGAATTTGGGAAACGCAGGTCTAGACAATGAAGTTACGCCAACAGATGCACTTCAGCAGCCTTTAAGTTAGCACCTGCTGCTTATAAGAGAACTTGCATAATATTATGTCTTATAAAACCCTCATTCTTTGTCTATTTGTTTATACCGTCAAATGCAACGCCGAACCATTCTTACACCTACACGTTTACTAACCAGCTTCTTTCGGTGTGAAGTGGGGATTTAAGAAGAGTTAGTGAAATCTGGCCTTGGCTCGAATATATCAATATTATATAAATTCATCAAAATGACATAACCCTACCTTGACTTAGTTTGTGTTTTACTTTGGTCTTAAATTCAGATAGTCAAATTTGATTTGTATTTTTTTTTATTACACTGCATGCGCGGACTACAACACAGTGTATAATATTCAGTGACATTTTTACCTTTCTGTGTGACATCATCAGAAGACAGGAAAAGTATCCGAATGATAGCGAAATTGGGAATGGAATTGAAGGGACCCACATGAACTAAACAAGAAAAATACATAAAGACTGACGGCCATACTGTCTCTTGAGGAAAGCACAGTCATTCAGGGCTTTATTATTAGAGCGTGGCACCTTGAAAGTGCTAAACATTTGCAGAGTCAAAGAGAGCAAGCAAGTTCCCTCGACTTCTCTACTTTAGACTTTTGTGACTTTCAAGTCTACATTGAACTGGACAATTCAGTCAATGCTCAGATAATTAATTAAACAGTTTTGTGGGATAATTCCTGGCCATGGTTCTTAATTGACGAACGCAGTACTCGACGACTCGTCTTTGCAGATATAAATGGGCGCAAGGGAAGATGAAGAAGCGGGAAGGAGTGTACTCGCAACAAGCAAAACATATAAACATCTACGTACTACGCGCACACTAATACTTAATTTAAGAGGGTGACAAATTCTATTTTGTTTGCATGGTGAATTTTTTTTAGAAAAGTCTTAGTGTTGGAGTTAGGAATAGATCTAGGTTTAGCATATTGGTCACAACGACATTTTTGTTGCCAACATAACAACAGTATGGGGACTTTTTTAGTTGTTGACAGCTGGCCACAAGTTACTAACAAAAACCTTAGTCCTGTTGAAAGTATTTTGATCACATGGCCCAATAGCCTCTACCAAACTTACATTTAAATATGATCAAACACTACATAGATGAAACTGATAGGCGCAAATACTTACATGAGTGAATAAGAACTTGTCGGTGATCTGAGCAGAAAAACTTCCAGCAGAGTAAGTGAGCAGGGAGGCGAGATATCCTATATGTAATGTATAATTATTATGAAGTCGACAAAAATGTAGTACATTTATAACGGGAAAAACATTTGCACCTTTGTACCAGAACAAAATCAATAGAACACCTATTTCACAGTTACTGATCATGCGCTGAAAGACAGGTGCTGCTTTGGTGGCGGGGGGGGGGGGGGGGGAGGGGAGGGGGGATTGAAGAAAGCATGAAAGGAAGGAGGAGGACGCATACGAATTTTGTAACCATACTGTCCTGATGTAGGACTAATTGGACATTTTATGCATTAAACAGTCATACAATATGTAGGAAATAAATGCAAGCTGATATTTGGAGTCCTGTAGCGTATCCATAATAATTACTTGCCCGTCTGCTCTGACTGTGCAAAGTTTGTTGGCTTTACTCGCAAATAATGCTGAATCCTGGTCTTATTTAAAATTTGGTCAGGTCATGCCTAAAGTTCTGTTCTCCTTCCTCTTTTGCGTTCATTGCTCTCTCTCTCTCTCTCCATCCTCTGAAGAACAATGTTCGTCTATACTTTGAAGATTTCTGGTAATTTCCCACTATAAAAATGCTAATCATATTTGGGTGTGTATACATGTGTGTTTTTGAATTTTGCGAGATAAATATCGTAGGTGGAAAGGGAGATGAAGAGAAAAAATTATACGGCCAAAAAGCTACCCCCACGAAACAAAAACCAATGGGGAATAATTCATAATGGTGGTGGGTGGTTGTGGTGGTGGTGGTGGTGGTGGGGGTGGGGGGGGGGGGGTATAAAATTTGATGCTGCTTACCCACTGGCAAGTATCTCCCATCCTCTTTTAACACCGACAGATCAACTGCAATACAGGGGGATATTCTAGAATATCCATGTAATAAACCATAAAATGCCAGATTATCCAGGGATTATTATAAGATATCTCACATCATCTGAGGGATATTATGAAAGGTCCGGTGGGGGGGGGGGGGTATTGAATTTAAGGACGGGGTGGATGATCTAAAATACCACACCGGCACTGCATCCATTTACTATATATAAAAAAAAAAAAACAAAAAACAAAACCAAACAAAAGATCTGAGGCTTCTCCAGTTGCGAAGGCAGCCTTCTAGGAAATCGGGCGGAGCACTGGACGGGACTGCCTTGCGTCTGCTTCACTTTCCAATATGGCGTCAATATGTGGCAGACACATGGCAAGGAGATTTGATTCATGCAACTACAGAACTTTAAAAAATAAAACAAAAAAACAACAACAACCAACCTTTGTATTATTGCAAAACTTAATATTTTAAGGAAGATTGGTAGCTGTGTAAAGGTTTTTAAGAATGTTTGTTGTGATATTAAGAGCGTTGTTTTGGATTCTTTGGGCGCAGCCATATTGGCAAACTGTGTCCATTTTTAACCTCATAGGACACGCCATATTGGCATACTGTGTCCATTTCGAATTCTATTGGGCTCGCCATTCAAAAAAAAAAACTGTGGCAGGCACCTTGGAAAGCTGCCAAGCTCCGCCAGCATCAGTCGTCACGGTTGATCTGCTGGTGGTTCACACGGAGTGAAAAGTACGCACGCGAAGCGCCCCAAGGCGACCACACAACTGAACACGCCTCTGGTGTTCATTCAGATGGCACCAAATGTCTTGCAGGCATCTGCCTTAACAATCCGCCATGAGGATAATTCTTCAGTAAAATTTTAAAGAAAATGGAACTGCGCGTTATAAATGTTGATTATTAGTCTCTTATATCCCTCCCACCGCATCTGTCACAGAACAAGAGCATCACAGAGATATATACAATAGGCACCACACAGCACCTGTCACTAATTGCTATTGACACATCCATGGCCTACACATCTTCTTATTCAGCACATAGTGTCGTACAAGGCTCACCCATGACCTCCTACTGTTGTCTACACTACGCAGTGAAGCCAAGCATGGAGAACTCGGTGGCAATATTGCCTGGCAAAATATGATGGCCGTGGCGCATTTGTTTTTCGTACTGGGGCCTTGGGCCAAAACGAAACCTCATTAGCATAGCCAATAAGAGGGCCGTAAATAATGCGTTCGCGACTGTAAAAAGAAGACGGATGTTTGCTATCCGCCTCAGTGCATCTATTCAGTGTCCGCTGGTCGCGGTCTCATAATGTTTTTAATTTTATCTGTGTGTGTTTTGACTGGTTGCGAAACGACAATAGATTCGGGGAATTTCATGTATAAGCAACATGGGTTTCAAATTGATTCATAACACGAATATGATTATTTTTTAAAATCATATTGGAATGTCGCATTCTTTCCCTTTTGGGATGGAAATAGATCTAGTGCATTGCTCTGAATCGAGCAATGTATTGTAAAATATAAGCATGCATTTTTCAGTTCTTGACGAAGGATACCCACGGCAGAATTTAATCATCGTTTCCTTAGCAATATGGATGAATATGGTGGGTGGTTCCATATTTAATTTTTTTTATTTTATTTTATTGCAAGGCAAACATATGAAATAAACGAATCTACCCGTGTTGTTATCCACAACATGAGTAGACCCCATTGTCTTGCAGTCGTTAGTTGGGCAACAGACAAACAGTAAAATCCGTAAGTGCACTTAACTGGACCGTTGAATACAAATAATTTTTCTGAACAAAGGACACCCTAATTTAAGTACTTGTTAACCACGGCCACATACCCAAGTATTATATGCAAGAGGGGATAGACACACCTGGACGAATTTGTATTTGTATACTACTTTAATCCCATTTGAGAAATGTGCCTTTGTGTCATTGCACCCAGTTACAACTGGAGCAAGCACGACGTCACCACGGGGGGGGGGGGGGGGCGGTGGGAGAGGGAAGGGGGAGGCGGAGGAGGGGGAGGGAGTGGTAATGATGAATTTTATTTTATTTTTGCCGGGGCAGCGGCCTGATCGGTCTGCTCTTTTCGAGTTCCAACTGCCAAGGTATCTTTTACGTGCGCAACGTGCACACGGGCCTTCCGAATTTTTTCGTCCTTATCCGAAAAGACTAGGTACTCGATCCTACCCCAGAATAGGATCAGGGACATGAAAATGTGAGAAAAATCCCAAACTTCCAACATGCCTGCACCGGCAAGAGAGGCGAGCACCTCGCCTGTAGACCACCTTATCCCTTGTTATCTTCCCGGGTGAAATATTTGGGACAGCTGCAGCAAAATTATCTCATGCACACAGCCAGAGTGCCTTCGATCTGTTGAATTGTAGACACACGTCTTGGTGTCAGAAAATATTTCATTCTACCGCATCGTCTTTTGAGATATATAATTTTATGTTTTGATTGTTTCATTAATTGTGCTGTGAGTTTTAACTCTTTGGATGCCAACCACCGATACATCGATTCTTCCGCTCGTCACATTTATGCCAATCACCGATGTATCTGGGCACAAGAATGTTATGCTATTTGCTTTCGGGAAGAAAGAAAGTCGACTTTCTGTTAATAGATGTTGCTGTAGTTATCTTAATTCTTTCCCCTCACTATTTTCTTCCTGTATTGACAAATGTGGAAAAATTCATGGATCACAAAGAGTCAATTATTACAATTTTTAAATTTATTTATCACAGCTTAGGCGGTGAAGATTGAAACGATGGATCTTTAGATCTTTCAAAAAAGAAGAAATAAAACAAGAGAGAAGAGAATCATGACAGTTTACAAATGAAATTATAGATACCTGAAACACAAGACACAAAACGAAGAAGAAAGAGAAATATGATAGTTTACAAGTTATAGATACATGTAAAATAAGAAATAACACGAGAGAGAAAGAGCAGTATGATGGTTTACAAATAAAGAAATAACTGTTCCTATGTTTCCTCCCGGAGATAAAAAAATAAAGTGAGAATGAGATCTGTGCGAGAAACTGGCAGGGACAGCAGTATGAAAACAAAATCTTGTAACAGGACTGAAAACTGATGTGGGAAACATCGCAGAGAGGAAGAAAAACAATAGAACAATAGGATGTGAGGCATGATAGTATTAATGAAAGACAAAAGGAAACAATTGTTTATTAATATTACATGTTCACACTGCCGAATCATAACCATCATTTTTTTTAACCTTCTTTTTAAATTTTATAATCCATGTCCTTTCTTTTAATTCTCTTTTGAAAGGTTCCATATACCATCACTTTGAACAAATAATATATTTTTTAAAACATTAACCCCTCACACACCCTAATACACGGAGGCCAACACATACTCATAAAACAACCCCTCCCCTTTAAAAAGAAAATTCTAGTTTGTTTATGCTTAGCATGATTGATGGATTGCGCGATGTTATTATTAAGTCCCCCAAACATCATGCTAATCAATGTTGACTGTACTACGCTCACAGTAATGCTGAATAATTTAAAGAGAGTGACAATTAATTTTCCGCTTCGCTTCGCACCATGTTTGCGTGGTGAATTTGAATGGTTAGAAAAGTCTTGGCGTTGGAGTTAACATACTGCTCACAACGACATTTTTGTTGGCAACATAACAACAGTATGGTGACAAAATAAGTACATTCATAATGTGCTACCCACCAACGATCGATCGATTACGCGGACGGTAGCGCAGACAATAAATACAGACAACTCGGGGTTTTGCCGACTGCATCACGCGAGACGTGCACACGGTGCCTCTCTTCTCCAAAGAGGAAGGCTGAGTATCGTCAGTATCGATCACCGTTAACGAAGATGTAATGTATTCGACATGAGTCGGTTTCGGTCACAGACTAATAAAATACCCAGAATGGATTATCCCATTGTGTGACGTCACAAAACAGCGAAAGGTCCGCCATTTTAGGTTTACGGTAAAGACCGAGGCTTCAGCATAGCTGCAATGCAGTGGTCGCGAAAAGTCCATACGGTCATTATTTATAACAATAAAAAAAAGGCAGATGTAGACTAGGATCGAGTACCTAGTCTTCTCGGATAAGCACGAAAAAATTCGGAGGGCCCGTGTGCACGTTGCGCACGTTAAAGATACCTTGGCAGTTGGAAATCGTAAAGAGCAGACCGAAAGGCCGCTGCCCGGGCAAAATTGAAATTAATAGATTAAAAATTTATCCATATCATCTAACCACCCCCCCCACCCCCCACCCCCCCCCCCGCCAGAACAAGAAATAATAAAACAAGTAAAGTGAGGTGTAAATGCCAAGGGCAGCGAACCTCCTAAAATAAAGACCTCAAATCGCAGATGTAGACAATAAAATGAAAGGATAGGGAAGTTAATGCATTATCATACATGTACAACCAATCTTGACAAATAAAAAGAAATTTCTACTGCAGAATGATAGAACTAGAATCGGAATTTTCCGAGCGGGGGCCATGTTGATTATGCGGCTGCAGCTCGAGAAATTCCGTAAAAAGCGACAGCCCGAAGCTCGTGTTTCCAGTCTGGTTAATTTATTAGTCTGTGGTTTCCATGCTAAAGTAGGATTATCCATCTGTACCATGTTGCAAAACGAGGGGATTTACAACCATTATGGCCACATGAAATGACTTTATAGCTACTCCTCCGTACACACTGGTGTAGGTCACTTGCCACCTACCACTGTAAAAAAAAATATTATTGCGCATCGTGTCCACCATGGCGTGCCCATTACGTCACGCCGTGACCACCACGTCATATCGTGCCCAACACGACAAGTCGTGTCCATGGATTTCTTGGGATGCTATAAATAGTCACAAATCGAGCCAGTGACAGAGAGGGAATTGTCCACTTTTGAGCATGCGAGATTTTACAAATACACCGTCGGTGTCAGGTGCAAACCGGCCAAGTCCGAAAATTTCATATTACTTTATATAGTACCAATTTATGAAACCTGGAATCTTGCATCATATGTAAAAGTAGCTGTTACCATTATCCAGTAGAAATACTCAAAATAAGCATGTTTTAGCGGCAGCTTTTTTGTTTCTCCTGTAGAATTTGCTTATTTCGACATGTAGACAGAAATCGGGCTGGTGACATAGAGAAGATTGCAGACTTTTGCACAAGTGTGATTAAATAAGAATCTCGCCGCCGATGAGAGGTGCGAGCGAACCCAACAGATGGTCATCCTGTGGTTAGGTGTGTTGCAACATAACATTGTTAAGAACATTTCAACTCAGTGTATTGGCGAAGAATGAAAAAAAACTAAACATTTTTTTTATTATGTGGAGCAGAAAGAACAGGGCGAGGGGAAAGACAAGCAAAAAGAAATTAAAAACAACAACAAACAAACAAGAATAGCCTCAATGAAAACATACATTTACTTACAATTACCATAAAAACAGAAGAATTGTGATTGTAATCAGGAAGAAAAGTAGACAAAAAGAGCCAGCAAAAAAAAATAAAAAAGTACACACACAAATATTGGTAAAAAGGTGTAGATGAAAGAGGAGAGGCTGTGATAGAAGGGAAATTAGATAAAGAAACAAAAGAAGAGGAGGAAAGGGAACTTTACAGAGACAGGTTAAAAATAGAATGATTTAATGTACACGACAGGCTGCTAAGAAATAACGTCTGAATAAGAGATACACTTAGTTTGAAACAAGTTAAACAATCAATCAATGTGGAAATTAATAACATTAAAATTCGAGTACTTTCGACACAGTGGGGGGGGGGGGGGCAGCCGACGAAAAGCATAGGGACAGGGGGTTTCTGAAGAGCCTAAAGAATAAGAACAGCATGGAGCTGCACTGGATAAAACAGAGATATTTCTGGAGCACAAACTGCCAATTTCCTTTAAGAGACAAGTATTCAACCAGTGCATGATTCCAACATGTTTTCCAAACATGGTCGATTACAAAAAAGTGTCCTAACAAATTAAGAACTACCCAGAGGGCAATGGAAAGAAGAATCCTTAGCATCAGACTACAAGATAAACTTCCCCACGCCGAAATACGCAAACAAGCAAAGCTAACGGATAATAATATAGTAAAATTCATGCTACAACAAAAGTGGAATTGGGCTGGACATTGTGGGAAGGATGGATGACAATAGATGGACAAAACGCTGCACTAAATGGCAAACATTAACAGGAAAAAAGAACACGATGAGGACCAGGAAGATGATGGCAGAATGACATTAAAAGGAGAGGGAGGAACAACATGAATGAGGAAGACATCAGATAGGAAGGAATGGAAGTCACTGACGGAGGGCTACACCCAGAAGTGGATGGACAATGCTTAGGTGAACGTGAAGGTGAAATAATGAAAAATAGAATAATTAATCATTCTGTTTTGTTTTGTTTTTCTGAACGAAAAACTATGACATAACAAACATAGGAATACAAAGTGAACTGCGCACATGTTTTAGATTGTAGAGGCCATAGGATTTGTTTTCAAACCGATGTTCCAGAATCCTTAGTAATCTGCCCCCCGCCAGACGAGTTCAATAAAATAATTATTAATACTTATTTTAAAAACTCAGTTATCTCCCTAATTGATCTAATTTTTGACAGAATGTTTCTACATCTTAACTCCTGTCTTGTCGCGTAAAGAAAATCAAGAGTTATTTCTCTTGAGTTACCGATTTTTAATTCGGTTGGTTTGGGGAGTTTGATCATTAAATTTTTTTTGTTGAGTATGAAATTGCAGAGAATCAGGATGAAAACTTCGCTAGGCCACTCAAACAACGACATACAGTATTACATGCGTTTCATTAGTATTATGGAAAGACGTGTATACAGCGCAAACAAACAAATTAGTAAGCTAAAAATACCATTTATATATCTCTCTAGCCATCCACTTATCCATCCATCCACCCATCCATCTATCCATCATCCATCCATCCATCCATCCACCCATACATCCATTCATCCATCTATCCTTGTACCTGGTTGAATGCCTGTGTTTCCATCTGTCTAACTATCTACCTATTCTGTCTTCAAGTTTGTGCGTCTTTCTGCTACCACGGTGTTTCTGTGGTTTTTACAATATTCTGTCTGTCTGTCTGTCTGTGTACCAGTCTATCTAGATCTATCTGCAATAGAAAAAATGGTACTTGTTCGCCTGTATTTGCATCCGACTCAGTCATTTCAAAGAAGTGCTCGAATATTAGATAATTTCATAACTGCAGTAACAAAATACCGTACCTTCGAAAGCGAAAATGTAGTTTTAAACACAATCTCATGCATATTTCAAGACATCCGAATATACAGACAAATCAACATCAGGTTTAATAATAATTTATAACACTAACAACAATAATAATAACAATAATAATAATTATAAGATAAATAACTTCAGCAAAAAATTTTAATAAACAGAATGAACTCTAGGAATTTCTTTGCTTTCTTTGTCTTTCGGGGATATAATGATTTTTTCTTCAACGTTATTGTAAACAGTAATTTGTTCCAGTTTATGACACAGATTTTTGTCTGGCATCATGCAGAGACATGCTGCCTTTGGATTTGATTTGCTTGATGGCATTGAAGTAGAAATGATAACAGACGTTTCCATTCTGTATTAATCTAATGTGTCTTGAAGCTTGAAATCACTGACATGACAGCTTTGTTATACAAAGATAATATTCCTGTTTTCTTGAATATTCGAGAGTAATGTCGCTGCTGTTCGGAAGTTATCGCCACGGGTACCTTTTGGTACCTGACATGTGGTAAAGGTCTGTTGTTCGTTTCTGGTAAGAAAAGTAAGATGGTAGCAGAGATCGCCAGGAGAATAGTTACAATGATGAAAGAAGCGTATAAAGGAAGAACGTTTTTTGGTATCAGGTAAGGACCTATAATGCCGCCCACCCTAATCACAGTCTGGAACCAAGCATAAGCTAACCCTCGGTGAGTTGTTGGATAAAGTTCCATAATCCAGACTGTTGTCCCACCCCAGGAGGGGCCCAAGAAATCGAAGCAGCAAATAGCCAGGACTGTAGTGGGGAGACCGTTGTGTGGTTCATCCATGGCAAACTGTACGATGACCAGAAGAATGCCCGCTACCGTCGATATCCATAGACCACCAGAGCTGACCCATCGCCGACCCACACGATTGATCAATGCCATACCTATAAAATCAAATGGAACTCTGCATAGTGCCAAAGACATATAATTGATGTAGAAATTCCCTGTCAGAGCTTTCACGCCAAAGTAAACTGAAATAGTCTGTGGATAAGGTGAACCATGCCGTAGACATAATAATGGTCGTTTTTCGAATGTCTGAATGAAACAGATCACCATAGGGGAACCACTGGCTACCACGCGTCTCTTGCTCTTTTGTCAGATCGTGGAGATTTTCTAAAATGTCTGTGTTCGGTAAAGGTTTTCGATTATACTTGGCGATTCTCTTAACCACGTGTTTAGCTTGATCAGTTTTACCGTTGACTGCCAACCATCTTATACTTTCCGGCATCCACAGGAACGTCAGGAAAATCACAGATGTCAGACCGGCTATAGTAAATTGAACATGTCTCCAGTCTCTCAATGCCATGATTACTAGTGCATAAATGGAACAAGCAAACGGCCATAAGGGAAACGTGCTTGTCACGCCCCACCCCCATGGGGTAAGGTATTCTTGATTGAGAACGCTCGCTGAAATTAATGTCGGTCCCGTTGTCAAACCTATAAGAAATAGGATGGCAGCAAACATTTGCCATGAAACAGAAAAAGGTCCAATGACATTCAACACTGCACTACATCCCAGTGCTGTATACAGGGTTATCTTTCTACCATAACGTGTGGCCAAAGGACCGACGCACACGCTGCCAATGAGAACCCCAACCATCTGTAAGGAGATGATCAAAGATGAAATCCAAGCTCTGTCACATACAAGATTCCATTCCGTCACCAATGTGGACGCGCTGTCCCTGAACTTGATGTCACCTGGACATGTCTTTACAGCGACACAAGTAGTTACCCAAGATATTCCACTGGCGTTCTTGGTCACTGTTAAAAACGCTCGCCAGTACCAACTGGGGTGCCATTGGGAAGGTTCTCAGACAGCTATATCTAGCCTACGTCCGAGCAGGACTAGAATATAGCCTACCACTGCAACCAATGGCCAGCGGCCGAACGCTGTCGGCACTGGACCGAGTTCAGAACAGCGCCTTGAGACTCATAACAGGCTGCCTCAAAACCACTCCTACGAATGCTCTCGAAATCATGATCAATGTGGAACCACTGGCAACCAGAAGGGAAGGAAGCGTACTACAGCAGTAATAATAATAATAATTATAGTTCGTCCATCAGGTATGATGGTGACCTTAACAACACCAGAGGAATAAAGAACAGAAATTGTTGAGAATTTCAACACATGGACAATAAAGAGAACTAAAGGACACAGAGGACAGAATGGAAAGACTGTTCTTTCATGACTTATGGCTTCTCATGTGACTGATAAGTCCTATTTTTGCCCTGCAGACCCTTCCGCATAAATGACAAGAGTGCTCCGTTGGTTCAGTACCAATGGGCCTCTTCTTGCGCCGTTCTCTTTTTTTGATAGCCTGCTGGACTCTGTCAGCTTCCCATGCTTTGCTGCCTCTGGTAAGGGCCGCCCTCCAATTTGCACGATCAAGCGAGAGCTTTTCCCACTCACTCACATCAATGGCAAAGGCCTTCAGTGATTGCTTGAGAGTGTCTTTGTAACGTCTCTTTGGGGCCCCAACATTCCTCGTTCCATTGGAGAGCTCAGAGAAGAAGATTTGCTTAGGGAGTCTGGAGTCGGGCATTCTGACAACATGTCCTGCCCAACGTAGCTGAATTTTTTTCAGGTGGCAGAAGATGCTCAATTCCTTGGCACGATTGAGGACCTCAGTGTCTGGAATTTTATCCTGCCATTTGATCCTTAGGATCTTTCTAAGGCAGGCCAGGTGAAAGTGATTTAGCTTTCTGGCATGCGATTGGTACACTGTCCAGGTTTCAGCCCCATAGAGTAGGGTGGGAAGGACCACAGCATTGTACACTTTCAGCTTAGTGTCTGTGCGAATGCCGGCAACATCCCACACTCTCTTTCGAAGCCTGCCAAATGCAGAGCTGGCTTTGCTGATTCTTGAGAGAATTTCAGTATCAACACGAGCCGCGGAAGACAGTGTACTGCCAAGATAGGTGAAGTTCTCCGACACCTTCAGAAGACTGTCATGGACTTTGATATTTGGGGTCACAGGATACTTGTCGTCTGGAGTAGGCTGATGGAGCACTTCCGTCTTCTTTGTGCTTATTTTGTACAGCAGTACGAGAGGTTAAAAAGGCTCGAGCCGGACTACCCGGCGCGGGAGGCGATCGAAATCGACCCGCCACCGAAAATACTTCAGAAGAAGTCGTTCCTGGGCGAGGCCAAACGGCTAACTGAGGAGTATGGGCTAGAACAAGACAGAATGCCCCTTCGGTTATGGACGAAAGAGCCACCTCACGCCTCCCTGAAACCCCCAGTGGTCAAAACCACGCTTCTAGACACAAACGTGACTAAGGAGGTCAATCCCGCGATCCTGAAAACGGCAGCTGGCGAAACTATTGACTCGTACCCAGCACACATGATTAAGGCTTATACTGACGGTTCGGCAGTACAGGCGACTACGAATGCGGGGTACGGAGCAATAATCTACTACCCTGACGGCACCGACACCGATAAGATCTATGGGCCATGCGGGGCGAATGGCTCCAACTTCGACGCTGAGGCGACAGCGATTTGGAGAACACTGACTACGGTTTTCAACGGCTTTGAAAACGGAACAGTATCGCCAGAAGATATTGTTGTGTTCTCAGACTCAAGGGCCACACTGATGGCCGTCCAATCGCTCAACCATAAGCTCGAGGCACATGGCGCAGATAAAATCAGACATATCTGCCACCAGATCATAAGTGGATACGGTGTCGAGGTCCACCTCCAGTGGATCCCCGCGCACATAGGAATCCGGGGCAACGAGGTTGCAGATAGCCTAGCGAAACAGGGGACCAGAGGCGAACAGCCAAAGCACCCAACGTCTTACCCAGCAGCCCGAGCCAGAATCCGCGCTCACGGACGCAGGAAATGGTTAGATCAGTGGGCAAACTCGGATAAAGGACGTAGGGTGTATCATAACCAAACCAAACCAGACATCAAAGACCCGATATTGACACTGGAGCGTAAATACGCGACAATTATACAGCGTATGAGGACGGGACATGTCCAGTTGAACGCACATCTAAATCGTTTCAACCCACTCCGTGAGCCAGTATGCCGGCACTGCGGGTCCCCGCAGGAGACAGTCGAGCACATCCTGGCGGAGTACCAAGGACTAAAACATCTCAGATCCCGCCACCTCCCAGATACCCCGTCAGTCTCCAACTGCCTTTATGGGGCCGTATCACAACTAAAGAGTACTGCCATATTCGCCATCGCCGTCACGAGTGAAAACTCGATCGGCCAGGGATGAGCAATAGACATTCTGGGTCAGAAGTGTAAGATTTGAACTGGTCACAATCGTAGAGATGTCGGCATAGTGGTCATTTGTGAAATTCCTGATTTGGACAGCTGTATAATTGAGATCATTTGTCAAGCAAATCATGCCAGGATTGTAAACACCATGATGAAAATAGTCCATGTAAGACATAATTGTGCCATATAGCAAACAAATGTCAGAATCACCTGGAACAGACCACATCCTCCTAGATCTTGGAGCAGAGAATCCGTGCCACATGAAGACATTCTGGAAGCAAAACAAAAACAGAATTCGATAAGATATTAAGGAATAATATTATCCAGGTTGATCTTCCTTCATATCAATTATGACTGAATATTTGAATTGTTCTCGGGCAAAGTAGTGTAATCTTGAATTGTTTCAATTCGGCAGGATGAACAGTGGCAGATTTGGAGTTTTCTCATTAAATGTAGATGTAATGATTAGACACATACAATGGACCTAATTTTACAGAAAAGAAACAATTGCTTTTACTTGAAATGTATTCGTTATTTTAAACTGTTGGATGCGTTTTGACACTGGCTTTCGCGACACCACAACCATGTGAAAAGAGTTGATCAAAGAATTTGGGAAACCCAAGTGTAGACAATGAAGCTACGCCATCCGATGCAATCGAGCATCCTTTTAGTTGGCACCTGGTCCTTGTAATAGCACTTGCATAGTATTATGTTTATAAAACTGTCTTTCTCTTTATCTGTTCTTACCATCAAATGAAACTCCGAGCCATTCCTACACCTTTACGTTTACTAACCAGTTTCTTTCGGTGTGAAATGGCGATTTAAGAAGAGTTGGTGGAATCTGGCTTTGGTTCGAATATATCAATATCATATAAATTCATCACGATGACATAACCCGGGATTGACTCAGTTTGCCAGGTGTAGCCTTTAACATGAACATCACTTTTACCTGTTTCTTCATAATTATAATAGTCATTCCCTACCTAGTAATATGCCTTTTAAGATGACTCCTGCGGCTGGCTGGTACTTTCATTTTCTCGACAAAGGGTTTATGTATGTGTGTTTGTGCGCGAGCGTGCCTGCTTTCGTGTGTGTATGCGTGTGTGTTTGTGTTTTCCTTTTGTTTTAAATTCAGATAGTCAAAATTGATTTGTATTTTTTCTTACACTGCGTGCGCGCACTACAACACAGTATACAATTCAGTGACATTGATACCTTTCTGTGTGACATCATAAGAAGACAGGAAATAGCATCTGAATGACAGCGAAATTGGGAATCGAATTGAAGGGATCCACATAAACTAAAAAACAATAATCTATTGTAGTACATAAAGACTGACGACCATACTGTTTCTTGAGGAAAGCACAGTCATTCAGGGCTTCATTATTAGAGGGTGGCACCTTCAAAGTACTGAACATTTGGAGAGTCAAAGAGAGCCAGCACAACATTTGTTCCCTCGGTTTCTCTACTTTAGCCTTTTGCGACTTGGGCTCTACATTGAACTGAACAATTCAGTCAATGCTCAGATAATTATTTAAACAATTTGTGGGTTAATTCCTGGTCACGGTTCTTAATTGACTAACGCAGTACTCGACTGCTGGTCTTTGCAGCTATAAGCGGGCGCAAGGGAAGATGAAGAGGCGAGAAGGAATCTACTCGCAGCAAGCAAAACATAAACATGGAAATACTACGCGCACACTAATGCTTAATTTAAGAGAGTGACAATTTATTCTTCAGCTTCATGGCCAAATTCTATTTTGTTTATATGGTGAATTTTTTAGAAAAGTCTTGGTGTTGGACTTGGGAATTGGTTTAGCATACTGGTCACAACGACATTTTTGATGGCAGCATAACATCATTATGGTGAATGTTTTTGTTGTTGACAATTGGCCATAAGTTAATAACAAAAACCTTATTCCTGTTGTGAGTATTTTGAACACATTAGTGATCTTGATAAGTCTATATTTTTGGACCAATCGTTCAAAAAAAAACAAAAAATGTTAGAAGCATAAAGCTTGACACAGATGTTGCCCATAGGAGGTATTATAAGAAAAAGGTGTTGGCCAAATGTCAAAATGGCTTCCAAAATTCAAGATGGCCGACACATATTGGAAATAGGCTACATAACAGATATGGTACATAAAATTAAATTTTTACGAAATGCTTTTTACATCTCAGAATATGTAGTTATGATCTTGGAAAGAATGTGTCTTCAATACAAAACGATTTGAAGACAAACTTAAATTCAAGATGGCTGCCGTTGCGTTTGTGTTTGAGTGTAGAAAATTGACATAGAAATTAACTATTTTATTGCGCAGAAATATCTGACATTTTTTTCTTTTATGATCAAAAGATGAAAATAACAGTGTTTATGATGTATGAGGGCAGCAGCTGCTACGGCAACAACAACAACGACAACAAAACGGTGAAAGAAGCCCGAAGCAGGATTGCACACATTTTGCTACCTTTTGCGTATTTGCCTAATTCGTCACTTTGACGGGGATGAACTTTTCAAATATGAGAATCGCCCATTTCGTATTTCCATCCACAGGAAAACTACATGAACTCAGAAAGCAGGCATTATCTACATATAATATGCAGAAATTAGGTTTGCCGAGAATTTGCTGTAGTGTTTGAACAGTATAAGTCAGACAGTCTGAAGCAGGCTTAAGTAAGAAAACTTAAAGAGACAGAAGAATAAAGTCACACCAATTGGACGTGTGCCGAAGAGCTGGCCCACATATTTGCAAAACAATGAGGCAATTCAGAATAACTTCTCTGCTGGCCAGCGGTATACATAATATGCAAAATGGCGGTGTATAAAAGGAAATGAAAACAGTCTGCAGAAAGACAGTTGGGCAGACAACCCTTTGCACACATTGAAGAGACCGATTAAAGATTCGTGCATCTGAATCCTGCAATTATATACGTCTGTGTTACAACTGCCTCTTTTCCTTCGAATCACACACATATATTACAATTATTGCAGTATTTTCTTGACCAGCTGAAATACTATGAACTGCAGAAATTCTAGGTTTCTTTTGGCAAATTAAGAAAAAGATGACAGCCACCTGTTCATGATCTTTTTACAAATTTAGTCTCGGAGCACCATAGTGCACAGGACGTCACTTTCCTTCCTTCAGCGATTGTGATACTGTGTCACCCCACAGAAGGAAAAGGGCACACTTATTTCTTCAGACATAAACGTTTTTTTCCAGAGGCATCAGAAACTGGTGAGTATTGTCAGTGTCTGACATTCAGAAGATAAAGTAACTGTGTGACAGATCGTCCTTAATTTATAAATGTTGCCGATGTCAGGAAAGGCCCCTTTATGCACAAAACAACACAGTGTGACTTACCTTCAAAATAAGAGCAGCCCTGCAACAGCACAATTCCAGAGCAGCTCAACAAGGCGGTATTATCAGGGGCCAAGCTCTTGACCAGAACCCACAGCTACCTTGCCACACTTTGCAGCTAGACTTTCTATACTACTGAAATGTCGGTAAAAGAACCATGTGCAGAGATTTGCTTTCTCGTTAAGGGTACTTGCATTCACTGTGAATTATTTTTCTTGATGGTGTCGTTACGCCATAAACACGTACACAGATGAATTCATGGTCGATATTTGGCTCCTGTGTAGACACTATGTCTACGACCCTACCGTGAAATCGGATAACTGTATTCTATACTTGCATCAGTTTTGCCAAATCCGTGGGGGAAACTTCTTGCAGAATATTTCATTTGTTACCACCGAGGAAGGAGATGTACAATATTTCAGTTATTTAATATCAAAAACTAAAATGTATGAATGATAAGGAATGCAATTCAGCTAAAACAGTTGGCTGCCTGCCCGCTGTAAAATTGTGTCCTTCTCACTTTGTGCGGTTTTAAAATAAGGTCAATGATACAATGATCTATTTTCTTCTGCTTTTTGCGTGGGCAGTTTTTGTGAAACGATTTTACCACAAGCGTTTCAACAGGCAGTCGATCTGTCACATGGCATGTCTGCCAGAGGGACGTCTCTTGACAAGGTCGGGATGAAGACACTGTATGACACGCAGGTAACAGAGCCTGTAACTAGCAAGCAAATGTAGTGGCCTGCCATCTTCTCTTTCTGTCCGTACAAACGCCACCATGATAAAAGCAGTCTCAATTCAGGCAGTTTACCTACGGTTGTATGGTTTATTGACATTAATTGTTCCAATCACTTCGAACATGACTGAAGTCGCTTCTACATGGGCAGACGTAGTGAGTACCTGTCTCAGACGCTTCTGAACGACAAATCACAGTACCGAGCTCACTGCAAGTTGATCAGCCAGTTCACCGCCTGCCATGTCAGTTAGAATTGTGCCTCACTTAGTATTTCCCAAGTTATAATAGTATCGGGCCCTCATGTCCTCAGGATCATCGATGCATTGATGTTGTGGCGTCATAAGGTGGAGCTTCAAACGATCGCTGGCGAGAGCCACTATCGCGAATGTCCAACATCAGTACCGAATAAGGCATTGCTCAATTCTCGATGGCGAAAGACTTCCGCTTCAATTAAAATAATTTTTAAACAAAATATGCTCAACTGACATTAATTAGTAGCATCAAACGGAAATAAAGTCCATGGCTGTCTAACTACTCAAATCAGCACAAAAGTTTCAATATGAATCTTGAAACAATGTTTGAACACCTTTACGTAAAGGTGACAATTTTTATTTAAGGTTATTGATTTGTTAAATTGTGTTGATAATGAATGAAACCGGCTTGGCAAGGTCAAGGTTAAGTCGGTTATAACATTTGTAGCTGTAAACTCGATGGTTTGTGATAAGAAAGTGAAATTATAAATTATTTGATTGTTGGCCTCCATATTGGATTTTTTTTCGTGGGCGGCACATTATTTTCAAATACCTTCAAGTATCATTTAAAGAGTGTTTGTGCCAAGTTTCAGGCTGCTATCATTTTATGAACAATTGTTCCAACACATTACTATCAAACGCATCACAATGACGCCAAGACACACTTCTTTGCCTTCTGCTCATTTTGGTGACCTATTTTATCTGTCACTTACGGAAAAAATGTGATAGACATTCATGTGAAGCGTGGGTATATCAAAACATAAATGTTAAATAATATGCATATCAAATCTTGTCCTTGTGGAATGGAAAATAATATTTTCTCTGGATTTTTGAGAAAAGGTAAAATCCGTGGGCTGGGCTGATGTTACTCGGGTCTAAGACTGAGTTAAATGTGTCGCTATCTTGATTTTTAAATTTTTTTTTTTTTGTATGTGTGAAAAGGTATCACATTTAGTTGTTACATAGATTGAAATAGTTGTTAATATGTATCCATGAGAATTGTAAAACTGATCTCTCTGAAAGCCAGCATTTTCTAACAAGCAGTGGGAGACAATGTACTACTTGGCAGCCATCTTGTATGTTCCGGCCATATTGACTTTTTTTCAAGATTATTATGTTGATAAGGAATGGAACAGCTTGATAAGGACAAAGGTTTATCAGTTATAACATTTCCGGCGGCATACCCGATGCTTTGCTGACAAGAAACAAACTATATACAGATCCTTGCATTGTTCGGCGAACATCTTGAATTTTGCCGTCATATTGGAGTTTTCTTTTGGGCCAACTCCTTATTCTCAAACACTATCATAAGGAGTATGTTTGTGCCAAGTTTCAGGTTTCTATCGTTTTTTGAACGATTGTTCCACTTATCAAGCCCCTTACATGGCCCAATAGCTTCTACCAAAGTTACATCTAAATGATCAAACACTGCATGGATGAACTGATAGGCGCAAGTACTCACCGTACATGAGTGAGTAAGAACTTGTCGGTGCTCTGGGCAGAAAAACCTCCAGCAGAGTAAGTGAGCATGGAGGGGAGATATCCTATGTGTAATGTATAATATTATGTATAGCTTGTACACTTTGAAATGGTACACTTTGATTAAAGAAATCGACCACTTCTAGTGAAGCTTTTAAAATGAAACTGGCATGCGCTCTTGCATCTGCAAAAATGATATCATATTATAATGGAGCTAGCACAAAAACATTGTGGCACCTAAGGCTCAAAAACTAAGAAACGCACACAAACCAAATTTGCCATGTTGATTTGGACAAAAAAAAGGCTGTGAGTGACACTTTTTGTTTTTCAAAATAATCTTTGGTTTTATTGCAAATTGACTTAAAACACAAAATAATAAAAGCAAAAAATGGATTTTTCGATAGGCCATTCCAGTACGAACTGTTTCCTGTTTAATACGTTTCCTGTAATCACTAACAACCTGAAAGCAACAGTACCAGTACTCGAGTATTCATATTTTTCGTTGCCTTTCTGTCTGTTCATTAAAAAAAAAATGTATTATCATTTGTGTCATTAATAAAAAAAAATTGAACTCTCTCATATCTGAACAATTGTCGGAGTCACTGGGAAAACATAAAACTGAAGCTAAAAGACCTATAACCTGCGAACTATAAATACTCAGATATTTTTTTTTGTATCAGTTTTAAATTCGGACAAATACAGTTATTGACACATTACTATCAGCTGGAACAAAGACAACAATGGAAGCGCGGCGATTACAATTGCAAAAATTAGCAAAAGTGAAGTTTTTCAGTTGGAAAAGCAAAATGCAGACGTTATAGATTTAATAAATATCTAGATCTAGATAGTTTCGTGTGTGTAGTTTAACCTCAGTAAGAAGCTCAGATCTAGAGAGTAGATTTGATTTAAAGCTCTGCAAATTTTCAATAAATATGTAGATCTAGATCTAGGATCTAGATCTAGATCTAGATAGTTTCGTGTGTGTAGTTTAACCTCAGTAAGAAGCTCAGATCTAGAGAGTAGATTTAAAGCTCTGCAAATTTTCTTCCACGTGTGTGTAGTTTAACCTCAGTAAGAAGCTCAGATCTAGAGTAGAGAGTAGATTTAAAGCTCTGCAAATTTTCTTCCACGAGTTTACCTTTCTTTTTATTGGCTTAGATCTAGCAAATAAAGTACATTGACATTGTGAAAATTAATCGTCTTGGAATGTCCTGAAATAAAATTTGCCTCATCATGCCCTGCTAAAAAAAACGTTCATCGTTAACTAGCAGAACTACTTGACAGTTACGAAAGAGAGAGCAAACTAGAATTGTCAGAGATGTAGGAAATAATGACATTGAGAATGAAACAACTGTAGAAGTAGATCTAGAAGATGCGGATAGAATAGGAGTGGCAACTCAAGCTCATGATGAAACACCGTTACAACCTATCATTAATCAAGCCATTCTGGATGGAGACGATGATGATACAAATCAAATTCAAAGAGAACCTGCTAGAGCACGACGAAGAAAAAAAGGTTATGTTGGGTGTGGACGACAAGTAGACAGTGAAAATTTTGATGAGAACATTCATCGTGTAATAGAACAACACAACGATGGGCAAATGGCTGTCATCTGTGAACATTGTCGTGCGTTACGATGGTCGTCAGAGCGCTCTTCTTTCTGCTGCGGAAATGGAAAAGTTGTGATTGAATTTCCTCCACCACCACCACCAGATTTGATGACGTATCATAATGTCAACTCACATGTTTATCAAAATATAAGAGCTTATAACAATGCGCTAGCCATGGCAAACATTACAAAGAGTTGGTGTGGCCTTGAACACACCCTTTTTTAGCCATGGGCAATTATACGTCGCTCTGAGTAGAGTGGAACAAAAGAAAATCTGAGAGTGCATGCACAACAATTTCCTGATCATCCCGGAGTATATACAGACAACATTGTTTACAGTGAGATTCTCCGCAACTGATGTGGTAAGTGATGTTTGTACCTTTTATTATATGACGCTAGCTCCTTTATAGGCCTAATATGATTCCAACATGGCTATTTACATCAGATCATTTCTTCACTCCACTATACCTTTTTTTTCATCTTCTCAAAAACAAAAAAACAACCAAAAAACCCCACTACATTTTGTACTTAACTCACGTCTTTTTCAGGAGATATTTGTGCGGCTTATTATACACTAACATTTTTTTTTTCAGTTCATATATTTGCGTCTTTTTTTTTTTTTTTCATTATATGTGGTATTTCGTTATAGCTTTTTAGGTACTCAACTAACAAGTTTTTGTCACCGTGTCCGTTCGTAGAACGGGTATACTTGCTAGTAAATCTAGTTATTGATTTGACAGTCGTGTTAGGGATAGCGAATTTCGCTGTTTGCGACCTATAAAATATAAAAGCTCTATTCTTGTTCACATCTACACGAAAATGAATAGGTATACATTATTTCATTGTTGTTTTCTGCCTTGTTCAATGGCGATCCAAAAATGTTCTCCAAATTCACGCTTAATGCAAGCACGCCGTGCTTGAGTGTGTATGTGTATGTGTGTGTGTGTACAGCTGTGAATTCATGGTGTATGTATTATGGTTGGGCCAAAAATTTTAATCCTTTACAAATATATAAATAGTTAATTCACTCATTCTGTCTACAGTAAAAATACACGTGTTTCCGGGAATTGCCTACCGGTAGCAGATCTATTGAACGCAGTAATTTCAGTGTTGTCGTGGCTTACGGACCTTGATGATGTCCTCACGCTCAGTCTGATACATTTCTAGTCTGTGGAATTTATACGTTACCGTAGTATATCTAATTTCTATTTCTAGATTTGTCAAACTAGTTTATAATGCCACTCAAGGTAAAGTTTATAACTTTACAGAAAATCTCTGTCCAGGTATAAGTATTAATTTTTGCAAAGAGGCCAAAAGAAAGGCGCTTTTTTATAACCTTGACGACCGGGCAGACCGGGTAATACATGCTCATGGTATATCAAAATCATCATTTAGTCGATGGATCAAGCAGACTTCAACAACAATTAATGATATAAGGAAAGGTCACAGAAAACAGAAATGTAATGACTTTGACCGGGATGTCATTAAACACTATTTTAAAATAGATGAGCTACAGGGCATTCCCCAGAATAAACAATCATGTGATCCCCCCCCCCTCTCTAGTATAATAAAAGTAATAAACTACAGTCTTGCTTCAGAACTCATGCGCACCACAACATTACGCACCAAACTGAACGCTTGATACGGTTACTTTTATGACATGCACGGTACTATATTATATTACGAAACAAACATGCAAAAATGCAGATGTTACATAGCAATAAACATTGTTATTTTTTAAAAATACATGCTTGAAGTAAACAACTTTTAATGATAGCCATCATCTTCCCTATCTCAATTGCCACCTTCCTGCCAAATTTAAGGCCTGAAGAGTGTTTAGTTTGGTCAGTTAGTCATGCCAAAGGTTGCAAGTTACTGAAATATATAATAGATGACCTACCGGGCATTGCCCAGAATAAACTATCATGTGATTCCCCCCCCCCCTCTCTAGTATAATAAAAATAATAATCTAGGGTCTTGCTTCAGAACTCATGCGCACCAGAACACTACTCACCAAACTGAACGCTTGATACGGTTACTTTTATGACATGCACGGTACTATATTATATTACGAAACAAACATGCAAAAATGCAGATGTTACATAGCAATAAACATTGTTATTTTTAAAAAATACATGCTTGAAGTAAACAACTTTTAATTATAGCCATGATCTTCCTTATCTCAATTGCCACCTTCCTGCCAAATTTAAGGCCTGAAGAGTGTATAGTTTGGTCAGTTAGTCGTGCCAACGGTTGCAAGTTACTGAAATATGTAATAGATATGTTTGATAACAAGATGCTAATTACCCTGAAGAGGCTGAGAATCAAACTTAGAAATGGAAATCATATTGATATATGAAATAAACTATATGGAAAAACAGTCAGAAAACTTGGTTTTACGCTCAGAAAAAATGTTGGTGGTAAGAATGTGTTGTGTGAAAAACCTCACTTAACTGCAAGATTGCTTTGATGTTATATCTTGACGAATCTTGGATAAACGCACACCCCACAAGAAAGAAAGAATGGATGTCACTTAACCGCCAAAACCGACGCCTTGTTCAAAGCAGCAAAGATCAAAGATTGGTCACATCACATGCTGGTAATCGTCAGCTTGGATTTATCCCAGATGCTGATAATGATTTTCCAGTTGAAATCAACTGACAACCGCGACCACCATACGAGATATAAGACTGATATTCAAGCGTTGCTGAAAAAGATATATCACATAATTATCATTTTCTGATACAAGCTTGAAGCCAGAGCTGTTGTCAATTGCCAAACAACAAAATAGAACAAAAGCCGTTCAGATAGACAAAATAATTCAAGAGGCTGGACATACATGCTTGAGACTTTCACCTTGCCACTCTTACCTGAAGCCAATTGAAATGGTTTGGGCAAAAATTAAACAGACTGTTGCCGACAAAAACATGACGTTTAACCTCGCCCCATCTGAAATAACTGACCGAAGAAGCAATGGCAGCCATTGACACATACTACTGGAAAAAATATGTCCAGCATTTGATTGAGGAAGACAACAAATAACAAGTTATCAATACCTGTACATGTAGTGGCAGAATGACGGCTTGACTGATCCTGTTCAACCTACCACCATTGTGAACTTGCTTGACGCTTCTGATACTGATTCTGAAGAATTTAAAAATAACTTGATCTAGTGCATTGTTTTGTGAATTGTGCGAACAAGATATCAGACGGCATGAATAAAGACATTTAGTTTAGACATTAAAATTCACCAAGAATCAAGATTTATTCAGATTTTGTATCGGCATCATCGTTCTCTTCACGTTAACCAGGATAGAGGGACAGAGCAGGCATAGATCTAACAGCAGTGTAATGATGTCGCGACATAAACAACAAGCAGGTAGTATGGAAACAGCACAGCAGCATACATTATTTTACTTGAAATAATGTTCACTTTTTTACTTTTCTTTTCTGCATTTCCCATTTTTGTGGTCTGTTTTAATTGAATGCATTCACAAAATTGGCCGTCTCAACACTTCGAGCTTTCTGGATCTTTCTTCTAAAATGAATGGGTACGCCTTTATATGTATAAATATGTTCGATTTTACCGTTTACTGTAAACATTATACCATTTTCTTGAATTCCATATTAAAGGTTGTATTTTTGATTAAACGCCAATAAAGGATTTTGTGATCATGATGATTTACGACTTCGAAAAATATAGATTATGAACGTTTTGTTTTTTTCCAATATAAGGTCGCATACCAAATTTCATAGAAAATTGTCGAAATTTTCGCCCAAAGTGTACCACTTCAAAGTTTACAAGCTATAGTGGACAAAAATGCACTACATTAAAAACGGGAAAAATAGTTGCGCCTTGAACTAGAACAACATCACTAGAACACCAGCTTCACAGTTACTGATCATGCCCTGAAAGCGAGGTGCTGCTTGAGGGGGGGTGAAGAGGGCATGAAAGGGAGAAGAAGGATGTACAAGAATTTTGTAACCGTACTGTCCTGATGTAATGGAACTTTTTGTGCTAAAATAGTCATACAATATGTAGGAAATAAATGCAAGCTGACATTTGGAGTTCTGTATCCTTAATTATTTGCCCGTCTGCCCTGACTGTGCAAAGTTTGATGGCTTTACTCGCAAAAGCAGAATGCTGGTCTTATTTAAAACTGCAACTGGTCATGCATAAAGTTCTGTTCTCCTTCCTCTTTTGTGTTCATTGCTCTCTCTCTCTCTCTCTCTCTCCTTCCTCCGAAGAACAATGTTCCTCTATACTTTGAAGATTTCTCATAATTTCCCACCATAAAAATGCTGTTCATATTTAATAATAATAATAATAATAAAGTAGATTTATATAGCGCTTTTGCCATGCCTCAAGGCGCTTTACAATAACATGATGGAATATATGCACACACACACACGTACACATAAACGGCCAGCTGGCAGACACACACACGCACACACACACACACACACACACTATAGATATTTCTCAAATAAATATGTTTTTAACCCCGTCTTGAAAATGGCAGCACTGCCAGCGAATCTCAAAGAGATAGGCAAGGAGTTCCAAATAGTGGGACCAATGTAACTAAACGACCTTTCTCCAAACCTCTTTAGGTTACATCGTGGGACTTTCAAAAGCCTAGAGTCCTGTGATGATTTCAGGGCTCTGGCGGGCATATAGGAAAACAAAACTGCACTTAAATAATTTGGGGTGGAAGATTCAAAGAAATTGAAGCACATTAGTGCAATCTTGTACTCGATACGTGCTTTAACAGGCAACCAATGAAGTGTTTTGAGTAACTCTGTGCTACTGTGATATCTTGATTTTCCAAGAACACGACGAGCTGCACAGTTCTGTGCTCTCTGAAGTTTTGAAATCTTTTCTTCCTGAAGACCCGCCAGCAGTGAATTACAATAGTCAAGACGTGACAAAACCAAGGATGTTACCAGGGTCTTAATGGCATCTGTGGTTAAAAAAGGCTTCATTCGTGAAATTTTCCTAATCTCAAAAAATATCGATCTAACCAAGCTGTTTAGATGACGCTCCATACTCAATGTACTATCAAGAAGTACGCCCAGGTTTTTTGCTGGGCTTGAAAATTCAACGAAAGTGTCGTCAAACTGTATGCCTGTGATGTTTGCATCTACCAAATTCAGTTTACTGCTAGTGGAGCAAAGAATAACCTCGGTTTTATCATTGTTCAATTTCAGTTTGTTATTTTCCATCCACAACTTCACAGCTCTACAACAATTTTCAATTTTTGCTACCAAAATTGGCAAGTCACCAGGATAGGAAGATTTGTACAGCTGTGTGTCATCAGCGTACATATGGTAATCAATATTGTAAGATCTTATTGTTTGGCTCAATGGAAATGTATACAGCGTGTACAAAATAGGGCCAAGGGCTGAACCTTGAGGAAAACCAAATCTCAATGGGAACTGGGTGGACAGGTTACCTTGTACGGTGACATACTGTGATCTTTCTCTCAAATACGATATGAGCCATAATAATGCATTGCCACTGATTCCAAAATTAAAGGATAACCGTTGGAGAAGGACAACATGGTCGATAGTATCGAAAGCAGAGGACAGATCCAGTAAGGTGAGAATGGTGACTTTACCATCATCACTTGATAGTAAGATGTCATTTACTATTCTCAACAGGGCAGTTTCGGTACTATGATTTTCCCGGTAGGCCGATTGGAAAGGCTCAATCAAATCATTCAAGTTAAGATGTTCTTTAAGTTGAGCTAGAACAACTTTTTCGAGGATTTTGGACAGGAAAGGTAGGTTGGACACAGGGCGATAATTTTTTAGTTCATTTGGGTCCAGACTCTTTTTCTTCAATAAAGGTATTACCAAAGCCTTCTTGAAACATGTGGGAACTTGCCCTGACTGTAAAGACTGATTGATGATAGATGTTATAGAATCAAGAAGTGTATCGAGACATTGGACTAAAAGAGTGGTGGGGATTGGATCCAAAGGACATGATTTTGGTGGTGATGACAAAATGAGTTTTTTTAATTTCTTCCTTAGTGACTGGTTTAAATTCACCAAGTGTGCTACCAGTATATGCGCAATGTGATGTAAGAACATTTAAATCAGACTCATCAGCATTTCTATCATGATCTAGTTCACTACGAATTTTATACACTTTGTCCGAGAAAAATTGACCAAATTTATCAGGTAACTCTGAGGTGGGAATGTTGTTAGGTAGTACAGGTGTTTTGGACATTCCTTTCATTTCATTAGCAATGGTAAAAATGATCTTAGAGTTTTTACAATTTACAATTTTTTCACTGTAAAAAGATTTTCTTTCAGATTTAATGAGTACTTTCACATTATGGATGTGTTGTTCGTAAATCTGTTTGTGGACAGTCAGTTTTGTTCTTCTCCACTCTCTTTCTGCTCTACGCCGTTGTTGTTTCGCCTCCTTAATGCGAAGTGTGTACCATGGGGCAGCTGGACGATGGCTGATGGTCAGTATCCTCGGAGGGGCGTGCTCATCCAGAGCCTTACTGAGCTGGCTGTTGTAATAGCCTGCTAGGTCCTCATCTTGTGATTCCGACACGTTGGAAAATGCACTTTTTAGAGTGTCTGTGAAAGATTTCAGATTGATGGATTTGATGTTTCGTGATGTTACTTGTCGTTTTACGGTTTTGGGTTTTGGGAAGTTGAACGAGAAAGTTATGGGAAAATGATCTGACAACAGTTTGTCCGAGACATTCACGTTGTACACATTGGTGGAGTCTTCCCGTATGATCAGCCAGTCAAGGATGTGGAGTTTCCTATGGGTCGGTTTGTCTAACAGTTGTTGGAGGTGGTAATTGTTCAGCAATGATGTCATAGACCGAACATAGGTATCTGTTGGTTTATCAAAATGAAGGTTGAAGTCACCCAGGAAAACGAGGCTGTCACATTTGTTTGTAAATGTATCGAGAAGGTCAGCAAATTCCTCTACGAAAACTTTGTGTGTACCTGCATTCTTCGTTTTAGGTGGTGGATGGTAAATGCAGAGAAAAACGGTGTTAAATGCTGTGACTTTGATACATTCAAATGACAAGAATTCATTGATGTCTTCCATTTTTGGCTTAGTACAGTCCCTGTAGATCAAACACACACCGCCACCTCTACTAGTTTGTCTTGAATTTGAATGGATTTCATATCCAGGGGGTCTGAGCTGTGATGTTACTGCATCATCCCCATCTGGAGGTAGCCATGTTTCTGTGATGAAAACCAAGTCAGCCATGGCTTCACTTATTATATCACTGATTATTGTTGTTTTGTTGCATACTGACTGTGCATTCAAATATGGGATCTTACAGTTTCCATCAGAGTCTTCAGTGAGAACATTGCTTGTATTGATGTTGATCAAATTAGGTGTAATGACACCCCTCTTGTCTCTTGTCTGGACACAGTGTTTGTCTGCATTACACACAACACGAATCTGCCTCTGCTTTCGTGCACCTCCTCTCATTCCTCTTTTAGACTTTTTAACTTTCTGTTTACAGTTGCAAGTTCTTCTTATTCCTAATTGACTGAGATGACACAGCAGTCCATGGTGTATACTTAAATGTTCACTGTTTGTACACATCAGCTGTTCTCTTGTATACCTGTGCTTGACACGCTCACTGGTTTCATTGCCAAGGTGGTAGTCTAGACCTAGAGGTGAACTGACACAGTGCTTGCTGACACATTGCAACTGGTCTGAGTTAACATGGTTCACTTGTTTCATGGATAGGTAGTAACAATGGCTGAGTAAATTCACTAGCACTATGGCCAAAATTAAGAGTGCCATGACAAACAACAGTCTTGATCTTGCAGATTTTGGGTCCATTTTTACATCACACGAAAGAGCATAATGAGAACTACAGGCTGGTATAAAAAACAATCTACATAAGCCAGAAAAACCACAGAGAAATAGTAATCAAACTGGAGCAGATGAAATGCAGCCTGTTAGGCACAGAACACATACTACTTGGATGTGTATGTGTGTTTTTGTGTTTGGCAGATAAATGTTGTAGATAGAAAGGGACTTGAAGAAAAAAAGGGGGCGGGGGGGGGGGGGAGCTACCCCCACGAAACAAAAATCAAAGCCGAATAATTCATAATTTGGGGTATAAATGGGATGCCTCTTACCCATTGGATAGTATCTCCCATCCTATTTTAACCCCAGCAGATCAACTTCAATACAGGGGGATATTCTAGAATATCCATGTAATAAACCAAAAAATGTCAGATTATCCGAAGATTATTCTAATATATCTCACATTATCTGAGGAATATTCTGAAATGTTCGGGGGGGGGGGGGGGGAGAGAGAGAGTTGAATTTGAGGACGGGTGGATGATCTAAAATACCACACCGGCACTGCATCCATTTATTTAAAAAAACAAAAAACAAACAAAAGACCTGAGGCTTATTCAGTTGCGAAGGCAGCCTTCTGAGAAATCGCGCGGACCACTGGACGGATTGCCTTGCGTCTGCGTCACTTTCCAATTAATATTATGGCCTCAATATGTGGCAGACACATGGCAAGGCGAATTGATTAAACAAAAGAAACAACAAACAAAAAAAACATGCTATTATTGCAAAACAATATTTTAGAGAAGATTGGTAGCTTTGTAAAGGTTTTTAAGAATGTTTTTAGGATAATTTTTCAGTAAAATTTAAAAAAATATATATGGAACTGCGTGTTATACATGTTGATTATTAATCTCTTATATCCCTCCCACCGCATCTATCACAGAACAAGAGCATCGCAGAGATATATACAATAGGCACCACAGAGCCCCCTCATTAATTGCTACTTACACATCCATGGCCTACATATCTTCTTATTCAGCACACAGTGTTGTACAAGGCCCATTTAAGGTCTCTGTCCAGGACCTCCTACACTGCGCATTGAAGCCAAGTATGGAAAACTCGGCGGCAATATTGCCTGGCAAAATATGGCCGACGTTTTTCGAAAGTTCATTAGCATAGCCAATCAGAGGGCGGTATATATAATGCGCTCTTGACTGCAAAAAGAACACGGTTGTTTGCTGCCTGCTTCACGGCTTCTATTCGGTGCCCGCTGGTCGCAGTCTTATGATTTTTTAATTTTACTAGATGAAGTTCCCGGCATTATCCGGGATAAACCTGTGAACCCACCGTTCTCTCTTTTTGGTCTAGAAAGCTTCCCATATTCTACAGATTTCCTACATATTTCGTACGCACCAAAGCACTATGCACTCTTTCTTGGTAGAGAAACTGCGCGCACCGAATTGAACGCGTATTAATACATCGTTCCCGGTGCGTTGGGCTTACTATAGGGAGCCAAAACAGAGATCATTGTATTTTACATTTTTACAACTTTTTATTTAAAAATACCTAAAACGAATCAACATAATGGATCGATACAAAAGCGATTGGGCTGGATTAGTTGACATCTAAGAAAATAAATTTTATAATTTTTGAAAATGTCATTTAGGCTGTAGCGTTGAGCAAAAAAAGGGGCAAAATTGCACCACAATGAATTACTCCCGCCACTATTTTTTTTTATAATACTAGATGAAGTTACCGGCATTATCCGGGATAATGAATCCACCGTTCCATCCTTATCTCTTTTTGGTTTAGAAAGCTGTCCATATTCTGCAGTCTTACTAAAGATTTCATGCGCACCATAGCACTACGCACCCATTTCTGGTACGAAAAGTGCACGCACCGAAATGAACGTGCATTAACACATTGTTTCCGGTGAGGTGGGCTTACTACAGGGAGCCAAAACAAAGACCATTGTATTTTACATTTTTGCAACTTTTTATTTAAAATACGTGAAACTTGAATCAACACAATCGACCGATACAAAAGCGATAGGATTGGATCAGTAGACATTTAAGAAAATTGATTTTATAATTTTTGAAACTGTCATTTAGGCTTAGCGTCGAGCAAAAAAAGGGTCAAAATTGCACCACAATGAATCACTCCCACCACAATTTTTTTTTATAATAAGATATAATACTAGTGTAGGGGCCCGTTCAAAGAACGGGTTGCAAACAACACGCACAATCAGCACACATATTATGTAGATCTAGGAAGAAAACAACTCACAACTGGCACAGTAACACCCGCATGGCAAGCATTATTCGATGACGTACTCTCTCTCTCTCTCTCTTACAATAAAAGTAGTAATCTGCAGTCCTGCTTCAGAACTCATGCGCGCCATGACACTGCGCACCAAGCTTGATATGGTTACTTTTTATGACATGCACGGTACTAAAGTCGAAACAAAACAAAGGCAGGAAGGAGGCCATCATTGTTGAGGAGAAAGCATTATTCGATGTTTTTAGGCCTATTTTCATTTATTACAAAATTACGATACTTCGAATAGACATAGTAGCAAAAAGAACTATCTTTCACATGTAATTTTTTCAGGTCTGGGCATTTCTTCCTCGCAGCAGTGAATTTTTTTTCCTTGCTGTTTTTTTATATAGAAGATTTGTGTGTGTTTTGATCCATAGCGAAGCAACAATAGGTTCGGGTTATTTGATGGATAAGCAACATGGGTTTCAAACTGATTAATAACACGACTATCATTATTTTTTAAAACTATTTTGGGCTGTCGCATTCTTTCCCATTTTGGGCGGAAATAGATCTAGTGTATCGTTCTGAATCGAGTGATGTATTGTAAATATAAGTATGTATTTTTTCAGTTCTTGACGAAGGATATCCATGGCAGAATTTAATCATGGTTTCCTTGGCAATATGGGGTTCCGTATGAGATTTAATAACAGTGAATATGATGGGTGGTTCCATATTTGATTTTTTTTAATGTTATTGTATTGTAATGCAAGGCAAAAATATGAACCAAACATACCTACTAGTGTTATAATCCACAGAGTGAGTGGTCCCCATTATCTTTCAGTCGTTAGTTCGGCAACAGACAGACAGTAAACTCTGTAAGTGCACTTAACTGAACCTTTGAATACAAATCATCTTTCTGAACAAAGGACTCACTAATTTAAGTACTTGTTAACCATGCACTACCGCATAGACAGGATATAAGCACGAGGAATAGCAACGCCTAGAAACATTTTATCTCCCAGGGTGAAGTATTTGACTAGCTGCAATACAATTATCTAATGCACATAGCCAGTGTGCCTTCGGTCTGTTGAATGGCAGACACACGTATGGGTTCAGAAAAGATTTCATTCTACCGCATCGTCTTTTGAGATATGCAATTTTATGTTTTCTTTGTTTCATTAATTTTGAAGTGAACTTTAATTCTTTGTGTGTCAACCACCTATACATCGATTCTTCCTCTAGTCAAACTTACGCAATCACCAATCTATCTGTGCACAAGAATCTTATGCTTTTTTTATTTCGGGGAGAAAGAAAGTCGACGGTTGCTATAGTTAGTCTTCATTCATCTCCTCCACAATTTTCTTCCTGTATTGGCAAACATGGAAAAATTCATGGCGTACAAAGAGTTAATTTACACATTTTTTTTTATCACAGTCGGTTGAAATTGAAACAATGGATCTTCAGATCCCTGAAAGAGAAGAAATAAAACGTTTAGTACTGGTATCAATTTGTCCCCGTGCGTGGACCTCTTGAGATATGCCAGTGTATACACTAAAAAGCCGGGGGAGGGAGGGGGAGGGTGTTATAGCTACGGTTCATGCTTTTTTCACACTGTTATGGCATTTTTTGTGTGTGCACGTATGCGTTTATCTGTTGAGCTTGTAAAATGTTTCTGTAACCTCCCTGATCATGTGGTTCGGAGGTCTGGATCCAGCAGTAGTGTCTCTTTGGGTTTCATATCTTCAAGTTGTCTTTCAAATGATATCTTTATGTTGACTTTCAATTTTCATTCAGATGGATCTGGTAAAGTGTTTTTGCCCCGCGTTGATAATATAATTGAAACAGAGCATTCTCTTTTAAAATCTTCCATATACCATCACTTTGAACAAATATATAGATTTTTTTTTTTGACAGTAACCACTGACACACACTAATACACGTAGGCCTACATAAAAATACCCCCCCCCCCCTTTAAAAAAAATCATAGTTTGTTTATGCTTAGCATGATTTGATGGATTGCGCCATGTTATTATTAAGTCCCCCAGACATGATGCTAAGCAATGTCGACTGTGCTACGCTCACAGTAATGATGAATAAGTTAACCCTCTAGTGCCCAGACGAAAATTGCCAATCCCAGACTTCAGAAATAATATGCTGGAGTGATTTTAAATAGTCAGATTATTCCAAAAATATAAATATTTAAAACTAAAAAACAAAAATGTATAGCAGTGAATAAAGTCTGACGGCCATGCTGTCTCTTGAGGAAAGCACAGTCATTCTGGGGCTTTTTTATCAGGGGGGTGGCACCTTGAAAGTACTGAACATTTTAGAGAGTCAAGGAGAGCAAGAAGAACATTTGTTCCCTTGATTTCTCTACTTTAGCCTTTGGCTACTTCAGCTCTACATTGAACTGAACAATTCAGTCAATGCTCAGATAATTATTTAAACAATTTGTGGGTTAATTCCTGGTCACGGTTCTTAATTGTCTAACGTAGTACTCGACTGCTGGTCTCTGCAGCTACAAATGGGCGCAAGGGAAGATGAAGAAGCGAGAAGGAATCTACTCGTAGCAAGAGAAACTTAAAAACATGGAAATACTACGCGCACACTAATGCTTAATTTAAGAGAATGACTGTCAATTTTCCGCTTCCCTGCCAAATTCTATTTTGTTTTGAATGGTGAATTTTTAGCAAAGTCTTGGTTGTGGAGTTATAAGTAATAAATTTAATATATTGGTCACAACTACATTTTTGTTGGCAACATAACAACGGTATGGGGATTTTTTTGTTATTGACAATTGGCCACATTTAAGTACTTGTTAACAACGGCCACATAGCTAGGATATAATTCTGCACGAGGGGATAAACACACCTGGACGAATTTTATCTTAGTGAAATATTTGAACAGTTGCAGTACAAGTATCCAATGCACATAGCCAGAATGCCTTTGATCTGTATAATTGCAGGCACACGTTTTGATGTCAGAAAATAGTTTATTCTACCGCATCATCTTTTGACATACCAGTATGTAATTTTCTGTTTTCATTGTTTCATTAATTGTGCAGTGAGCTTTAATTATTACAGATTTTTTAACCCAGTTTTTGAAAATTGAAACGATGCATTTCAAGATCCCTGAAAAACAACAAATAAACCTAGGGAGAAAGAGAAACATGATAGTTTTCTATTGAAGTTATAGATACATGAAAAACAAGACATAAAACGAGGGAGAAAGAGAAATATGACAGTTTACAAATAAAGAAATAACTGTTCCTATGTTTCCTACCGGAGATAAAAAAATAAGTGAGAATGAGATCTGTGCGAGAAACTGGCAGGGACAGCAGTATGAAAACAAAATCTTGTAACGTGACTGAAAATTGATGTGGCAAAAGTCACAGGGAGGAAGAAAAACAACAGAACAATAGGATGTGAGGCATGATAGTATTATTGAAGGATAAGAGGAAAACAGGACGCACATTGGGAGGATGAGTGGACAACAAAAGTAAAACAACAAGTGTTTATTATTATATTCGCACTGCCAATCATAACCATCATTTTTGTTTGTTTGTTTTTACTTTCTTTTATAATCCATATCCTTTCTTTTCTTTCATTGTGTGCATGTCCTGATATGTGTCCTAGAGACCGAGGCATGTGCTTGATATGGCTTTAGAAACCGAGGCATGTGCCTGATGTGCGTCTTAGAGACCAAGGCATGTGCCTGATATAGGCCTTAGAGACCGAGGCATATGCCTGATGCGGACCTTAGAGACTGAGGCATGTGCCTGATGCGGACCATAGAACCCGAGGCATATGCCTGATGCGGACCTTAGAGACTGAGGCATGTGCCTGATGCGGACCATAGAACCCGAGGCATATGCCTGATGCGGACCTTAGAGACCGAGGCATGTGCCTGATGGGGGCCCTAGAGACTGAGGCATGTGACTAATCCGGGCTCTAAAGATTGAGGCATGAGTCTGATGCGGAACTTAGAGATGGGGGAATGTACTTGATGCGGGCCCAAGAGATCGGGGCATGTGCCTGATGTGAGCCCTAAAGGCTGAGGCATGTGTCTAGTGCGGGTCCTAGAGACCGAGGCATGTCCCTGATGGTTGCCGTAGAGACAGAAGCATTTGCCCGATGCAGGTCCTAGAGACAGAGGCATATGTGCCTTATGTGGGATCTAAAGACCGAGGCATATGCCTGATACGGGCCTTAGAGATCAGTCTGTTCATGTGCCTGATGCGATTCCTAGAGACTGAGGCATGTACCTGAGGCAGGTCTTAGAGACCGAGGCGTGTGCCTGACTCGGGTTCTAGAGACCGAAGCATGTGCCTAATGCTGGCCCGAGAGACCGGGACATGTGCCAATTGAGAGTCCTAGAGGCCTAGGCATGTGCCTGATACGGGCCCTAAAGATGTGTAATGATGTGGGTCGTAGAGACTGCACCATGTGCCTGATGCGTGCCTTGGAGACCGATGCATGTGCCTGATGCGAGACCTAGAGACCAAGGCATATGCCTAGTGGTCCCCTTAAAGCCCCAGGCATATGGCTGAAGTGGGCTTTAAAGACTGACGCAAGAGCCTGATCCGGGTCCAAGACACCAAGGCATGTGCCTAGTGGGACACTTAAAGACTGACGCATATGCCTGATGTTTGCTCTAAAAATTGAGGCATGTGCCTGATGCGGGACTTACAGTGTGAAGCATGTGCCTGATTTGGATCCCAGAGACCGAGGCATATGCCTGATGCGGGCCCTAGAGACCGAGGCATGTGCCCGATGCGGTCCTTAGAGACCAAGATAATATTTACGTGCCTGATCCTCGCAGAGACCGAGGTATGTGCCTGATGCGGGCCCTAGAGATCGAGGCAGCCGCGGTATTTCACATAGTAAAGGATAGCTGAGCAGGAATGGAACTCAGTTTTTTTTTTCTCTTTTCGGCGTTGTAACATGTGGCAATGAGTTATTTTCTTTGTTGTTGTTTTTTTTTTTTTGACCGTTCATAATTACAAAACATTATACGAAGAATACGCATGACTACACAGTGTGTTTATGTTTTTGGCCCTCCGGTAAGTTGTTTGGATCAGCTGATATGAGTCACTTCGAGATAGGTCAAGGCGGTTTGTTAAAATACTTGCGGTTGCATTGTAATTGGTTGTAGTTACGTCAAGGATGGAGAGGATGGGTGCAAGATGGTCAGATTCCTTTCCATCTGTGTAAACAAGGGAAAGGAAGTGAAAAAAAATTGACCCTCTTGTGGTTGAAGGGTTTCAAAAGGCATTGACTTCGTTTGTGCCGAGCAGGTCGTCTCATGTACTTATCAATTTTAATCATTTATGAATAATGTGATAAAACTAGGCCTTCCATTCCCGTCAGAGAAGCCTTAAATCTAATAAGAATAACATTTTATTATTATGCACAAGATCATTTATTTCAGCACATTGCAGGCTAGTCTGAATTGGAGAATTATGGCCTAGCGAATGCGGTTATCATCATTTGAAGGTAAATGTACAGACAGAGATAAGGGCGAGGGACATGTTTGGAAGCAGGTTTCAAGATAGGGTTATAGCACATTTCATTCCAGTTTAATCATTTTAAGGGGAGGGTGGGTAAAAATCCTTTTTTCCTTAGCTATTAGTACATTTCCATAGAAATTGGGATAATGAATCAGAATGAAAATGTGATTTGAAAAATGTATTCAATTTCTTTTTAAACTTTGCGGTTGCTATGGTAAAGGCGACCATATTGAATTTTCATTACATTTTAAATTAATAATTCTGTGAAAACCATCAGTTGAAATGAGCTCAAATTTTGCATACGAGTCAAGAATTGGTATGCAAAGAAAGTTACAACGCCATATTTACAATAGATTTATCCAGTTGGTCATACGTTGAAACAGTATGTTACATTTTCACCCCCCCCCCCCCGTAGGCCTGATTTCACTCATTTTCAGTATGTTATCCAGTCAGATTACTGTTGCTTGATGATACAGCTGAGCCTTTGTGAAATATTGTTTTGAATCCACAATGTAAACTGTGTTTTCTCAGATAAAGATTATTTTAAATGATACATGTTGAGGCTGAGCTCACAAAGTAAAAGTACTACAAAGATAACGTATAGTCTGTGAAACTCGCAAATAATTAGAAGCTGTAGGCTTTTACTTTTGATGTACTGTAGTAAGATGTAAACTTAAATTTCACAACAAATTTTAACACGTCTTGGTCTGCTGTGGAAAACTGACCATTGTGAATTTGCTCAAATCACATCTTTTGTATAGTCCCATTATTGAACGGGCCAGTGAGTAGTTAGAAACAAACATGTAAATCAAATTTTAAACATATAACGATTTTTGTAAGTCAGTGTAAATTGCAGTATCTCTCTTCGGTAATTTAAGATGATCTGTCCTACATTTAGGGGTTTTCTGCGTCAGTTATTTGAATGTACATACGCTTTATTTTATCACCTGTTTTTGTTATTGTTGTTGTTTGACAGTTCAGAGATCTAGAGAATTTTTCTCCTATACATAATGATGTGTATTACTGTAACAGGAAGTTAGCAAAGAAAAGACAGCATTGGAGAAAAAAAGCACTCTCAATAAAAAACCAAAAGAAATTCAAATATGGGCACAGTGGGTTTTTTTTTTTATTATTATTTCGCAAATCTACGCGTTTCACGATTTGGAAAATATGAGTCAACAGTGAGACAAATGGTGTGGCTTCGTCATACATACAAAAAAATTAACATGATAAATTGCTTGGTGAAATAAGTGATGTGATTTTCAAAATTGTTAACTGTCACAACAATGGTGGTGTATACTGTCGGGATGAATTATTATTTTCATGTGAATATAACCGTGCGTTTTATATTGTCTTTCGGAAAGGGAATGACTACGACATTTATAGACAGACTGAAAATGTAATTGAAGAAAATGCACTTTTCGCATCTGACAGTAAATTAACACTGCACAATAAAATCATAGTCCTAATAAAGTCTCTATTGTAATAAAAAAAAATTCTGTCAACTTGCCTTTAAGCACAAGTCATGCACACTGTAGAGTACACACTGAACACCTGAAATACTGCTTAAAAACTGTGTTGAAATTCAATGAAGATAACCACTGTGCAATGATATGAGAGAGTGTGTCACAGTTAGATATAGATCTGATTACATAGGTGTTGAATTGCAACAGTATGAGAGGCAGATGGTGAGTTTTGAGCGATAAGACATGGAATCATAATTAGATATGGACCTGTATCATACAGGCATGGGAGGATGGGCCTTCGGGTGTGACATATGAAATCATAATTAGATTTAGATCTATATCACACAGATACGAGAGGGTGGGCCCTGACAAATGAGATATGAAATCATAATTTAATCTAATCTCCTATCATAGAGCTGTTGATATGCAGCAATATGAGCCCTGAGTGATGAGATATGAAATGATAATTAGATATTTATATCATATAGATAACAGAGGGTAAGCCTTGAGTGATCAGATAGGAAATGATAATTAGATCAAATCTATATCATACAGATAACAGAAGGTGTTCCTTGAGTGATGAGATATGAAATAATAATTAGATCTAGATGTATATCACACAGATAACAGAAGGTGAGCCATGAAATGATAATTAGATATAATCTATATCACACAAATAAAAGAGGATGAGCCTTGAGTGATGAGATATGAAATGATAAATTAGATATAGATCTACATCACACAGATATTGGTCTACAGCAATATGAGAGAGTGAGCTTTCTTTGAGTGATGAAACATGGAATCATCATTAGAGAAATAGATCTGTATCACCCAGATGTTTATATGCCTACAGGCCGAAATGGAGAGGTCTTCAATCGGTGACACTGATCCGATCATCCATGCTCAGTTTAGTTCAAGGAATAATGAATTCAGTGTGGCCGGGGTTCTAGAAGATGTCAGGAGGCCGAAACATGTAATGAAAGAATCCACTCTTCCTCTGAAGATCGTCATCTGTCTCGCTCCACCTGAACCTAAGGCTGAACATTTAAATACTTTAGGAAAGCTCATTTCATGACCGATCATATCAGCACAAAAAGCTAGTTGTTTACAATCTAACATTAAAAGAAAAAAAATGGATCAACCACCCTTGAACTGCTGTGCAGGGTAAAAGCTGGTGGTGCAAACAAGATAGATTTGGGCCACGATATGGGGAAATGTCACTGGCGGAAAGTCGTTTGTATCTATCAGTCTATCTGTCCATCCATCCATCTATCCATCCACCCATCCATCCATCCATCCATCCATCCGTCATCCATCTATCCATCTATTCATCTATCTGTCTGTCTGTCCGTCCGTCCGTCCACCCATCTATCCATCTATCCACCTATCTATCTATCTATCTATCTATCTATCTATCTATCTATCTATCTATCTATCTATCTATCTATCTATCTATCTATCTATCTATCTATCTCACTGTCAGTATGTCTAATAATCTATCTGCATGTTGTCCGGCCTGCCCACGGGTCTTTGCATCTATCTACCTATCTGTCTGAAATTTTTTTTTAAAAGTGAAATTCAAGGATCTCTTTCACTTGCGTTTGCATTACAAATGCGTGCACTTAGTAATAGGTGAAATTAAATATCATACCATCAAAAGCGAAAGCGACATGCTTGACAGAAGCACAACCATAATTATTTCAAAACAGCCGAAGACTCAGACAAAGCAGCACAACCTTTAATAATATAATAATAAAGCATAACATATATAAAAAAAATGTTAGTTGAATAAATTTTCTGTTTTGTTGTCCACGATCTTTTTGGGATAGAATGATTTTTTTTTTTTTCAGATATTATGTTATTACAGACAGTGGTTAAATTTGTTTCAGCTTATGGCACACAGTTTTGTCTTGTATCAGGAAAATACGTAATGCAATTGGATTAGATCTTCTCCCAGAGACTGGAACAGAAATGAAAACCAGGGATGACAACTATGTGTATAAAGATATTACTCTCTGTTATTTTTGTGAAGATTCTAGACAAATTCTTCGTGTTGTTCAGAAGTTACCGCCACAGTTACGCATTGGTACTTGACATCTGGCAACGGTCTATCGTCAGTTTCTGGCAAGATAAGTAAGATAGCAGCAGCAATCGCTGAAAGAATAGTTAAAATGATGAAGGAAGCGTATAAAGGAAGAATGTTTTTTGGTATCAGGTATGGAGCGATAATACCCCCCACCCGGGTCACAGCCTGAAACCAAGCGTAAGCTAACCCGCGGTGAGTTGTTGGATAAAGTTCCATAATCCAGACTTTTGTCCCATTCCAAGACGGCCCCAGGAAAGCGAAACAGCAAATTGCCAGGACTGTAGTGGGAAGACCGTTGTGTGCTTCATCCACGGCAAACTGTATGATGACCAGAAGAATGCCCGCTACTGTCGATATCCATAGACCACCAGAGCTGACCCATCGCCGACCCACACGGTTGATCAGTGCCATACCTATAAACTGAAATGGAACTCTGCATAGTGCCAAAGACATGTAATTGATGTAGAAATTCCCTGTCAGAGCTTTCACGCCAAAGAAAACTGTATAATAGACTGTGGAATAGGTGAACCATGCCGTAGACATTATAATGGTCGTTTTTCGAAAGTCTGAATGAAACAGGTCGCCATAGGGGAACCACTGACTACCACCTGTCTCTTGGTCTTTTTTCAGTGCGTGGAGACTTTCAAATATCTCTGTTTTCGGTAAAGGTTTTCTATTACATCTGGCAATTTTTTTAACTACTTGTTTAGCTTGATCAGTTTTACCGCTGACTGCCAACCATCTCATACTTTCCGGTGTCCACAGGAAAGTCAGGAAAATCACAGAGGTCAAACTGACTATAGTAAAGTGAATATGTCGCCAGTCTCTCAGTGCCATGGTTGCCAGAGCAAAAATGGCAGTGCCAAAAGGCCACAGGGGAAACAAACTGGTCACGCCCCGCCCCCATGGGTTAAGGTATTCTTGATGGAGAACGCCCGCTGAAATGAATGTCGTTCCCGTTGTCAAACCGATAAGGAATAGGATGGTAGAAAACATGTGCCATGAAACAGAAAAAGGTCCAATGACATTCAGCACTGCACTACACCCCAGTGCTGTATACAGGGTTATCTTTCTACCATAACGTGTGGCCAAAGGACCGACGCACACGCTGCCAATGAGAACCCCAACCATCTGTAAGGAGATGATCAAAGATGAAATCCAAGCTCTGTCACATACAAGATTCCATTCCGTCACCACTGTGGACGCGCTATCCCTGAACTTGATGTCACGTGGACATGTCTTTACAGCGTCACAAGTAGTTACCCAAGATATTCCACTGACATTCTGGCTCAGAAACGTACGATTTGAACTGGTCACAGCTGGAGAGATGACGCCACCCTTGAAATTATACCGATTGTTTGTGAAGTTCGTAATTTGGACATTTGTATCGTTTGTCAAACAAGCCATGCCAGGATTGTAACCGCCGAAAACCATGATGCAAATGGTCCACATAAGACAAACCTCTGCCATAAAGCAAACAAATGTCAGAATCACCTGAAACAGGCCACATCCTCCTAGATGGCGTAGGAGAGAATCGGTGCTGACTGTCGACATTCTGCAAACAAAACAAAAACGGTATTTGATAAGAGATTAAAGAATATTACCATGGTCAATTTTTCCTGCATATGACTGACTATTTCAATAATTATGTTTTCGAGTATATAATTATAACTTGTAATTTTTCGTTGCCACAGGACGAAATATCGGACATTTTTATTTTGATTGTTGTATGTAGATGTCATGAAACTGCACATGTTCAAAGGGCCTTATTTTACTGACAGGAAAGAAACGGTTTTCTTTGAAATTTATTCGTTATTTAAAGACAAGTTTAGCTATAACCATGCAAAACGTTGTACTCCCTTTTAATCAAAAGAAAAATAAACTTCCTCAAGGAATTCATGGAATACTTGGCTGAAAAGAGTTGTCAGCTGCAGCTGTGTGAATGCACTATGTGGTTACATGATATGGTCAACGTTGAACTGTTTCTTTTCAAGGTGGCTGCCGTAAACAGGACAACACCAGTCGAGGAATCAGCAAGTTTACACAATAAAGTTGTGCCAACCGATGCACACGAGCAGCCTGTTACTTAAGGCCTGTTTACACTGGTAGGTTTTAGGAATAGAAAAAAGGAATGGGGGGGGGGGGTGGGGTGTGGGAAGAACTCTCCTGGCTTTCCGTTTTTTGTTTTCTGATTTCCCCCATCGAAACGTTGTTTGTTTATACTGGTCCGTGTTCTGAATGAGAAAAGATGCGCATCGTTTGCTTTAGTCATGTTTCGAAGGGGGAAACCGGAAAGCAAAAGTTGGAAAACCAGGAGAGTTCTTCCCACACAGTAGCCCATTCCTTTTTTTTTATTCCTAAAACCTACCAGCGTAAACAGGCCTCTAGCTCCTGCTCCGTTGAAGAACACTTGCATGTCTCTTTATGTTACTGAAATTCTCATCCGCTTTATCTGTTTGTATCATCAAATTATGCAGCCACCTCTATTATTAACCGAGCTTTCTCTGCAGATTCCTTTCGGTGTGCCTTTTGAACATTGGTGGATGTCACGAGTGGAGTGAGCGATAGTTAATAATTACGGGGGAAAGGAGGAGAGTAAAATTAACGCACGTAGACAAGTAAGTTAAAGCGTGCATGTTGTGAGTTGTGGGGTGTCTGAAGGAGGCGAGGGCGCTGTATTACCAGTTCACTGCACAGAGATAATCCAAAGAGAACGGACGCTAGTAAGAGCCCAGCGGGCGAACATAAGGGGAGCAGTCGGAAGACGGATGAGAGTGTTTTTTCCAGTGATGACTGGTAGGTAGAACGTTGATTGATAATTATGATTGATGTATTATATTATATTCGTCTATTACCATGATGTAAATAAGTATATGTGAGGAATGTGGAAGTCCTTGATATTGGATATAGCAATGTGCGCCATGAGCGATAGATGAAAGTTGAGTTCATGGATTTGTAGCGCGAGTGAGTAGTGTGTACTCCGATGGAGGTGTGTTACCGTAAGATGTTTGGTGAGTGAAATGTGAACTATTGTGTGTACGCTTCATGGGTTGTAAGGAGAGGTGGAGTGAATAGAAATGGTAGGGTATTATACCAATGTAATGTTATTCTTGTAGGTGTCGGGGACGGGCCGAAGAGCCGCGTCGTGAGCACGTGGGGATAGGCCAGCATAGGGCCGAAGGCCACACATAGGCCGAGAGTGAGGCTGTCGGTGCAGGACAGTAGAGGCACATAAAGTCGTGGCAGTCTGGCCACGGACAGGGACGTAGATATGAGCGTGAATGTGATAATGTACTATTGCCATGTTGATGGGCTATTGAAATGATAATGTGCTATTGCCCTGCTGAGGTGCTAGTGGAATGCTAAGGTGTATGACAATAGGAAGGTGATATTGAGAGACTGCGGTGCCAGTGAATTATTAATGTGCTATTAAGACCCTGAGGGGAGAGGCTGAGGCCGAAGTGCCTTTAGGAAGTAACTACCGGGTTGTGGATCCGAGGAAGAGTGCATGTGAGAATAAGGCCGTTGTACGGCAGTTAATTTCAATAATATAATATATGTAATTGCGCTATTATCTGTATAATTATGTTTAATAAATGTGTGAGTCTGATGGGTTGTTCTGTTAAGTGTTAAACTTGTTCGTTCGTGATTGTTGTCCTGTCATAACTTATTACATCTCCCAGTCTGGGATTTGTGACATTGGGGGCTCGTCCGTTGTGACTCGTCCATTTTCGTAATATTTAGTTGTAATTAGTTAGTAGGTATTTTTCAGTGGGCATTTGTTACTTTAGTTTTTGTCCACGTAATACTTATCTTGTGGTAGGAATTTGTGCTGTCTTTGTTCGTGGGATGAATGGAAATTTCATGATGGATAATTTATGTATATTTATGAATATGTATTGATGCATGTATTTTGATGAATATGTATTAATGTGTACTTAAATTTCTGCAGAGAGAGTGTGTGTGCCAGCCTGTAGGGGTCAAGCAGCCAGAGCTCCGAGAAAGGGGAGGAACTTAAGTCTAGTAGAAAGTTAAGTGAAACTGAAATTTTGTACCCTGGATTGAGGGCTGTCTTTTCTTCTGTCTTTTTCTCTGTTTTTGCTGTTTTCGTTGTAATTGATTGTACGGGCGGTGGCGCGGGTTTGCTGTGGTGAACTTGGTTTGTCCTCTTCGGGAGGTGGGCTAATCTAGGAACCAGGCTCATCACAGTGAACAGTTCTGTAGGGACCTGTATTTTTGTTTAGATTGTGGCGTTCCATCTTCCTCGTTGTTTTAGGAAGACGTTTCTTTTGTCCCTCTCTTACCTATCTGTAGATACGTTCTTTTTTTTCAGACTCTGTTCTTGTTCGTACCGTGTAGTGTAATCGGCGTAGTTAGGTTGCATTTTTTTCCCATTATAGTTTTTTTGTAGAAGCTTTGTCCTAGTCTGGTTCGTTGTCCTTGACGTACTTGTGGTCCTTCTTCTGAAGTTCTTCATTCTTGTCGTTTCTATTCTTTTTTATTATTAATAGTGCTATACATTTAATGAATATAGAATTAGTTAGGAAGTAGGTAAATTTCTGAATTGTATTTGAGACAATTGGGTATTGTTATATCTGGTGTGATCTCAGGTCTCTGGTCGTGTCGTTAGTGATCATACCGACAGGTTAGCCGTTTTCATAATATATACCGTAACCATAAATCTGTGAAATGGCGGAACTCCAACAACTAATGAAGTTGGGTAAGGAACTTGGCCTGGAGGGAGAGGAGCTACGCGGCTGGATTAAAGAGCAGCAGGCAGAGTTGCGCGATGAGCGTGCTAAAGATAGAGAGCGAGAAAAAGAGGCTCAGGAGCAGGAGAGGGAGTTAAAGTTAAAGGAGATAGAGGCGCAAGTAAAGATTGCGGAATTAGAAAGCAAAAAGAATACGCCAACGGAAACAGTTGAGCGGCAGGTACACAATAAAGGTGGCGTTAGGATTAAGCTCCCTACGTTCGACGACCGGAAGGACGACATAGACGCCTTCCTTTACAGGTTCGAACTGAACGCACAATTGCAATGGGGGGAAAAATAAGGAATTATGGTCCACGTACCTGGCGTCTCTATTGCAGGGGCGAGCGTTAACCTACTTTAAAGAGCTACAGCGCGAAGACGTGCAAGATTACGATAAGCTGAAGGCTTTGTTGCTTCGCCGATTTGCGCGTACCGAGGAATATTTCCGGGAGCAGTTTAGGCGAGCACGTGCGGATACCAGGGAGGACTTTGCTGCCTTCGTCGCGAGATTGACGGAATATTTCGCGAACTGGGTAGACTTGGCGCATGTTGGCGCGGATTTTACTAAATTAAAAGACCTAATGATCCGTGACCAGCTGTACGCGTCGTGCCATAAAGATCTGGTGGCTTTCCTGAAAGAAAACGAACCCGCGACGGTGCAGGAGGCGTCTAAGTTGGCGGAAGTATACCGTACGGCACATCCGTCCAAACCAGTGGCGAGGGCGTACGTCCAAGATGCTGGGTACGTCGCCGTTGTCGAGGGGTCGCCGACAGGACATAAAGACAGGTCGCGTCAGCGTGGTGCCTATAGTGGGCAAGCCCAGGGGCAGCGTAGGGGCTATCACCAATCACCTGCATATGGATCCGGTAAGTTTGACCGAGCAGGAGGGCTAGGTCGCGGTAATGGCCGGGGGCGATTTGTGACCTTTGCCGATGACCGACGGCATAGGGACTTTAGTTCCGGTCGCGATGGGTCACGGGGACCCAGGCCTATTGCAGCACAGGGAGCGGAGTGTTGGACTTGCGGACGCGTGGGTCACTTTTCACGCGAGTGTAGGGCCGCGAAGTGCTGGAACTGCGGAAGAGCAGATCACATCAGCGTGAATTGCCCTGCAGGTAGGATAGCGGCGAACGTGGACAGTAGCTCCAGTCCATGTTCCCCTAATAAATTTCATCATGCGGCTGCGTGTGTTACATCGGACAACGGAGGCGGACAGTATTCTAAGTGTCCCAGTTGTGAAAAGTTATTATCTTCCGGTGTTTTACCTTGTGGGAGAAAGATCCCCGTTATAAATTCATGTCATACAGGAGGTGGTCTTAGGGTTTATCCGGGGTTTGTTGGGGACGAACCGGTCTCGGTTTTACGAGATACAGGATCTACCGTTGTGGGAGTGCATAGGGACTGCATTCGGGATTCACAGCTTACAGGTGAGACTGTCCCGTGCATCCAATTTTCAGGGGCCATTGAGAAATTACCCATGGCAAGAATAGTGATAGATACACCTTTCCTTAGCGGGGAAGTCGAAGCAGTCGTTGGTTGTTTTCCAGGCGCCCAGCTCATCATTGGTAATGAATTTCCGGTAGTTTCCCCTTCCGAGGAGAATGTGCAGGCATGGTCACAATCAAAAGGTATTGACTTTTGTGCCGCAGTCGAGACACGTCGACAGGTAGGTGATAAAAGTAAGATTAGACCTTTGGCAACGCCAGCGGTCAACCTGGATATCACACCAGAGCGCTTGGCGACATTGCAAAAGGAGGACCCATCTTTGAGTCCATGTTTTGGGGAAGCGCGAACCGAGAAAACGAGGAAATATAAAAACGGGTCATCTTCCTTTTTTGTCCAGGGGGGCATTCTGTTCCGTATGTACGTCACAGTGGCTTCTGTTCAAAAGCAGGTCGTCGTGCCACGGTCGTTAATTGCTACAGTATTGCGTCTGGCCCATGATGTTCCATTAGCGGGTCATATGGTAAGTGCTAGAACCAAGGAGAGAGTTCTGAAAGATTTTTATTGGCCATCGATACATAGAGATGTACGGCTGTATTGTAAGACGTGCAGTGCGTGCCAAAAGACCATAGGACAGAGAATATCTTCAGCGCGCACTATTATGGAAGAAGCTTCTAGTAGCGCTTCAAAAAGAGAGAGAAACTATAAAGATAGAGGGTCCAAACTTCCAAGTTTTAAGCCAGGAGACAAGGTTCTGTTGTTGCTACCTACGGATCGTAATAAGTTATTAATTCCCGGATGTTATTACAGATTTGCCGGGTCGCACTACGGTGATCCAGCACCAAATAAAGTTGACTTCGGATAAGCCAGTATTTCTTAGACCTTATCCGCTGCCTTTTTCTTCGAGAGATAGAGTTATAAAGGAAGTTGAGTCAATGTTGAAGTTAGATGTGATAGAACCATCAACATCGCCGTATTCATCACCCATCGTCCTCGTGAAAAAACTTGATGGATCGGTGCGGTTCTGTATTGATTTTCGAAGATTGAACACTATTACGGTAGGCGATAGGGAGCCTATTCCATTTCAGGAGGAACTAATAGCTTCATTGGCCGGGTCCATGTGGTTTTCCAAGATAGATTTAACGAAGGGTTATTGGGAAATCCCTCTTGCTGAGGAGTCTAAACAATACACGGCGTTCCAAACGCCCATTGGATTATTCCAATTTAAGGTCATGCCATTTGGGTTGGTAAACGCGCCAGCGACGTTTGCACGATTAATGAGACTAGTGTTGAAGGACATACCTAATGTCGTGTCATTCTTTGACGATATAGCATGTCATACGTCGACATGGTCTGATCATATTCAGACACTAACAGTAATTTTTAAACGATTACGTCATTTTGGGTTAACTGCTAAACCCGCAAAGATGGATTTGGCATGTCCAGAGATAGTGTTCTTAGGACATATCGTGGGTAGAGGTGTTCAGAGACCTGAAGTAACAAAAATTGACAAATTAGTAGGGTTGCAAATCCCAAAAACAAAGAAACAAGTCAGAAGCTTAGTGGGAATTTTAAATTATTACAGAAAGTTCATTCCAAATTTTTCCTCCTTGTCATCTTCTCTTACTGACCTTACTAAGAAGGGACAACCCGATAAGGTCCAGCGGACGTCTGAGTGTCAGACAGCATTTGATAATTTGGTGACAGCATTATCATCGTCACCCATTCTGATATTACCCGATTTTCGATCTAATTTTATCCTCAGAACGGATGCGTCGGACTCTGGTGTCGGCGCTTGTCTTCTACAGGAGAAGAACGAATGTCTCCATCCTGTATGTTATGTCAGTAGGAAGTTATTGCAGAGAGAAAGAAAATATTCTGTGATAGAGCGGGAGTGTCTTGCCATTTTGTGGTCCGTCCAGAAATTAGGACGTTATCTCATGGGACGAGAATTCTGTATCCAGACAGACCACAAGCCACTAACGTTTTTGTCCGCTGCTCTGAGGGTCCTGCTGTTGCAGTGTTTCCGGGAAACCGACTGAGCTCGAATACTGGTCCTGTCTCGGTGGGTCCCTCGTACAAGGTGTATGCGAACGAGTGGTACTAGCAGATGATCACCGTTCCGCCTATGACCATTCCGCAGCCTCCGGGCTCCGGATAAGCCCGATCCCAGGTCTGGAGAGACCCGGGGAGAATTTCTTCTCGACCGCCACGTGGTAGCAGCGGGGTAGCCCAAGCTGGGGGCTAGCTAACGGGGACGGGCTGACGGCTGACCTTCCCGAAGCCGTTAAACACTGGGAGCTTTCCGTTGCTGTAGGCAGATGGGGGCAAATTGCCTAGCAGAACGCAGTGGTGGCAGTCCCCGATTGAGGGCCGGGGACTGACCAGATCGATCTTTCGAAAGTCGTGCAGCAAGCACTACGTGACAACGACCAAACAAGACAATGACCGCACGCTGGCGGATGAGAAAGAGAGATTCTGATCACGACGTGATACGAATCAGTCGGTTCAGGCTGTCACCAGCCTCCTTTTGTCTGAAAGGGATCTAAGCAGCGACAAATTCCCACTTTACATGATGGTACAATATGGCAAAAAGAAACGTGGGGCTGAGAAACCCAGACATATTCTCCGTAGGGAGGATGGCAGTTACCAGGTCCCCCTGCGCAAGTATGCTACTGGTAACCTGTGTCTAAATGCGAGTGTGAATGAGTGTGCGAAAACCAAGAAGGGGACCCTAGCGGCGAGGGATCCCCCTGCGACACTTAACATGTTGCAGCTCAACGTCTGCGGCCTTCGCCCGAAGGTCTTGGAGCTTACTAAGCTCCTGAAGGCAAAACACATACATGTAGCTCTCATCCAGGAGACTCTACTGAATGGGAGAGGCGCGCATGTCACAGGGTATACCATGTACACCTGCTCGTGTACCAAATGCCGAGGCATTGCCACACTGGTACGCAATGACATTACGGCGGTGAGGCAGAACGCCCCGACGAGTAACGGTGAAACTGATACCCTCACCCTTACAGTATGGAAGGACGGCGTGCCCTTTACCATCACGAATGTGTATAATCCCCCTAAGGTCCCCTGCGACCTAGGGCTGACAGAGGCTACCTATAGAAAAACCATCATAGGAGGAGACTTCAACGCACGAAGCCCTGAAATGGGATACACCCCAGAATCCACGAACACCGCAGGAAGAAACGTCGAAGATCTCCTAAGTTCGAACCTGGTCCGGATACAATCAAGCGCCTCCGCGCCTACTTGCTTGCATCGTGCAAACGGCGCGGAGAGTCGGCCAGACATTACGCTTCTATCTGCTGACCTCGTTACCAGACACAGCTACACAGTCCTCGAGGACGTAGGTAGCGACCACCTTCCTCTCCTCGTACAAATCCAGACCAAAACAGCTAAGAAGAAGGAGAAACGTTTAAACTGGAATTACAAGCGAGGTAGATGGGAAGAGTTCAGAGAGACTTTAGGTTTAACACTGAACGAGGTGGACCCAAACCAGGGTTCTATTGACGAAGCCAACGCCGTACTGACTACGGCCGTGCGCGCAGCTGCTAAGCGGAGTATTCCGCGAGGACTGCAGCCCCTAAATCGCTTGCCCTGGTCAAAGGAACTTGAACAGGCGGTCCGACAGCGTAAGAGGGCGAGAAGAAAAGCAAAAACGAGCACGGCGACAAGGATCGAATACAATAGATTGACCGCCAAAGTCAAAATGCTGTCCAGAAACACCAAAAGGGCAAAGTGGTTAAACCTGTGCGAGTCTCTGAACGTGGACCCGAGTGGTGGCCGAGCGTGGACCGTCCTGAATCGCCTTAATCGGGGGCAAAGAGTGAAGAATGTCGCTCCGATACGGGCAAACGGGACGGTCGCGGTGACAGACCATAAGCGTGCAACCATGCTTAACCGACACTTTGCCAGTACAAATAAGAGTGGCAAAGCTACGAATACGGACAAGGGGCTCCGTAAGGTCAGGCGTCAGCTCGAAAAGTCGCAGGTAGACAGCGATTACGAAGGCTTTAACAGTGAGTTTACCCTAGAGGAACTGGAGAGAGCACTTGGCAAGTGTAAAAATCGTAAAGCGCCAGGCCCGGACAAAATCTCCAACGAGATGTTGCTCCAGATGGGCCACACGGCAAAGAAATGGCTCCTAGCCTTAATAAATAGAACGTGGCATGAAGGCAAACTCCCTATTGACTGGAAAAAGGCAGTGGTGTCAGCTATCCCGAAATCAGGCAAAGATGGTACCGAACCATCACATTATAGGCCAATATCCCTTACCTCTTGCATCTGCAAAGTAGGGGAGAGGATGGTTAACTACCGGCTGACCTGGTATCTAGAAGAGCGCGGTCTTCTAGACAGACACCAGGCGGGCTTCCGTAGTGGCAGGCAGACGATGGACCAGCTTATCCGATTGACCCAAGCGGTCAATAGTGGTTTCCATAGGCGGGAGCATACTATCGCCGTATTCGTCGATCTCAAACAAGCGTACGATAAGGTGTGCAAAGGTGGGCTACTCCTTAAATTACTCAAGGCGGAGGTCAAAGGAAATATATATGCATGGGTAAAAGATTTCCTTCACAATCGAACAGTCCGCACCAGAGTGAACGGACAGACCTCAAGCCAACTCACCATGGAGAATGGCCTACCGCAAGGTTCAGCGTTAAGCTGCACGCTCTTTGCGGCTTACACCAGCGACCTTACCCAACACCTGAGATGCGAAAAAGCGATGTATGCCGACGATATGGTAATCTGGAGGACAGGAAAGCATGTCCAATGGTTACAGCGAGACCTTAACCGGGACCTCGCGACGCTTGCCTGCTACTGCCGATTGTGGAAGATGGAGATAAACGTCGATAAGACCGTTTATCAACTCTTCACCAACGGAAAACACGTCCAGAAAGCCACCATCAATCTTAAGATCAATGGCCAAATACTCAAAAGGGAAAGCGCACCACGATACCTGGGAGTTGAACTTGACAGCAGGCTCAACTTGCAGACGCACGTCAGCAAGCTCGAGACTGAGGCTAGGAGGCGATTGACACTGTTAAAAACGCTCGCCAGTACCAACTGGGGTGCCACTGGGAAGGTTCTCAGACAGCTATATCTAGCCTACGTCCGAGCAGGACTAGAATATAGCCTACCACTGCAACCAATGGCCAGCGACCGAACGCTGTCGGCACTGGACCGAGTTCAGAGCAGCGCCTTGAGACTCATAACAGGCTGCCTCAAAACCACTCCCACGAATGCTCTCGAAATCATGATCAATGTGGAACCACTGGCAAACAGAAGGGAAGGAAGCGTACTACAGCAGTACGAGAGGTTAAAAAGGCTCGAGCCGGACTACCCGGCGCGGGAGGCGATCGAAATCGAACCGCCACCGAAAATACTCCAGAAGAAGTCGTTCCTGGGCGAGGCCAAACGGCTAACTGAGGAGTATGGGCTAGAACAAGACAGAATGCCCCTTCGGTTATGGACGAAAGAGCCACCTCACGCCTCCCTGAAACCCCCAGTGGTCAAAACCACGCTTCTAGACACAAACCTGACTAAGGAGGTCAATCCCACGATCCTGAAAACGGCAGCCGGCGAAACTATTGACTCGTACCCAGCACACATGATTAAGGCATATACTGACGGCTCGGCAGTACAGGCGACTACGAATGCGGGGTACGGGGCAATAATCTACTACCCTGACGGCACCGACACCGATAAGATCTATGGGCCATGCGGGGCAAATGGCTCCAACTTCGACGCTGAGGCGACAGCGATTTGGAGAACACTGACTACGGTTTTCAACGGCTTTGAAAACGGAACAGTATCGCCAGAAGATATTGTTGTGTTCTCAGACTCAAGGGCCACACTGATGGCCGTCCAATCGCTCAACCATAAGCTCGAGGCACATGGCGCAGATAAAATCAGACATATCTGCCACCAGATCATAAGTGGATACGGCGTCGAGGTCCGCCTCCAGTGGATCCCCGCGCACATAGGTATCCGGGGCAACGAGGTTGCTGATAGCCTAGCGAAACAGGGGACCAGAGGCGAACAGCCAAAGCACCCAACGTCTTACCCAGCAGCCCGAGCCAGAATCCGCGCTCACGGACGCAGGAAATGGCTATTTCAATGGGCAAACTCGGAGAAAGGACGTAGGGTGTATCATAATCAAACCAAACCAGACATCAAAGACCCGATTTTGACACTAGAGCGCAAATACGCGACTATCATACAGCGTATGAGGACGGGACATGTCCAGTTGAACGCACATCTAAATCGCTTCAACCCACTCCGTGAGCCAGTATGCCGGCACTGCGGGTCCCCGCAGGAAACTGTCGAGCACATACTCGCGGAGTGCCAAGGACTGAAAGAACTAAGATCCCGCCACCTCCCAGATACCCCGACAGTCTCCAATTGCCTTTATGGGGACGTTAAACAATTAACGAAAACTGCCATGTTTGCCATTGCCGTCACGAGTGAAAACTCGATCGGCCAGGGATGAGCACTCGAACGTTTTTGTCAAAGAATCGTTCGTCCAGCCCACGCTTGTCTAGATGGGCATTGGCTTTACAGCCGTATACCTTCGTTATTCAACCGATTCCAGGAACCAGCAATCATATCGCCGACTACCTTAGTCGAGCCTAGTTGGACATATCAGTCGCTTACACATCAGAGGACAGGAACATTCGACAGACAGAACAACGAAAAGTCGCAGATTGTGCACGATTGGAAACGTATTTCAGCAGAAATTGTGAAACATATGAACATTGACAGTGATCTGTGGGAACGATTCATCGACCTTAAAATATTGATATTATAAATATTATAGGAAGAATGGTTGAGAGGTTGACTGATTTTGATTCTGTATTACATGTTATGTTTTAGTTAGGTATTGATGATGTGATACATATATGCATATTGCAGGGCATATTGATCCCCATATTTTCCCCTGATTCCGGTATTTTATGTGCTAGGGGCATTGGTAGGTCATTTTTATGTAGGTATTGCTCACGCTCACTCGTTGACAGTCATCTTGATGCGATTTGAAATTAATTGCATTAATTTTTTTGGGGTGGGGGATGATGTCACGAGTGGAGTGAGCGATAGTTAATAATTACGGGGGGAAAGGAGGAGAGTAAAATTAACGCACGTAGACAAGTAAGTTAAAGCGTGCATGTTGTGAGTTGTGGGGTGTCTGAAGGAGGCGAGGGCGCTGTATTACCAGTTCACTGCACAGAGATAGTCCAAAGAGAACGGACGCTAGTAAGAGCCCAGCGGGCGAACATAAGGGGAGCAGTCGGAAGACAGATGAGAGTGTTTTTTCCAGTGATGACTAGTAGGTAGAACGTTGATTGATAATTATGATTGATGTATTATATTATATTCGTCTATTACCATGATGTAAATAAGTATATGTGAGGAATGTGGAAGTCCTTGATATTGGATATAGCAATGTGCGCCATGAGCGATAGATGAAAGTTGAGTTCATGGATTTGTAGCGCGAGTGAGTAGTGTGTACTCCGATGGAGGTGTGTTACCGTAAGATGTTTGGTGAGTGAAAGGTGAACTATTGTGTGTACGCTTCATGGGTTGTAAGGAGAGGTGGAGTGAATAGAAATGGTAGGGTATTATACCAATGTAATGTTATTCTTGTAGGTGTCGGGGACGGGCCGAAGAGCCGCGTCGTGAGCACGTGGGGATAGGCCAGCATAGGGCCGAAGGCCACACATAGGCCGAGAGTGAGGCTGTCGGTGCAGGACAGTAGAGGCACATAAAGTCGTGGCAGTCTGGCCACGGACAGGGACGTAGATATGAGCGTGAATGTGATAATGTACTATTGCCATGTTGATGGGCTATTGAAATGATAATGTGCTATTGCCCTGCTGAGGTGCTAGTGGAATGCTAAGGTGTATGACAATAGGAAGGTGATATTGAGAGACTGCGGTGCCAGTGAATTATTAATGTGCTATTAAGACCCTGAGGGGAGAGGCTGAGGCCGAAGTGCCTTTAGGAAGTAACTACCGGGTTGTGGATCCGAGGAAGAGTGCATGTGAGAATAAGGCCGTTGTACGGCAGTTAATTTCAATAATATAATATATGTAATTGCGCTATTATCTGTATAATTATGTTTAATAAATGTGTGAGTCTGATGGGTTGTTCTGTTAAGTGTTAAACTTGTTCGTTCGTGATTGTTGTCCTGTCATAAATTATTACATCTCCCAGTCTGGGATTTGTGACAGTGGAATCGGGCCCTCCGCTCGCTTACACCAATATTGTACAACCCAGTGGCATTGATATCTTCCTGTTTGACGTCATAAGATGAAGCGAAGACTGTATGAATGACAGAAAAATTTGGGAATTGCACTGAACTGGTCCGCATGAACTCCAAAACAAAATATTGCATACTATATAGTGCATAAAGATCTGCGATCATACTGTCTCCTGTGCAAAGCACAAGGCTTTTATTATCAGACCAAGGCTCCTTGAAAATTCTGGACTTTTGGAGAGACAAAGAGCGCAAGACGAACACTGTTAGCCCAATTTCTCTGTTTTTGTCTTTTGCGACTACAGCACTGAATAGATCAAAGCCCTTCAAGCCAAGGTTCAGACATTTGCTGGACGTGGTTCTTAAATGATCACCACAGTAATCGACTGCTCGTCTGTGTGTCTAAAAATGCCCTTAAGGAAAGATGAGAAAGCCAGAAGGTCACATCTACGTGTAGCAAGTGCAATAGACCGAACTACACACAAATTAATGCTAAATTTAAACAGAATAATTATTAGTGTTCCGCTGTGTGGCAAAATTATGTTTCGTTTGCACACTTAATTGTTAGAAAAGTCTTGGGATTCGAGGTAGAAACATGTTTAGTTAACTGGTTATAATTCAAGGGCGACACAACCACTTTTTTTTTGACAATTGCTCACACGTTAGTAACGGAAAACATTATCCCTGTTGTGAATATTCCAGACACATAGTTCAATTTTAATCTAAATCTTTCGGTTCTGCATTGATGAAACTGGTAGGCGTAATTACTTACCTGAGGGGTTAGGAACTTTTTTTTTTTGGAGTGTTTTGAACAGGAGAGCTCTAGTCGAGTAAGTGAGCACAACGCCGAGATGTTTCTTGTATATGTATTGTGAAAAACAGAAGAAAAACATTACCTGTTAAGTATTAGATCTACCATAAATCGTGGAATGCCTTACTACTGTGTTCTTTGTCTTATGTCCATTTGTTTTGTGGAAATGACATCAAAGAATTAACCAATAGTCCTATTTTTGTGACAGCTTTAGAGCATTACTAGAACGGCGAAAAGGCACATTGCAATGATAATAACGTCTTAAGAGTTATAAGTTAAAGGCTACGAAAGTTACGATGATGGTGCAACAGATGTTTTTTTATATCTTTTTTCAGGTGAATAGTAGCAGTTTCATTTGTTCTCCATCATTCTCTGTGCAAAGATGCGTCCTTTCTCTTGGTTGCTAGACAAAACGATATTATTATATAACATAGAATCGGGTACTACAAGCTCATTGCATCAGATAGGTCTACGCATTCTCTAGGACAGATAATGCGATAACATTAAATGTACCCGCACCTACTGAAAAGCTATTAGTAGCCTGCGTTGTAGTGAATCATCTTTTGTATAACGGGTAGGAATTTCTTTAATTCAGTGACAAAATTTTAGATTATTGATAAAATTTTCATTCCAAGTTTTCATTTACTTCCTGGAACTATCCACATAATCATATCCAAAGGCGAAAAGAACTATAGAAATCATAGCAGCCCGGCTTCGGCATTTAAAGAAATAATCAAGCAAACGTTAAACAAAACACTAATAAATTATTATAGGATTACTCATCGCGAAACGCATACTAAAGAGCTGGACAACCGTCCTTCCCAAATTTTCTGTTGATCGCATATCGACTTGATCTAGATCTAGATCTACAATACGTTTTTTTTTTGTTTGTTTGTTTGTTTTTTTTTTGCTATGAACGGAATCAACATTGATTTTCTTGAAAGCTGTCTACAAAATTTGTTTGAAAATTTCCATAAGCTTATGCAGCAAACGTGATGAAAACGGCGGTTTATTTGTGAGACCTTTTCTTGATTTTGAGTTTGCTTCCTTGCAAAACACAATGGTAAGACCAAAGTTTATATAGATATTGTATATATATTTTATTATATTGTATTGTCTCTGTATATATATATATAAACAACAAACAATTAATAACATTTCTCCAGTGCCAAACTGGGGATAATCCTACTTTAGCACCCATAATCATAAAGAATAATGGGCAGATTACCATGTATAAGAAATTAGTAAACATCCAGACAGAGCACTCACCGAGGAGGGGGGGGGGGTTAAAGAAGAAAAACGCTCAAATCCTTCGTACGTAGGCTACTTCATGGGTGGCCCCAAATCTTTCATTCGTATAGTGATATATGAAAATGATAAGAATGATGCTGACGATCTGACTGATCTTGCTCACTATCCCTCATTAATGGAAAAGTGGAAATTTGAACAACCAGCAAGTTACTGTTGAAGACCACAAAGTTTCAAAGGTCGTCATCCTTGTTGCCAGTGGACCAGTGCCGTGGCCAATTCCTCCAAACAAGGTGTCTGATGGCTTCATTACTTCATCCGTGAATACACTTATCCGTCAAATGTGTTGGGGGGTGGGGGTGGGGGGAGATGGTGGTTAATTCGAAACGGTTACAAAGATGACAACACAGAACAAAAAGCTGTCAAATTTGACAAACACAATACAGCATTAACAGAAGAAAAACAAGTGGTATGCGGGAGTTTTCATAAAATTTGAAATTGTTTGGCATAGTAAAAAATACCTTCACAGTTACATCCTTCACGTATCCACACCAGCTGCTGTACAACAGGCTCAAGCTTACGTTGTTTCTACATATTATTGTGTTTTTGTACGTTCTACATGAATTTTTCACATCGCACGGCGTACGTGTTTCATCTTCCCTCTGAACACTCTTATTTTTAGATCTGAAATGAAGACCTATCTCTTCAGAAAACACTTCGATGTATAGTCTGTGTGTTTGTGTGTGTGTGTGAAGGAGAGAGAGAGGGAGAGAGAGAGAAAGAGAGAGAGAGAGAGAGAGAGAGAGAGAGAGAGAGAGAGGAGGGAGAGATAATGTTTGTGTGTGTGTGTGCCTTTGTGTGTGTGGTCAGTTGTTAGGAATGAGATTTGTTCTGTTTTTGCATGTTTTGTAAAGTGCATAGAGTATCTCTGGATATGCACTATATAAATGAACTTTATTATTATTATTATTGCTATTATTATTTCATAGTAGTAATTCCCCGTAGGCGCACGATTCTGGGGTAAGTTTGATAGTCCCCCCCCCCCACACACACACACAGGCACGCACATACACAGACACACACACGCAAGTACTCACGCACACACGCAAGCACACAAAATCTACAAAGTCAGACAAGAAATTTCAGTGTATAGGTTGTAAGGAGACGAAGTCAGGAATATACTGATGTTTTGTACAGAAATATATTTTGAACAGTGTGTAATAATTATGCAAGTTTCTAAACTCAGACTTTGAACATCTCGCGCGGCATGAAAAGTTGGGCCAAGATGTCCCCCAACTGTAGCACACATGTCCATTGGTTGTAAAGTAAGGCACTCAGATGTAGCGTGAGATGATGTAAAAAGTTTAATCAGAGGCAAGATTTCTTTTCGAAACAAACTTACATCAGCTTTACAGACATTTGAAATAATTGTCTCCTCAGTACAATATCTAGCAAAGTTTATGTGAAGTGTACACCTCCTGTAAAAGAAGGCAATGTTTACAGCTAATATCTTGAAACAATAACAAATTGTACATTTTTGTCGGAAAATAGTGTAAAGTTTGATCATTTTGATCAAAAGACACAACAAAAACCTAAATTGAAACTGAATGAAAACTCACAAATCACTTTTCATAAAACAATAATATTGGGCAGTTTTCGGAGTAAAAGAATCTATCGTGTACCTGCTAGACGGTCAAACGATAATCCGATGCTTAAAAAAAATAGTGGCAGGAGCATTTCATGTGACAAAAAGTAAAATTTGCATGCTCCAGTGACAGAATGGTAGAATAAAACGCAATGGAACGGGAGAGACAAATTTAGCATCAGGTCAAAGAACCTTCATCAGGTAAAACAAATTTTAAGAGTATGACGAGAAAACTAATCAAATCTAAGAAATCACAAACGAATCAATAATGCTGACACTTATATGAGAGTTCTACATTTGGATTTTAAGAAGGAAGCGCATATCCGTACAACATATTGTGCGGATATGGACTGTGCATATCCGTACAACGCACACAATTCGATGACGTAAAACACACACCGGAATACTATATTACTGAACTTGTTAATTTGCATAGTTTTTAAAAATATGAATCGGCTTAGTAGCAAAACAATTCGTCTTCTGCTCGGATATTGCGTGATCTGTGCTAATAATTTACTCGAGTGTACGTCGATCACTAATGGCTACCCCAACCCCTTTTCGCCTGATTAGTCAATCTGACTACCGCCCTTTGATACAAACTGACTAGACCCTCACGCCCCCAGGTCCATCTGACTGTTCCATGTGTTGTCACTTTAAATTCGTGAATACCATACCAAGTTTTGTTTTTTGTTTCAGCAAAACTTCACCAGCCGCGCTTTTTTGGTAAACATGTTGTACGGATATGCACTGTTCATATCCATACAACATGTTGAACGGTTATGCACTTCCTTCTAAGAAACGTCGTACAACTGTTTCTTTCTGCCAGATTCTGACTTTTGTTTCAAGCCTTGGTGCGGCCCTGCAGATTTTCATTTTTTCTTTTTTTAACTAAAAATTTTATCAAGTAAATTCGTGCTTTAAAACCGAAGGATAAAAATGCATTGCATGAAAATGAGACGACAGATTGCAACAAGCCAGAAAATGAGTCAATGTGAGATATAAATCATGAGCTGTTGTCACCCCAATAATTAAAAGAAGCAAAGTATAGGCTATAGGGAAGGCTGGAGAAGAAAAAGGCGGAAGAACAACAGAAATCCAAGTTTTGGTATTTACTTTATTAAAAAAACGAATATCGAGGGGACGATATTCCCCTATTCAGATTGATGAACTTCTAAAAGTATCAAAACGTAATGGCTTTTTTTCTCAAATGAACATTAAAACCGGCGAGTTAATATTGTATCTATCCATCAGTTTTTCATAGCTTTTTAATGAGTACTTTCTGAGTATTTCACTAGACAGATTTATGGGCCTACTCCAAAAAAGCAGAAGAATTGCTTATGAAATATTTACTACACTAAAAAAAAAAGTGTACTGTAAACCGTGTGTCTGGCTATGAGAGTACATTTTCCAGTTTCCCATACAATAGATTACACATATTCCAACATGTATGTTGAGTCAATTTCTTATGATTTACATATCATAAGAACCACTGGTTTGGTCATCGAACTAAAAACTAAAAGAAAAAAAAAATAAACTATTGCAACAGATTTGGATTTCCAGATCTTGATTTCCAGAATAATTTTGTGTCAGCCTAAGAAAAAAAAAAATGTAATCAGAATATTTACATAATTGTTGACAATATAAAGGATAAATCAATAAATGCTTTAAATTAAATCAGCACACCGCCACCCCAGTTTACAAGTGTTCCTTTTCCACTTTCCGCAAAAACTGCCTTTTTGTCGTCATTGGAAATCAGCTGACATACGACATGTGTATCCTATCAGCGTCAGGTCTATATGTTGTACATCAATAGGCGAAAATACCCAACATTTCTCTATTTCTTTTTTTTTTTTTTTTCCTATTTCTCATTTAGAGAAGCTCAAACTTTCAAGCCAAATTTCTCAAACGTGGGGTCAAGGCAGAACATCTGTATGCCGGGGTGACGATATAACCGAAGACGAGTGTTGTCAGCCAGCACCTATGACTTTAACCAGCGGCCAATGCTCTCTGAGATTTCAGTTCTGGCCTGGGTCAGCTGTGGCGGATCCGTCCAAGATGATGGGTGCATGTCGGCACAGTGGGAAGTTCCTGAATTAAAAAAAAAGTGTAGACAAATAAACAGCAATAATTAAAAGAGGTAAAGAACACGGTTCACAAGTGGAGAGAAAAATGGCAGACGAACAACAATAGGAATCCAAGTTTTTAATTCTTTCTTAAAAGGGTGGATCGAGATGGCGATGTTTCCTTTATTAAAACTGATGCAGTTTTAAAAGTAACAAAAATTACGGTTCAGTCTCTTCTCATATAACTTGCTCTTGTTGCAAACGAGAGAATATTATACAGTATATCTACTAATTTTCATAGTTTTTCAATCAGTAGTTTCTGAGCCTTTTTGCTAAACACTTTATGGGCCTACTCCAATTATAGTAAGACACTGGTGACTTGCAGCAATTAATCCAGCTAATATAGTCGTGCCAGCTGTCATCTATGAAGGTAGAAGGTGGTATGAAATAACTTATAGCTGTGATAACGAACCATCATTTTTTTGTTTTTTTTTTTGTTTACACATCTGTCTGACACATTTCACTGGTTATCTGAACGAAAATTGCAGATTTTATACCGACATAAATATATATATATATATAACGAAGCAATGAGAGAGCCAGTGTCACTAAAAAGTACGTTACAAACTCTAATGCAATGTCTTTAAAGAGCTCAAACTAACAACTTAAGTGCAATGTGCTGAAAATAAAACACATCTTTACTTGCATAAAGCCTAGGAAACTTTTTTTTCACAAAGGTTTGAGACAACATTTAAACCACAACAAACAGAATTAATGCAAAAACAGAATTACCTTTTATAATTCAAATAGTGTACCATTAACAAATGACTATAATAATTTACCAATGAAGAGGATAACGGGCTATTCTTTTTCAGATCGAGCAAAATTACATTTTATACAAACGACAACTTATTATTGACAAAAAAAAAAGCAGCCAGGTTAGATACCATTAGGGACAATGGGTTTATTTCTAACTCAGGGCTTTGCAAAACTTTCTTCTTTTTTTGCCACATTTTGACCTTTTCGAAGACCTAATGCGACTCAAAAGATTTCCTGTTTTTTCTTTTTTTTATACCGTTTATGAAGATAGCTTTTGCATCAGGTCCAAGATCCTTTAGTACTCCAAGAGGATGCCATGGATCAATTGAACCATTGGGGAACACGATCTTTGTGACCTTGATATCCAGACCTCCGTAGTTCTCGTTGGTTCTATTGACTGCCGCCTGGATCTCTGTCAGGTTAAATTGTGGGCCAAATATATCTGCACATTGGGTGGTCCAAAAACTGAAAGAGAAAAAACATTTCAAAAACATAATCTCCCAAACTGGGATACTCACCTTCAACGTTTCACAATAAAAGTTGCCTCTCAAACTAGACTATTTCGTACATGCCTCTTCTGTTTTAGCAGTAATATTTCCTGTTAACCAACCCTGCAGTTGTAATGGAGCCAAACATTGGCAAAAAGAAAAAGTTGTACGTAGCAAAGCCTCGCGTAAGAAATAATACCTAAACGATACAATGAAACGCAATCTAGAAGTGAAGACAGAAAATGTCGATATTTCGGCAACAACTTTCTTGAAGAGAAAAAAAAGAAAAGAAATAACAAGAACAGAAAAAAATGGGAAATTGAACAGATGAAACAATCGAATAATAAAAAATAGCATATTAAAAATAATGAATTATACGGAATCTAAATAGAATATTAAATGAATGCGTCTACTTGTATTGCAGCAGAGAAGCACGCCTGCCAATGTGTGGAGACTTGAAGGTGTAATGAAACCATTTTCAAACTGACAGATCGTAAAACTCAATTTCAAAATCATGCATTCCAAAGTGAAAGGTACGTTGGAAATCAAGCAATCCGGTTTTCTCATCCATCTTTTTTTGATGGCATAATTAACCCACAGATATAAAAATTTGGATGATGAAAGCTTCATTAATTCATTGCCCTACCGCCAGGCTGCTAAATATTTAGATGCTCCAAACTTTCAACAGCGGATAAAGATAATGATATTGCAATAATGCAGTGATAAATTTCACAATCACAAGAACTGTTCTGGGTTTCTATCGTGATCTGCGATAAGATATTTTTACACATGATGTGGAATGATGTCCTCTTCTATTTCCCTTCTATTTCCAGAAATATTACAAGAAAATTAGTGCAAAAAACTACTCACTCAATGGGGAAGTCATGACCAAATGGTTGGTTTTCGTCGTCTGATGAAAAGCAAAAGGCGAACTCTGTACAAGCCTGATAAGCCCACTGACGACCTGGAAAAATACAGTGTATTTACACAGCTCAGGTCAGATGTGACATTTTTAAAAATTATCCCATCTCACCCGTGTGCACCATTAACCCTTTGGTGAGTCCACCATCCACCGCATTATAGTTAACTATAAGTGAAGTCAGCTGGCACTCATGACTTTGTGCCAGTGTCGTGTATACAGAGATAAGAGATCAGAATCATTGAAAGATTGAATTTCCTCATATTTATTTATGCAGTCACTCCATAAACTATTTCTTCCTTCAGGATTCATGCACCTCTTTGAGAATGTTTTGCCAAGACTTTTCCAGGGAACCGTGGAATTCCAGGGCTGCACAGGAACCCTGTTCCTAGAACTTCTTTATGCTTTGTAACTAAAAACTTACGTGGAGAATGCAATGGCACTAGCTGAAAGTCTATTTCTCCAAAAACTAGACCCCGTCAGCTGTTTTCCTATATGTATGAAATATCAAGCCGGTATTGTTCTGACCATCTACCTATGTTTTATATTTGCAGAGATACTTCAGAAATCTGGGATGGAAAGCATACAAGTACTACCGATGCGATCCCAGCTCCGGTGGGCTGGACATGTTGTCCTCACGACCAACGAGCGCCTCCTTAAGAGACTGTTCTACGAAGAGCTATTACAAGGTACAGGAAAGTGACCCCACGGGGACAAAAGAAGCGTCGCAAAGATACACTGAAGACCCCCCTCAAGCACCGCGACATTGGGCCAAACACATGGGAAACTCTAGCCTCCGATCGCCCAGCATGGCCGAGGCGGGTGCACTGGGGGTGTCGCCGCCTACGAGGACCAGCGGATCGGCAACGCCATACTGAAATGCCAGCAACGAAAGGAAAAGGCACACCCATCGACACCGGGATAGCACCAGCTGCACCACCGTCCCCAGTGCCACCGACAATTCACACCCCGGATCGGACTTATTAGTCATCTACGGACCCACCCAGTGTGAAGTTTGCGATGGAGAAATAACAATGTTTTACATTTGCAATCTAATCTGTTCTGGATCCAATAATTGACAGTTCAAATTCCTCATTTCAAAAAGATCACATTGCCCTATGATGGGACACCTATTGATCTTTAGAACCCGCGCTTTACTGAAGCAGTTCATCATAGAACTGACCCTGTGCAACATTCCCTGCATTTAAACAATTTTGGAGTATTTTAAAAAATCATAACTTTTGATAGACTGAAGTGTTTATAACATAGTCTGTGTCAATGAAAAGAACAGTCTAAACTTTCTGCCACACTCACACTAGCACTTCTAGAAGTTTGGTCGAAGGATAAAGTTCCACCTAAATCATTCACTTCCTTCTTTACAAGCATAACGGATTGCCCGTCGCGCAGCGAAAGGTAAACCACAGGGTACAGGTATCGGGCCATAGTTGCGGTGCGAAGCGATGGGGGTGGAGGACAAGCAACACTTGATCGCCGAAGCGCGTTAAGCTTAAGATACTCTCCTCGAGTTTCGACACTGAATTCACTGGACACATTCATTTCGGACAAAATTCAGCATTTAGTACTATTTATTTACCATTTCTTTTACGTCGCCAAAAATGGGATGCATTTTGGACGAGTAGATTCAAAATAATAATTGGAAAATCCGTTCTGCACTTGTGATCTTCGCTTCTCATTACAAAAATATAACAGGTTAAAAAAAAAGTCAACTTGAACTGTCACATTTGTGAGCGAGCCCCACTAACCTCAACGGAAGTCGCATTTTTTCAGTTTTGAGTTATGAATATAACCATAAAGTATGAAATCTCATATTTAATTTGGTAGATAAATTATTGTAGTGCTCCTTTTTATCATAAAGTTATGGCTTTTTAAGGACACCCTATCCCCCGGTCAAAAACAGATGTAACTTCCGAGAAAATCGCCATTTAAAGATGGAGGAGCGATGTTCGCTCTCTGCGAGATGGGTGGTCTTACTATCACCCTAACAGCGAGTACTGGTTGTTAACCTATGGCTTTGACGATGTTCGCTCTCTGCGAGATGGGTGGTCTTACTATCACCCTAACAGCGAGTACTGGTTGTTAACCTATGGCTTTGAAATTGTGCAAGTCTGTGCCAATATAAATGATATTCTCTCTGTAAACATTTTGTGAAAATAGATTTTTTATTTTATTTTGACGTTATCGCGAGTTCAATGAACCCCATTATTGCTGTGATATTCGATGTCAAAAGCAAAATTAAAGGCATTAAAAGCAATATTTATCATATTTGGAGGCTAACCTAATATGTTCATAGAAGGTAGAACAATGATTGAACGTTAAGTATCGAGCAAAATAAAAGACAAAATCGTCAAAATATCGATATTTGTGTTTCATCGCAATTTCTCCGTTTAGTCCCGTGCGACTGCCGTTGAGGTTAACGGGGCTCGCTCACATTTGTGTATTCTCCAAGTCAACGGGCCGTCTAGTTCAGTTTATTCATATCAATTATGCAAGATTTATGAACAACATTGTTGTCCCCATTTAATGAATGAGTAACTGACCTATTGGCATTGTCCCTGTACTGCTGTTCCATGAAGTGTCCCTGAAGATGGCAATGTGTTTGTAATACTTGAAATCCTTACATTTTGTCGGCTCCCGCCCAAGAAATATCTGGAACGGCAAACCAAAGATTCTGCTAGTTACAAATCTCCCTCAAAGTTTCCAGTGAAGTAAGTGAATCAAAATTATTTTCAGTATAATTACACCATCTGCTGAATATGTTTCCAGAATCTGAAAAAACAAATTACTTTCAGATTATGCGTGAAACTTTAAACTGAAGTGCTATCTTTTACTCACATAATTATATTAAAATTTAGTCGTAGTTTGCAGTGGTCTAGTGAAGTAACAGGTAGCGAAAGCATTATATAATTTCTATTGTATTTCCATTCAGATCATTTCTAACATACTGACCATATTCTCTCTTTCTCTCTCTTTCTTTACATGTTCTTAATGTGCAAGTTGTTTTGTATCACTCATTTGGTGCAATGCAAAGAACCTCTTTTAAAATTCATATTGAACGACTTTTTTTAGTAACTGAAGAATATATTTTTTTTATTCGTCCTAATCACGTTCACAGCTCACTTCATTCAGCGACCGACACAAGATGCCACCTAGTGTTCATCATCACTGAATCTTGATCTTCATTATAACCCATTTAAAACATCTACTTCTAGTACATCTTGAATTGTTCTGTCAAATTCACTTTCAAATTTTAAGTACGGTATTAATGATGGATGTACTTTTTTTTCTGCCATAACTCACATAAAGATACAAAAAATGTCTACTGTAGGACCTTCCTTTTGTGACTTTGAACTGAGCAGTGAACACTAATCTAAAACCAAGACTTCCCTTGTTTTGTTGTGAACTATGTTATGTCGCCACTTCCGCATGGCTTAGGCATATAAGCCCTACGCCTTTACTGTATTGTGTGTGCCAACTGTGGCCATGTTATCGCTCACATCGTGAGCTCTGTCATTTGTGTAATAAAACTGTCATGGTGAGACTTGCAAAAAAAAAAAAAAACGATTTTCTCGTCTGTGTTGATCAAGCTGTGGTTTGTGGAATCCCGACTATTGATAACATTCTGTGATACATATCGACTTTCAGATTTCTCAAATACCCAGGGTCACATTCTGAAACTTACCTTTTTTTTCAAAGGCGCACTTCAAACTACTTGTCAGTTCCAAATTCATACATAATCACTATTATACTAATTGCCAACTAAATAATCATTTCAGTAAGGGACACCTTATGAGGCAAGTATACATGCGACCTATAAACTATAATAAAGGCAAGCGAATAACTATTAATTGTGTATGACGCCTGTTGTCACCACTGTCTCGCAGTTTACTCGATTGGTATTTAGTCTGAAATCTGGCAATTGTTTTTAAAATCATCCCACATATTCCTGCCGACACCCTAAATACAGAGGGTCCTACACCCTAATCACCTGGTCAGTGTATTTAACAGGGAGTAAATCAAACTTACATCAGCGTATCTTTGTACAACATCTCCAATTCTGGAATCTGTCATGATACCACACACACTATCAATGTCTGAACTTCTGCGTCCCTGAGAAGACAAGACAAAAACAAAGTCAGTTTTAGTGTCTTATGGCGGGAGTTTACGTGCGGGATAGCTCAATATTATACTGCGTCTCTGTCCATGGCAACTTTTGGTACCGGCAAAGATCATTATTTCATTACATGAAAATCTATAAAAGCACTGACATTTGCAAAATTATCAAATTATCAAAGAAGGTATTTAGGTTAATCATTTTTATATACGTGTATAAGCAGAGTTACTCGCTACAGATATTCACTTATCTGCTTCCGCACCTCCCTCTTTTTCTCTCCTTATCACTGCTACTTCTCTCTCTTTCTCTCTCTCTCTCTCTCTCTCTCTCTCTCTCTTCTCTCTGTCTCTCTCTCTCTCTCTCTCTCTCTCTCTCTCTCTCTCTCTCTCTCTCTCTCTCTCTCTCTCTCTCTCTCTCTCTCTCTCTCTCTCTCTCTCTCTCTCCTCTCTCTGTCTCTCTCTCTCTCTCTCCTCTCTCTGTCTCCTCTCTCTCTCTCTCTCTCTCTCTCTCTCTCTCTCTCTCTCTCTCTCTCTCTCTCTCTCTCTCTCTCTCTCTCTCTCTCTTTCTCCCTCTCTGTCAGATAGATTCTATTCTATGAAGACAGATCTGCCCAATTTTTTACCCACACTTAGGTTTTCCTTTCTTGCAGGGAAATGTCACCAAATTTAATGTGAGTCAAATACAGTCTTCCATAAGCATTAGTGCTACCAATTTGTTTTTACAGAATGAACCACTGGAAAACAAAACTATCAGAAAAATTGTTTTTCTAAAACTTCGTACTCATTATATGGGGTTGCCAATTTTTTAAAGAATCTTTCTCAGTCTGAAAATAATCTGCATTAAAAAGTTACATTCATCAGTTGGTGCAGAAATGAGAGATCCGTCCTTAGCACCACTTTGGAGTTGTCATTTTAGATTGACAGAATGATGTACACAACAAATGTAATTTCTAACTTTCACTAAAAACTAATTGTCACCACTTCATAACAAGCAGAATAGCAAAGCAGAATAGACCAGCTTTGCGACACTTTCCTAGGCAACTTGGTCCGAATTATTTAATACAACAAAGACATAACTGAAAATGAAACTCATGTAACTTAAAAATATACCCCCCCCCCCTCCCCTGGTCTCAAATCAAAAGAGATCGTAAATCCGAGCATGAATCAATAATAGGTTTTCTTCGTCTCCGTTTCGTTCGCTACCTAGCTTTGGGGAGTTATAAACCATAATTCGACACCTTGCCGCTCGAGTGAAATTTCAGAAAAAATAGGCTACAATTTCAAGACCGCCATGTCGAACTTAAGTAATTTGAAATGTCCAAGCTGGTTTTTAAAGTTGTATGTGCTGCAGTTCCTGAGAAAACCTGTTACTCTTCCTCGATGTCCTCAACATGTGATGACATTATTCAGTAAACATTTATTTCATATTGCTAAGGTGACTATAACCAAAAATATGAAGTTCTGAGGAATACCGCCAATATTCTGTGAGTTTGGAACTAACAGGATGGAGTCAAAATGAGCGAAGGAATGACTCAAAAATGACAGTAAGAGTAAATTGCCCACTCAGAGCTGCTGTCCTCGTCAGATTATCCGAGGCTGACCAAAGGTTGGGAAAACTTGGTGTTGATAACATGAAATAATCTGTTATTACAATGTCAGTCATTAAATACTTGGCAGCTGCCCATTACTAAAGTACTAACATGGATAAGCAGCGTCATAAGTAAAGGAAAGATATGATTTTGGGATTGGTACCAACATTTCGTTAAGAACTCACCATTTGCAGTATTGTTACAGAAGTGTTACATTTTCAATATCAATTTAATGCTTTGCAGCTGATCTGAAACCTCTCCATCGCCATGAGTAAGTAGTGCCTCAAGTGAGCAAAAAAGAAAAAACACGATTTTGAGGTTGGTACCTATAATTCTTTAATAACTTATTGTAGGAGTTTTGTTTCGCACTAACAAATGTCACCAGCGGCACGGCTCGAGCAGAATTGACAACCAAAACAACTAAGCTGCTCAATCATACCTGACGATCGTGGTTGTACTGCACCACATGTGCGAACGTATAAGCCAGGATAAAGAAGAGATTGGCCATGTCCTTCTTATTGTCAGGCTCAATATCATCACACAATCTAAGACAGAGGTAAGAGCATCACATTAATCAACATTGATTATGATTAAAGACTTCAGATAATATAATTATGATCATGGACACGAAATAATGATTTACTTGACAGATGATTTGCCGTGCATAACAGTAATAGTATTCACCCAGTCTCTCCTCTTCTAGGTCATGGGTTGGAATTTCCCTCAAATTATGATCTACATTTTAAAAGATAACAACAAAGAGCATGTTTTAAAAATGGGTTATTGATATTTTAATATGCAAGTTTTAATTACGGTAATCTTTAATGGAAAAAGAGAATTTTCCTCAAGTTGGAAATTCTGATTTTTTTTGACTTAATATAAACACAAAGTGACTTCAGTGCTTACTGGAACTGTCGTTTGATTTTCATTCTCCCTTCCCTTGATGTTAGATCTGTTTTCATCTGTGACACTGCTGCGCTGATGGCCTGGTTACAGGAGCCAGCGGAGTCAAAAGTCAACAGCCCTTCACCGACAACGTGCATAAATTCTATGCGACAATCAAGATAATAATTATACAAAATGGGAAGTAGATCAGTGATATGCAAAATTGGTGTAAACAGGATCAGAGGTGGTAGATAATAATCAACTGTTTTCTTATCGTCTGGGGATTTCTGACATTAACATGTGTTTTAAGTATTCCAAGTACCATTTACAGATGACATCAATATATTAGTTAGGTGACAGCAGAGATGTGTAATAATATGCTGCAGCGTCCAAGTTGAGAAAATCGAGCAAAATGAAGGTTTGGACAAAAAAATTTACCATTCTGTTAACAGAGAGGGATTGTAGGCGTAGTGATATACACTGACAATTTTTTTTTTTAAAAACTAGAAGAAGTTCCCGGCATTTTTATCCGGAATAAACCTGTGAAGCCACTGTTCTCTCTCTCTCTCTCTCTCTCTCTCTCTGTTTTTGGTCTAGGAAGCTTCCCATATTCTAGTCTTAAAACAGATTTCATGCGCACCAGAGCCCTACGCACTCATTTCTGGTAAGGAAATTGCGCTCACCGAACTGAACGCGTATTAATACATCGTTTCCGGTGCAGTGGGCTTACTACATGAGGGAGCCAAAACAAAGATCATTGTATTTTACATTTTTACAACTTTTAATTTTAAAATACCTGAAAATTGAATCAGCACAATCGGTCGATACAAAAGCGATTGAACTGGATTAGTTGACACTTAAGAAAATTAACTTTTTAAGTTTCGAAACTGTCATTTAGGCTGTAGCGTTGAGCAAAAAATGGGGCAGAATTGCACCACAATGAATTACTCCCGCCACTATTTTTTTTATAATAAGATTCAATATTGAGACCTAACCATCATTTTGTGTGACTTTCTCAGTCTGAGCGACTATGCTATATTACTAGACTGTGCTGTTGTCTCACATAAAATTAATGGTACTTTATTGCGGTATGTAGAGTTACTTCACCAGGAACAGCAGACAATTCAACATGTCTCTACACGTCATACTAGTGATAGGACAGCGCAGTGGCCCATGGCTCCTGTGCTCAGTCTGAATACATGATATGCCAGCTGCGAATGTCTATCACCAGTAAGTGCAAACACTGCATTTCTCGTGGAATTTTTAATGCTTCATTTGGTTTTGTTTCGGCAAAAGACCTGGGCTTGGTGCCTGGCCTGATATAACCTCACTATTTATGAAAACGGACGTAAAACTGTCCAAAATATACATATGTTGTTGACGAGGCACTGAAAGTTTCCCCACCTTTTTCAGTTGCTTTTGGTAATGGACTTATGGCAGTTTTGTTTTTTTTCATGCTCACGTATAATGTGACCTTTAGTTGATTTCCCATGACCGTTTTGCCTCCAGTAATGCCAGTTTCCCACTATAGTACAAAAGATGAATGCTCGTTACTGGTGAATTCCTAGAAATCTTTATCTCCCTCTTTTCCAGTAACTCTATCACCTGGTGCCCAATCTTCAACTTTTGATACACTTTCTGATTCAGTACATAAAATTTCATGATGAGTAAGTTGCATACCTGCATATCGACGGTGTCGGGCGCAAACCGGCTAAGTCCGAAAATTTCATATTTCTTTTAATAGTACCAATTTATGAAGCTTGGCACCCCGCATCATCTATATAATAAAGCTACAATAATAAAGCTACAACAAAACCCCTAATAGTCCTATGGACTCGGAAACTACACAACGCACCGACCTGAAATTTGGCACAAAGAATCATGGGATAGCGAACATTGTTCGTATCGCTATACACAAACAAAACCGTTTGTTATTTCTGAGTTAATCGGTAAATGATGTTATAATTAAAGACTAAATTCACGAGAGCGTTTGATCCGAAATTTACGATCAATAAGATATTGATGTATGTTTCTAATAATTAATAGCCCACTTCCGCCTACACATGACGTTATCACTTCCTGCGATGTGTTCACTCACAAACAAACTAACCCGTGCGCAAATCATTTCCATTTGACGGATGCTGACGGGATGCGCAGGATGTCAACGCGCAAAGGGAGAGCAGTAAAACGTATCTAAAAACAAACAAACAAACAAAAATAAAAATAAAGCTAAAGGAACGGGCAAAATGAAGCAGGTCCATAATAATCACCCAGAAATGAAACTAATAAATCGATTTATCCCGGGCTGGGCCGGGCAAGTCAGCTAGTCTGTAAAAATAGCTCTTGCCATAATTCAATAGAAACATTAAAAATAGACATGTGATCAAACTAGCTAAGTACAGTTCCCTCTTGTGTTATCCGCAACTTTTTGTTCCTCCTGTAAAATTTGCTTATCTTGGCATGGCTGGTTTGCGCCCGACACCATCGATATGCATTTATGTAATGGTTTCAATAAATCGGCTTTGTGTATTTCAGAAATTCTGGATAGGGCATATATTTGTCTGAGTATTACGGGGTAACTTTTCTAAAAGTGCCACAAGTGTATTCAGCAAATAATTATATATTAAACCTTATCTCGAGTGCGAGAGAAGGTGTTGGGAGGTATCACCATATGCTCACTGACAATCCTGCGTATAATGTACCTTGTTCCATTAATTGTTTTCAAGTCTAAAGTACAATAAGTATTCCACTGTAATGAGTGTGATTAAAATGCCACACAGTCTACATCAATAGACATACATTATTCATGATGGCACGACTGAACAGAAAACATTCAATTTAAATTCAAATGCGAATATGGAAAAAAGAGAAAACAGCGTACCTTGCACGCCCTACATTAGCAAACAGGTAACAAAGAGTTATTAAAAAAAATCCAGAAGAATATCTGTACGTAAATCTGCCAACTTTAATCCAATTACATGCCAAGTGACTGAAAAACAAATCCTAAAAAATGCTTTAATTTAATCTTGTCTGCCCTTATTAGCAGAGAACTTAAGTGTCCAAAGCAGGATAAAAAATGCACAGCAAAATAACACCACACCCTGCAATTTCCATCAGCAATTACTTTTGAGCGAATTGTAGTGTCACACCATACTAAAGTACGAGCTTCCAAAAAACAGAGATGGCCATCCATCTTGACATAGCGTCACGGCCCAGGGAGTGGTTTTCAAGAATTGAAATTTTTCGGTGTTCTCTTCTAAATAAATCTAAATAAAATTTCACAAATACATTTGTAGAGCTTAGTGCAGTGTACTTCTTTAAAATATTAGTCATTTTCTGCAAATATTTTTGGACATCCTGTGTCTGTAGATTGAATTGGGGTCGTTGACGAACTTTTGTGGAATATATGAAGCCACCATCAGGATCGATAGCACTACATTTTTAAAAAAAATGTTATTGTGATTATATTTGTTATTTCTGAGCGAACATAAAATAAATATGTGAATTTGTTACCTTTAAAGTTCACTACTGCCAACAAAGGTGCACTAGAAGCCACAGCACCATCCGCCAAACATGGGTACTTCAATCTAAACCAGGCAGATAAGGAACCTACAGTAACAGATAAATACGATAATATATAAATTCATTTTTATGAGATATTTTATGTGATTTAACCTTTCGACATCACAGACAAAGACTGCAGTTCGCAAATAAAATGACATTTAAGTTGTTTTTTAATGTCGGTGAAAATTTTAACATAGAGAGAAACAGCCCTTCTCACTTTTAATAATTAAGGGGTGAGGAGACTTTCAATCAGCAGTTAGTGAAATATATTGTATTCTATATGAACAAGACAATAAGTGTTACACTTCACACCAGGCACTGTCAATTATTTCAGCGTGAGTCGTGGGAAGATTTCGCAGTACTGCTTTATTCTATCTCTTTTTTTTTTTTTTTAATATGCCAATACAGATAAGGCCACAATATGGCATTAGAAAGTCAATGAAATTCGTGAATTTATCTGATCTTGGGAGTAGATTTTAAAGTGTTAAAAAGTTGTACTAATCTAACATTTTGTAAATACAGTACTTTAGGAGGAATTTTCTTACTGTGCAGATAGAGTAAGACAGTCATAAGGCAAAGATACATTATGTATGTTGTTAGGGGCGCGTGATATTTTCCATTATAATATCATAAGGTATTACTGAACAGTGAAAACAACTCAGCATTTACTCTATTTGGCTTTGTAATTAGAATAGACGCCGCTAACAATTATTCATTATGCACACACTTGAAATCCCCCACCCCTTTCCTCTTCTGTTTTTTTTATTTATTTATTTATTTATTATTATTTCATATGTTTCCGTGTACTCACCAGCATATGAACCTCCGAAAATGATAACCTTTGGATTCATCAGTTTGACTTTCTGATCTTTAATGAAAGCTGCCAAGTCCGCTAGAGCCTGCTCGCTGCTAAGAAATCGCAGGTTCTCTGTACTCATGTCACTGAAAAGATGAGGAGATAACGTAACATAATAAAATTTTGCATTATCAAAGGAAGTGTATAATGTAGGCCGAATACGGCCTATACAAGCCGGTGCTGTGCTATTTGGGCCGAAGGAATTTTAGCCAAGGGAGTGTCAATTGCCACCGCGGAATACGGTGTCTCATGTCGATTGAAGTGTACATTGGAATGGTCAGATGGACCTGGGGGCATGAGGGTCTAGTCAGTTTGTATCAATGCGCGGTAGTTAGATTGACTAAACAGGCGAAAGGGGGCTGGGGTAGACACTGGCAAAATGCGGTGGTAATTGACGCTACCGGCTACCGGAAAATGCGGTGGTAATTGACGCTACCTTGAGGCAATATTGTACGGACACAAATTCTGTGTTTTCAAAAAAAAACAAACAAACAAACATGCCAGAACAGTGCAAACTGCAAACTCGCACTATCGGCCCAAATGACCCTAAAACATAACCTGGCCATTATAAAATTATATTGTAGTTGTGTTGAGGGCATGCTTTTGCTTAACACCTGCGTTTTCAGGCTTTGCCGCCCGTACCAGTGAAATTGAACCTATCATTATTGTTCTTAAAAAAAATGTATGATAATTTTTGTTCTGTGATTTAATGTACCATTATGCTGGAAAACAATGAACACATTTTCCTCACATTACAGTAAATTTTAATGACTTTAAAAGATAAATGGGTAATATGTAATATAAACTATCACTTATTTCTATTTGACAGCAGTGGGAAATTAATGAGATTGATTGAGTTTCATAAATCTGAGCAAATGTGTAAAACTATATTGGCTTTTGTCATAAAGCTTTTATAACTGAATTCATAAGTTTCACCAGTTTAAAATAGTACATATATCCATAAATACTTTAAAGTTATTAACATCTGCATTGAGTAAAAATAGAAAGGAGGTCTACTTGATCAACACACTACTTTACTCGGGCATTCCTAATCAGCGTAATTAAGACATTGTGCCTTGTTTACATTTTCTTAAAGAGTAATGCTAAAAGAAAGATATTGATTTTCGCTTTGGCCAAAAATGAAGTGTCGTGTGATATTAAAAAAAAGATTCCCAATGATATATAATGATATATAATGCAAGAAAATGTTCCACACAACCCGATACCCATCAACACTATAATACACTTTAGAAAAGCTCTATTTTAAAACTGTACTTCAGTCTACTTTCTACAATCAAATTATTCCTCAACTTTGACAATACATCAACGAAAATAACTTCATAATATACTTGATATATATGGGGATTTAAAAATCAAAATAATGCGAAGTACTACATGTAAATGTACTAAGACCTAAAGAATAGTTCGTGACTTTTCATAAGGGGCCGTGAGCAAATAACTTCATTTTTCTGAAAAGTATGAACCTTTTACACTAAGTGCTACTTATCATGGGGAAAGAAATTCAGACAGCACAAGACAATTACCTTACACCTATCACTTACCTGGTTGGATGACTCATGCCATAAAAACGATGTTCAAGAAGAACACAAGAGGCATTGTATTTCTGAGCATATTCTATCCAAGCTCCATGTTTCAACTCGGAGGGGTTAACCTCTTGCTCACCTCCAATCTGTACAAACAGAGGTCCTCCAGTTTTGTAAAAATCGGTATTTATGAAGTATCTCTGAAATTGAATGTGACATGCACAGAAAAAATCATTTGCAGAACCAGCAAACCATGTTTAATTTTTGTCAAGCTTCAAATTAAATGACCTAAAAGTAAAACACGTATTTTGATTATTTCATAACAGATAACAATGGTTGAAAGCAAACAAGAGACTTGTGAGATTAAATTCCAGTCCATGTATTATATCCTATCATCCAAGTAATTACATCTCCCGTACGAACAGAACTATAAACATTAACCCATTCACTGCCCTGTGGACGTCCATCAAACCGGTACGTCCTAAAATTGGTTGTGAGAGCACACAGGATGGAAAACATGTAGCTGTCATTGAGGTAAACGGTGCGGAAATGCTTGATATAATGTAGACAGAAAATCCGGAATCCCAGGGGTAGAGTAAAAGAATGTTTCTTTAACTATTTTTATCAAATATAAGGAAAAAAATAATTACCCATTATATTCACCCTTCCTTGATTTGATTTCTTAAATAAACAGACAGAAGCTGTGGATTGTAGTACGACTTAATATAATGTTAAGATTTAGTAACCCCACCCCCCCCCCCCCTGAAAAAAACAACAACAACTGCATTTGACAAGCCCGACTGTAATATCAAGAAAGCGGAAAATCAAAGTTTTTCAATAAATGTGGCTTTTTTTTTCTTTTGTTACAAATTTGATTTCATTAATTTAACAATGAGCAAGGTGATTTTGTCAGAATTAATGCAAATCAGATCTATCCTTACACGACGTAAATTTCAAGAAATTTAGATGATATTATAGTTTACAATAGCAAGGAAACTACCCAGTCTACGAACAGAGAAAAAAAAAAAAAGTCAAAACATGGCAAATTTACCTAAATGAGATGCTCCGTGACAAATCCAATTTGTCTAATTGGACGGGAAAACAATTGTTAAATACTCACTGTACAGAACCCCCCCCCCCCCTCCCACTAAATTAAAGTACCGTATGGAAACTTTTAGTTTTCAGTTCTTTAAAATTGCGAATCCTGGTGACGATGTTTACCCTATTCAAACCGGTAAATTTGTGAAAGTATCAAAATATTACGGCTCTGTGTCTCATAATTATACATAGGCCGACTCTCCGACCCGCGCTAGATAAAGTTTGCAAAATTTCCATTATACCAAGTCAAGCTGTATGTCTAGATTTAGGCTGCATTAATAACGGCACTTGGATTGATGGTTTGGTTATACCACAATTTCTTTCAGAATACACTGATGTGATAAAATTTTCTGCCAGCAATGTGTAAACAGTGATGTAGAGCGCAATTTCCGGTCACACTTTTCGGTTCTATCCGATGAAAGTGCGTCTGTTTTTTGCGGCTCAATTTTTTAAAAATATAAATAATAATACTAGTGAAGACGGATTTTTTGTTCAAAATGAATGTCTACGTAACCCTTCGTCAAAAATTGATGCAATACATCAAGTTTCATAATTTTTGACGGCGCAGTCGCGAAGTTTTAGCTGCTCACAGGTTCAATCTCTTACTCAATTATACTATGGTAAGATGCTCACTTAAACCGGCAAGCTTAGTCATAACTACCAGCCAATACGCCCTTTCTACGAACGGTAATACGGACACATTGTGACATTATCTGGCCAGGTCTAGATGGGGACAGTAACCCCCCCCCCCTCCCCCCCCCCCTTGCCAAAGGATGATCTTGACTCCGCCCTCCCTCTCTTTCTCTTCTCTTCCCCATCTGTTTCTCTCTCTCCCTTCCAATTCCTTTTCACGTGATCTCTCTCCTCTTCCTCTTTCTCCCCCCGTCCCCTCTCTCTTCCATTACTCCCCATCTCCCTCCACTCCCTTCTCCCCCCCCCTCTCTCTGGTAGATTCTCTAAAACTAAAACCAGATGTTGTTACATTTCCCCCCATGATTGGGCTGCTTGACAAAGTTGTTACAATTTTCAAAAGATCATTCAATCTAGTACAATCATACAATACACCCTACAATATTTAGATCATCCTGTATTGTAAACTTACCTACAGAATATAGTTATTCCTGTTTTATATAACATTATTTATAACATTAATTTTGTTTGTCTTTTTAGAAATTGTCACTTTGAAACTTAAAATAAACCATGAAGAAAGTCACAGTCACCTGGTTCCAGCGTCGCATGTCGGCATCATTGAAATGGTCAAGCGTTTGATTGTACCACAATTCACCAGGATAGTGTTGCGGTCTTTCACTTTTATGGTGTTTAACTCATGAAACAAACAACAAAAAAACAATGAATTTGCTTGTCATATAGAGAAAAAAACAACAACTTTAAGATCTTACATCAAGGACCACTTGTGAAACCATTGTAAACTCGATGTTTTTCAAATTTGAGGTACTTAATATGCTTGCAGCCCTTGACATGTGCTACATGCTGAGGGTTAAATTCTGAAAAATAATAATGTTTTTTTTTTTTTTTTATGTGATAACTATTAAAAAGTCGGACCAAGGAAGATTGCGTTTTTTTCTGCTCTTAGATATATTGCAGAAACCGAGTTAGGATAGTTTAACATGGGGTCCACGACATAGTCAAGTGAGTGTTCAAGCAATGTACACTATATATTGCAGAAACCGAGTTAGGATAGTTTAACATGGGGTCCACGACATAGTCAAGTGAGTGTTCAAGCAATGTACACTGCACTGATTATAATAATATTCCTGTAGCGAGAAACGGGTAGCCCAAATAATGTTTAAGGGGTGGGGGTTTGCTTATGAAAGCTACTGTTCACGGGGACGATCGATATTGTCTCAACCCTTTCGCCTCTCCCCCGCGTGCTCCTCGCACTCGTTGACCTTTCTCCCCCCCCCCCTCCCCTTCCCGCCGGTAGTCTAATTTTTCCCCTTTGATGTCTCGCGATGTGGCCTGTTTTGTTTTACGGTAGAAAATCTGGAATGTACCATATGATGCGAGATGAACTTGTTTACGCTAGGTTGACTTGCAATTATGCAACTGGATGACGTGTTTGTGTGTGATTGGGTGGCTTGCATATGTCCCGAACGTTCTAGGTCAGTATCGGGCTAGTTAGGGGAGCAAGCCCGTTCGTGAATGTTCGGTCAGAATTTGTATACATGTAGGGTGGCCAGGCGAGCGCGTGTGTGCAAGATCTAGTTAAACGGTCAGATTTGTGTGCCTTCCCCGCTAGGCGTAAGGTGATCTACATAATACAGTTTGTAATCGCCCTAGGCAATGGACTCGTCAAAATCTAGGCTATACTCTATAGAAATTTAGGTATTGAATGACTTAATGGCACTCGTAAATACAAACATATATTTTCATTAGTGCCAAGGAGTTGTATCTATCTGCACGTTTTGGTTTGTAACTTGACAAAACTACTGGCTGCACGAAAGGAACCAGATTGGGTTATTATATCGTCGGGCATTTAACATACTGTTGTATGTACATTTTTGCCTTTTTGAGATTGAAGTTTGGTCAGCAAAGGGCTAAAGGGCCTAAAAACACATGTCTCGAAAAGTTTACAACCAGTTGGAATGACACTTATACATAATGAAATTAGGGGTGAGAGAACCACTTTCATGACAAAACCTCAAAATCAGCAGAATGTCGTACACAACAATATGGCAAACACCACTCGATCAATTTTAATATAGACTGCAGTACTGATGCTATGAATGTTATTCATCGTGCCTTAAAATAATTATCCTTTCTCGCTGCCACTTTAGAGATATATGCATGCAGTGGTAAGTAATTGTTACACTGACAAAATGTTCACCTGGACTCCCAAACAGACCTCGGCTTGGTCTTCCCCGAATCACCCGTGGGATGTAGGCATCGCAGGAACACAAAATAACAAGTAACAGTACTACACTGAAACCGATCAACTTTTCCATTTTGTCGGTTATCACTGTGCGCTGCTTTGCTTCGTGAATGAAAATAATGCTGACAGGGAACAGCTTATAACAGCTACCCTGGTCACATTATATCTATTACATGTATGGTTATGTTACTCTTACGGGAGGAGGGGGTTATTGTTTGACTTTTAATCTGAATTTCACATTGTCTGTTATTTGACATGTGATCGATTAAGATGAACTGCTTTACATTTAGGATAAGGGAGTGTCTAGGGAGAGGCCTGAATAGAGGCTGCCTTAGGATAATGGATCCTGTTTACATTAATTTTAGGATAATGGATCCTGTTTACATTAATTTTAGGATAATGGATCCTGTTTACATTAATTTTAGGATAATGGATCCTGAAGTCTTCCTCTCCACTTTTCTTGTTAAACAAAAATAAGACAAATAATTGTGTAAGATAATATCAAATGCATTCTTATAATACAATGCATTATTATGGTAGTTTACATAGGGTTATATTGCATAGAATTTGTGGTGGTAATGGGCTACAATGAACAGTAATACCAAAAGATTCATCAGGTACTAAGTCTAGATAATCTGGATCTTGAAGAACGAGTCTGTTGTTAGCTCTTCATTAAAAAAGAGAAACGAAGACATCAACAGCAAACTTACGCAGGAACTGTGCCAAAATAATAATGATGGCTCTAAAAAAGATTCTGGTTTCACTAGTCATTGAGTAATACTGTAAGATATCATCTCATGTCCAAAAGTTTCCTCAGTGTTTTTCCATTCCTTTAGTGAGAATTAATCCTAGCGAGCAACCCTGTGGAAATCCGATGCGTAAGATAAATGTCGAATTTGCATACGGTAATGGCATCGTCACTACGTGGATCCGCTGATTACGACATACTGCCGATATCGGCTTGGTGTGGCTACCAATCTATCGGAAATCTTCTACAAATCTACATCGGATTGACATAGGGACACTGGCTAGGATATCGAGTAGTTTTGCCTCTGTGGAAAAAGTGATATTGGTCTTAAAATGAAAATGGAGTTGTTGCTTTGTGTGTGTGTGTGTGTGTGTGTGTATAAACAGTCGTCCAACATGAAATGATGACGTCAAAGGCAGGTTTGGCCTTCTTCCTAGGCAAGAAAATGGCACGCAGGACAAAAGATTCATCGCTTTCGATTGGGAGAGAAATTTAGATTTTTGAAGATTTTCTGAGTCTTTAAAGGCTAAAAAGCATGTGTTATGATAGAAATGGATAGAAGCTGCAGGAGTAAAGACATTGAAGGCAGGAAGGCGGTCCCTGAAAGATTTAGAGAACCACCCCACGAAGGAATTCGCTTACCAATATTTCGGGTGTGTGCGTGGCGGCGTGCACACTTATTCATTTATTGGGGGTATCAAGTTTTACTTGAACAAATGCTTGAACTTGAATAAATTTGTACCTTTTGATATGCTAAGGACCATGAAACAAAATGGGTGTGTTCAGTGTTACTTTGACTCCAGGATTCGAGTTTGAGCGATTAAATGTTTTGTGTGGCTGTGATTGAGTGTGACATGATAATCCAAAGCTCATTCAGTGAAAAATAAATTCCAATTAAAAAAAAAAAAAAAGTATGGAAGGCCTAGGTAACATTTTACATGTACTTAGTTCTATCACATAAGAAAAAAAAACAAGACGCGAAAATTCAATTCTGAATACAGACTACGATACATGGCTGCACTATCTAGTTTTTAGCACATTGCAAGTGCAAAATGTGAAAGATAGCATTGGCACTAAATTATGGCAGTGACATGTCGACATAGTTAGCATCGAAATTTGAACTAATCTCTGCCACACTCTGGCCAAAATCTGGTCTATGAAATAATTAAATTTTCACTCCACAACAAAGTTGAATGGCAAGCGGACTCCTTGAAATCATAAATAGTATGGCAATAAAAATAAAGGGGTGGGGAGTACATTATAAAAGAACTGTTAATTCACTTTGAAGACTCTGTGGTCTCAGCCATTTCAATATCTCTAAAAATTTACAAAATAGGTACATGTAGTAATACTAGTATGCAAACACAGCAAAAAGAGTTTAACAATAAAGCAAGCAAATGATTATTAACATATACATTTTATGTACATATTGTATTCCTCATGTAAATCTACGTCTATAGCTTATATGGGTGGTAGGCCTTAGATCTACATCTAATTATTCATATTCAATGTAGGCTTACATTCAGGATGTACGCTTTTTGCTGCCAATTTCAAAAAAACATGTTCAAGCATTTTAAAACTGTATTAAATCAGTTCTAGACGAGCCGCACGAAGACGAATATGATGTTTCGACAGGTTTTCACACGCTACGCAAGGGTGAATAAAGCAATTTAAAGTACATGACAAGATCATACACAGCGTGAGGTTTGACGAGCGGCTACACACGCTGTGTAGACGTTTAGACGAGCGGTTACATAGTAATACGCTGTGTATAGTCGTCTAGAGGAGCGGTTACACACTTCCTTTTTTTCTGTTTGTTTTTAAACAGTTTTAAATTCTTATTACTTTCAGTTTTAATTATAGGCCTGTCGTCAGCAGTGTTGAAGTGCGAGAAGAAGTGGAAAACGACAGAAACATTTCAATTCCAGGAACTGTCTTGTAACGGGGGGAAAGGTGTCGTAATAAAATCTTGTTGGTTGTGTGTCGAATCACCGCCATGGTTTGTTTAATTTTGCTCTCTGTATGGAATACATGTATAAATCTGCTGTCCTTTTCACAGGTACCAGTGAGGGTCTTATTTTGATCAATGGTAAATCTATTTGGGAATTTTGATTTCCAGGAACTCTGAAAGTGAAAAAAACTTTCGCTCCATAAATAAGAAGTGCATGGACGTTTCTTTCCGAAGACTTTTGTTGTCTTCACTTGCCAAAGGACTGACTTTCAGTTCTCTCATGTGTAGGCAATTCTTTTTTCTTTTTTTTTTAACATTTAACTGAAACTTGAATTTCCTTTCCATTCTCGGAGGATCTCATCTTGAAGTGCACGTAGCTGGAAGATAATACAAATACATGTAAAACACGTTTCATGATAACTGTTCAAGAGCACGCATGGGTAAGGGCTTTAGTTTCGGCGGAGGATCACTGACACGGATGTATGTATTTTAAGTAGGACAGATACGATGATTAAAGTTTTATTCTTGAGAGACCTCGTCCAAATTAGTACCAAAAAATTGTTAGAAAAAGAATTATCTCTCTCCTTCAGTGTTTTTCTTATAAGCTTACAAGTACCATATTATGTCTTTCACTTCCATACTGGTCTGTTTCATCCCGTTCTCTCTTCCCAGGAATTATCCATTTCGCTTTCATTTTCCTTTTCTTGAGTACGTTCGGACAAGCAATCAGACAGGTAGATAACCAATGAAAACTTTTCTTTCAATAAAAAGACCAATGATATTCCTCTGGTCTGCGTGTGCAAAGAGAAAAGCTTCAAGCAAAGCCTCAAGAACTACAATTGGATCTCATCTCCAGAAAGTCTCTTTCAGGACTGTCAATAGAAAAGGAAGCGCGTGCGCCACCAGTTCGAAACAGTTGATGACGCTGTTGGAACTTGTATGATTTCGTGTCAACTGTTGTCACGGCTGACGTGCCTTTTCTTCACATTGCATTAAAGCCGCGGCATTTCACACCAGGATACTTTAGGTCAGGGGTTGATCCAGTCTTCTAAGCTGGCCGTCTGGCAAACTAAATAAGAGAAATACATACGTTCCTGACACCGGATCTTTCTTAATTAAAGATAGGGATTAAATATAAGTTAAAGACAGATTTTTAATTAAGAAATTAAGGTGTCAGGCGTGTGCGTTGCTAACATATAAAACATATATACAACGAATGCTAAAAGAAAGATAAAGCCTAACTGAAGAAAGCGAAATTTGCAGACATCAGGACTTTTCTTCAGGCCAAAAAAAAAAAAAAAAGTTCTTACATCTAAAAAAGAGTTTATATTTCTTGTATCTTGAAGTACCATTTGTGGAGTCACCATTTGAGAGAAGCGAACGGTGTCACGAAGACTTAAAACGGGCAGTGAGGGATTGTGGTAGGTTTACTTGGGCAATTAATATAGGCACCATGATATTTCCAAGCAAAGTCCATATTATTTACCTCGGAACGTGTAGTTCTTGAATAGTGTTTTTTCTCTTTAGATTATCTGAAATGGTCGATGAAACCCAGAGAAAAAAAATCGTCTCATTTGGTGAACAGATAGAAAAACGCATTATTTAAGGGTGCGTTAAATCTACAGTATTTAACTATGCAAACTTTGACATTTCTTTTGATTTTTCTCTGAACAAGAGACGACTATCTTGAAATCACACATTTTTTTCTTTGTGTCCCATCAATCAATCGGACATCTACATGCATGTATAAAGATGTACAGCATTTATTATTGGTTAGATTCCTCATGTTAGCCAGTCCGACATCGGCGCGATGTCGTAACCAGCGGATCTACGTAGGAACGATGTCATTCTAATGTGCAAACTTGACGTTGATTCTACGCATCGGATTTCCGAAGGGTTGCCATATAGGGCTAAGTACTACCTCTGGATACCCGGTTATCCACTACAAATAGATAGCTAAATTGTAGTGTAAACCTGCACGGTGGTGCCTGTTGTAAATTTGCCTTCTAGACTTTTCGAAGGCATTTGATAAGGTAGATCATCTGGGACTGCTTTTGAAATTGAAACACCTCGGAATTAGGAATTCTTTACTAGACTGGATAAGATCTTTTTTGATCAACCGCCAGCAAAAAGTAATTGTTGATGGGAGCGAATCATCACCTAAACCTGTTGTATCAGGAATCCCTCAAGGTACTGTCTTAGGACCTCTTTTTTTCCTAATTTATATAAATGATATATCCAAAGATCTGTCCATTGGTACGTCGATCAGGCTGTTCGCCGATGACAGTCTACTGTATAGAAACATCAGAAGTGTAAGAGATGCAGAAATGTTACAAAATGACCTGAATAGACTCCAACAGTGGGAACAAAAGTGGAAGATGGAATTCCATCCTAAGAAGTGTCAAGTACTTCGAGTGACAAACAAAATTAACACCATCAGTTTTGATTATACTATCCACAACTTCAAATTAGAGGAAACAGAAACAGCTACTTATCTTGGCATAGTTATTGATAGGAAACTTAGATGGAAACAACAGTATAGCACAATTAGTCGTAAGGCAAATGGAGTAATAGCTTTTTTAATGAGAAATATCTCAAGACTGTCCCATGGATGTTAAAGATAAATGTTATAAGACCCTTGTTAGACCAATACTCGAATATGGATGTAGCCTCTGGGACCCCCATTGTAGAACCCACATAGATTATCTAGAAAAGATACAGAAAAGAGCAGCCAGATTCGTGACAAACAACTATAAATTTGAGGAGGGTAACACCAAGATTAATATGCAAAAACTTGGCTGGATGCCTTTAGAGGAGAGGCGGGCAAGAAATAAAATTATCAGCTTCTTTAAAGGTAGATGCGGTCTGATGGATATACCCATGGAACACATTGGGATTAATTTTAGTAAGACTAGGCGGAATAGCCAGACCTATGCCATACCATCGTCCAGTGTTGACGGCCACTTATATTCTTTTTATCCGAGCACGTTGAGGCTGTGGAACTCTTTGCCGGAGGACCTAAAATTGTGCAGTAGCCTAGACTCTTTTAAGAAAAAATTGGAAAAGCACACGTTGAGAGCTAGCTACTGAACAGGCTTCATAGATATTCTTATAAACCCAGTGATAAGATTGGTTGATCTGCTCATGGCCACAATCAAGTGTTTTTATAAGTTTTTATAAATCTAATCGACTCCCGCTTCTTACACCCTTATATGTATAAATTTTTAACTCCCAGGGACACGGGCCGAGTCGATTTTTATTGCGCACTGGTGAGATACTCAAATCTGAGAAAACCAGTTTTAAGGAAGAAGAAGAAGAAGGATTTTTCCCCCATGATTCTTGTCCATGCAGTTTTTTCTGGAACATTTGATACACTCCTAACAATATCTTAATTGTTGGTTTGTTTGTTTGTATACTTCTTTAATCCGATTTGGGAAATTTGCGAGATTATTTTCACATTCATGAATTCAGTGAAGCTGTACTTTAAAATTCATAGAAATGCATGAGAAATGTTCACTGGAGGGGGGGGGGGAAATGACAATCAATATTGGGGGCAATAGGTCCAGTTGGTGTAAAGTCAGCCCTCAATTGTTGTTCCCAACTCACAATATTGAAATTCGTTTGTTATCAAAGGTAAAAATAAAAGTTCTCTGAGTTATGGGAGCATACTTTTGACACAAGAAAAAAATGTTGAATAAACCTGTGAATTAAAACCAGATTATTCTTGCAGATCAGAAAGACTCATAAAACATTTATTTGACCAACATTTTTGTGAACTTATTTCCATTTGCAAAAGTTTTATCCATACTTATACATGTGCTGCCAACATGAACAGCTTCTTCTCCCATACAAGAGTATATCACAGACACTGCAACAATAGCTAAATATTATCTGATTCGGTCTCACAATTCTTATACACCAGTTTTCATTCTGGCAATCAAATCCACAAAACTGAACACATTTAAAAGTAACAATTTTATTGCTGCCAACGGCATCTTTTCATTAACTCATTCTCTACAGTAACTTTTGTGGGTATGAACGGGAACTCTCTACACTATCCAGTTTGAAATTTAGACGCATTTCAAAGATTTTTTTTCTTTCACTCAATATAAACTACAAGGCATAATAGGAAAATCAATTAACCAGGATGGGATTCAAGATGTCGAGAAGTTTGCTTAAACTGGAAAATTGGTGTCCACTATCCTCTCGAGCCAAATATTCGGAAAAGCGGCAACGTCAAAGACTGTGGAAATTATAGAACCATCGCCCTCATCAGTCACACCAGCAAAATCCTGCTCATCATCATACTCAACAGAATGAAATCTAAGGTAGAAGAGGAACTATCAGAATGTCAAGCTGGTTACAGGACCAACAGAGGAACCGCTGACATGCTCTTCATACTACAAATAATGATTGAACAGATAAGAAGCAATGGAAACGAAGTCTTCATCACGTTCATAGACTACAGCAAAGCGTTCGACAGCGTTAGGCACCATCACCTGTTCGATATAATGATTAAGATGGGATTCCCGAAACACCTTGTGACCCTCATCGCTGCACTATACCACGAACAAAAGGCAACGATTAGATGGAACAATGAGAACTGTCCATATTTCAACATCGAGAAAGGAGTCAGACAGGGTTGCATACTTTCACCTCATCTTTTCAATATTTATACTGAGCAGATCATGAGAAACGCAGACATAGAAGATATGGGAATAAAGATCGGAGGCCGAAACATCACAAACCTTCGCTACGCTGATGACACAGCTCTTATGTCAGATAACATCACCAGCATGAAAAGAGTGTTGCACAGAGTGGATGAAGCGGGCAAGACAGCAGGCCTACACCTAAATGCCAAGAAAACGGAAGTCATGCATACTGGAACAGGGCACCATGAACACCAGGAGATACTAGTAAACAAAACAGCACTAGAAAAAGTGACTGATTTCAAATACCTAGGATCACATAAATCGCAAGATGGAAGCTGCTCAAAGGACATAAAAACAAGGATAGGAATGGCAAAACACAAAATGGTTCAACTAAACAACATTTGGAAGGATAGAGGCACACCAACGGACCTCAAAGTGAACATACTTAAGTGCTTGATCTGGCCAGTCCTACTATATGGTTGTGAAGCCTGGACACTCAAAAAGGCAGACATAACAAGATTGGAGGCAGCTGAAATGTGGCTTTACAGAAGGCTACTCAGAATAAGTTGGACAGAAAGGAGAACAAATACAAGCATCTTAGAACAGCTTGGCACCACCAGAAGAATAACACCTGAAATAAATAAAAGAAGACTTGCATACATCGGCCACGCGGCCCGAAACAAAAGCACGGCCCTTATGATATCAATCCTTCAAGGAAAGACAGAAACAAAGAGAAAACAAGGAAGACCACCCATTACATATCACGATAACATCAAGAAAGTCAGCCAGCTGGAAATAAGTGAACTAACTAGGAAAGCTAGGGACAGGATTGGGTGGAGGAGATTTTGTCGTGACATCCACTGTAGCAGCTAACATCGATGACGATGAAGCCGACAGGTGACAGGTGACAAACACAACAAAAAAAAGAATTACAGTTCCAAAAATCCAAAGTTAACAAAAAAACAAAGCCATATACTTGTAGAATTTGTAGATTTGTGACACTAATCATTACTGCCATTATACTTACATCACAGACATGATAATTTTTTATTTTTTTGTTCAATGGTTCTGAGCCCAGTGTTTAGTAATGAACTGAAAGACATTTCTCGGTTCGTGAGTTTACTCTGAAATACACAATAATTAACAGTGTTTGATTTTTTTCATTTTATAAAGGTAAATAGTGACACATGGTAAATACATGTATGTACATGTATTGTCCAGATCTTTTACATTATGAAATGTAGTGTAGTTTGTCATGTGGAATACATGTTATATCAACTTGAAGTTAAAAAATTTGAAATACTTGTTTCCAACTTAACTTTCTTCCTGGCTGGCTTTAACTACGCATATTAAGTTCCCAATGTTTATATTTTGCCACTTCATTTTATTTTTGCCTGAAAATGACTGCCTTGGATCTGTTGGTAAAGATATTCATTCTGTTAGGTATTTCAGCAGTGACTCATTATCATGTCTACTGTTGTTTGTGTAAATTGACTTTGTGACCCAAAAACATTGACAAAGACACAGAAAAAGCAATGGAACAAAAAACTTTTAAGTTTGACAAATAAAATTACATCAGCATTTACTGAAGAATAACAAATGGCACGCATGAGTTTTCATAAGACTTTAAATTTTTTCACATAGTGAAAATAAAACGTCCATATTCATATAATTATCCTTGCTATATCCACACTACCTGCTGCACAGAAGGCTCAAACGCAAGTTCCATCTATTTTGTATCTTTTGCATGTTTATATCACGTGGCTCACATGTTTCCTCTTCTTGCTGAACTCTCATATATATATTTCATAGTACTAGTACTAGTAATTATTCATGTAAATACACGATTTTGAGGTAAGTTTGAATATGCATAAAAAAATCTAGTAAACCTAATATCAGAGTAGTGGTATCTACTATCAGTGTATAGTTTAGTGAGAATTTGCACACAACTATATACTGCGAAAAGCCAACCAACTGTAGCACACAATGCAACCATTAGTTACACAGTAGGGCACCCAGGATGTAGTGTGAGGTGGAGTAAAAAGGTTAATCGGAGGCAAGAATTCCTTTCAGAACAAAACTATCTCATATCAACGATGGGTGCACCTTTTCAGATACTGGAAACTGTCTCTCAAGCACAATAATTTTCTGAAGTTTACACGCTGTGTACATCTAGTATAGAATTAGAAGAGGGCAAAATATTATACAGTAATGGAGGAAGAGGGTGAACTTGTAAGCACCTGAAACATCATAATTGCAATGACCAAAACTAATGAAATTTTGGATACTGCCTCAATTTTTAATGATAATTTTGGACAAAATCCAGTCTTGAATATTATGTATTACAATCTTTTTGAGCCACCGGAAAAAAGATACATTTTTGTCGAGTAAAATTGAAAAGCATGATAGAATTTCGCCTCTCCTTACACACTGATGGAAGAAAAATCAACTCTGTCACATCTGTGGATTCTGCAAGGAACTGTGGTGTAACCATAAGTTTTACCAATCTGTGCATTGAATCCAAATGCCGTTTACTGAGACCTAAATTTAGCTATACCTGACTTGGTACTCAGAATTTGCAAGCATTATCTTGCTCAGGTCAACTTGTACATTTCATACTTTAAGTCAACATTACCACTTGAATGTTTGAGCTTCAACAAAACTTGAGTGTTTCTTCTGAGAATAGTGCAAGTTTGAAAATTTTTATCAAAACATACAAGAAGAAAATCTAAAACACTGAACTTTAATGGAGAAAAATAAAATTCTGTGCTGGAAAGACATTATAGCATGTAGAGATCTAAATTTGTGCTATTTCCCTTCCATGTACCATAAAAGAACTCTCACTTCTTTGGAGTGACCTGATAAAATAAATATAAATACTGTATATAAATTCATCAATTCAGAAAGAACTGTCTCCATCTTGAGCACTTCAGTTTTTATTGGCCTTTTCAAACAAATCTCAGGGGGTCATTTCATATTCCAGCTACAACTTTCTGCACTGTCAGTGTCATGCCTCACTTCAAACATGCACAAAAAAGAAAATCGGGATTTTTTTGGGGTCTATAAGAATATTTCAAAAGTAGATAAGCATCAAAGGTTCATACATTCCCGTCTTTAAGCCTCGGCCATGAAAAATCCTGCTGACTTTGATTTTTGCCATATCATGCATGCATGCAGAAACAATTTCAAATTCACTTTTGACAATCCGATATCGTGTATGAATTTCTCCAAACACAACCAACGCATAATATCTGAACCATGAGCTAACAGAAGTATGTATGTATACTGAACGTCTAAAATCAAACACAAACTAAAGACTGCCCATCAACATTCACATTTCAAGAACAATAAAAAGAAACAGTAGACTACAAACAAATGCAAGATGTACGCACGTATGGTCATAAAAGTTGTTTTTGGTTGTAAACATGCCATAAATTGACTAACTACACGCTGGACTACTAGCTCCATTGCACATTAAAGAACCTGCCATTCGTGATCTTGAACTTCATTATCTTTATGTCTAGTTTGAGTTATATGTAATATTATGCTAGAACTTATTTCTTTCTGTTTTCACAACATGGACCCATATTTATCAGTTTTGAAGTACTTTTTGACGTTATCCTAGACAATGAACATAGAACAGAAGAGTGTAGAAGCTTAAGGCCTAAAGGCAGAAGAAAACTTATAAGAACAGAATTTTTTTCCGATGTCAGTGAAAATGTTAGTGACCTAGGTTTATCTGAAAGAAATTGTTCCTCTGAGAATATGTATCACAGTGCTGATTTTTAAAAATCTTTCCAATCATGAAAGCTTACACAAAATTCTCATCAAGCAGTTTGGCAGTGATTCGGGAAAAAAAGCCTCTCCTCTAACTGGCTCTAACAGCTAGTCAATCATTTGATTAATATGCTCAAGTATATTCTTGATATAAAACTGTAGGAAAAGAATGCACTGTGCAATGACAGATTGCAACAAGCCACAAAATGACTCTCAAAATAAGATCTAAATCATCAGCTGTTGTCACTAAATGAAGAAAAATTGTTCAAATATATTTGCCAAATGTGTCCACATACCAGGTGTCCAGCAATACATTCTCTCATGCAGTGACACATATTCTAGCATATACATCGTAATTCTCTTTCTTCCGCTTACATATTATCTGAACCTCCGGTTTCGATGTCATCAAAGTACAGTTAAAAAAACCTGAAATATGGCAGTAGATTTCCAGAATAATTATGACGACTGAAAAAAATGTGATAATCTATTCACGTACCCAGCCCGTCAATTTACCAGATTTGTACAGAGTTTCTATGGGGTTGGTAATGTTACAGTAGGGTGGATTCCCTACATCAAACAAATGTTGGCGTGATGTCGTTGCCAATGGCTCTACATAGGAATGATGCCATTCGTATTGTACAAACTTCATGTCAATCCAGCGGGTTAGGTTTACGTCATGTTGCTGGCTGGGTAAATGCTGAATATGAAAAGTACAAATGTTTCCAGCTAAATCAGCATGGAATCACACCTGATTACAAGTGTTCTGTGTCCATTTTTTGCAAAAACTTGAGTTCTTGTCATCAACAGACTTCAATTGGCAAGTGATATATGAAAACCCAGATGGAAGAACAGCCACAGTCAAATCTTAAAGGTTTTTGGTGTTGTTTTTTTTAAAATGATAACAACGCCTATTTTGCCCCAATGCCCAGGTTTTTCTTCTTAGATAAAACCTCCCTCTGATGAAACAGGCTGCTTTGCTTTATCTCTATTAACAATGCACTTGGGGATTTTCAAATTTCAAAAAATCAATTTTGTCAAGTTTCACACATATGTGACTATGGTCAGTTTTCCATCTGGGTCTCCATACATATCCTCTGAATTTCAGGCCTATACATCAAAAGGTGATATACTCAACATTTCTATATTTTCATTACTCCCCATAGAGGAGCTTTAACTTCCATACCAAATTTCTCAAACATGGATTCAAGGGAGAAGAAAGAATTTTTGCATACTGGGGTGACAAAATGACCAATAAAGAGTGAAGACGATCGGCATCTATGACATTAGCCAGCGGCCAATGCTCTCTGAGATCTCAGCTCTGGCCTGTGTTAGCTGTGGCAAATCGTCTGCACTTGGAGGGTACATGTTGGCACAATGGGCAGTACCTAGGAGACAAAAAAGTACAGAGATCAATTCTCAGAACAAGCTAAGGACTCAATTTATGGATGGAGAGAAAAAAAGGCAGAAGAATAACAATAGGGATCCAAGTTTTCAAGTTCTTCCTTTAAATGGCAGGTTAAGATGAGGATGCTTCCCATATTCTGACTGATGACATCATAAAAGTATAAAAAAATATCGGCTCTGTGAATTCTTATATAAACATGCCTATGTAAACCAGCAAAGCCAACTTACATCTATCAGTTTACATAATTTTTTTAATGAATATTTTCGGAGCCTTTTTGCTACACAAAATCATGGGCCTACTCTATTTAAAGTATGACACGAATAACCTGCAGCAATTAATCCAACAGATGCAATGACCCTAATTATCATCTATCTGAAAGTTTTGCAAGAATGAATGATAATGACACTTTTTTCTTCATACATCCACCCAACACACTTAAAAGATTATCTGAACTTATAAAAACTGAATCTTATATACTGACATAAAAGAGAACAATGACCTGACAACAGAGCTGATGTCGTAAAAATAAAGTACACTACACACTCTACTACAATGTTTTTAAAAGAATTTGAAATCAGAAAAGACAAATTCAAATGCAGAAAATAAAACACATCTTATCTCCATGAAACCTACCAGATGTTTAATTCACAGAGATGTGAGACAGTAGTTACACCAGAACCAGCACAATCAATGTGAAAGACAGAATTAAATTTTTAAAATTTAAATAGTTTATGATTATAATAGGTCTTTTTTAGAATGAGCGGGATGAACATTGATTTTCTCAAAAGCTGTCTGTTGGAATCATTTGAATTTTCATTGGGAAAAGTGATGTACCATTTATGAAAATAGCTTTTGCGTCAGGTCCAAGATCTTTCAGCACTCCAAGAGCATGCCATGGATCAATTGACCCATTGGGGAAAACAATCTTGGAGACCTTGATACCCAGAGCTCCATAGTCCACATTGGATCTCTTCACTGCAGCCTGGATCTCTGACAGGTTAAACTGTGGGCCAAATATATCTGCACATTGGGTGGTCCAAAAACTGGGGGCAAAAAATCACTTCAAATTAATAATTCTTGTAAAGATACTAAACGTAGTCTCCCAAGCTGGGCACCTTTGCATTTTCAATTTTTAAAAATAAAGTTATCCTACCACCCTGAGCTTTTTCCTACTTCTGTTAATTTTAATAACATTACTTCTCGTTAATGAGCTGAACAGGGTGCATGGCAGGAAGGCCATTTTCACACTGACAACCTGTAAAACACAAATTCAAACCTTCCAAAATGATATATACAGTGGAACTCAAACAAAATTTGTACATTTAGAATTCAGGTTTCTCATCCAGCTTTTCATTCGAAACTGATGGAAAAAAGAGGCTGATTTATGTATTTGGACAATGATGAAAGTATCATTATGTTACCTCACTGTCAGACTGTTAAATACTCAAAGGCTCAACAATGGACAAATTAATGACATAAAGCTATAATGTGGTGGATGAATAAAACAATCACAATGCAGTAATTTTTTTGTTTTTGTATTTTAATTGTGTTTTAAAGTGAATACTTTTGCACATGCTGTAGACTAGAATAATGTCCTCTGCTGCTTCCACTTACACAAAGAGGACAAGAAAAAAAAATAAAATAAAAAAACTGAAATATTTTGGAGCTTAGTGGTTTCTGCCCCAAACCACCAATATATCAGATTGCTGTCTGAATGTGTTGCATGTTTACTGAACACAGGAAGCAGTGATTAAGAGAAGCGTGGGAAAATAGGTGACAAAAACCACTCACTCAATGGGGAAGTCATGACCAAATGGTTGGTTCTCATCGTCTGATGACTGGTAAAAGGCAAACTCTGTACAGGTTTGATAAGTCCACTGACGACCTGGAGAGATACGGTGTATACACAGTTCAGGTCAGATCTGAGGTTCAATTTATCTCACCTTACTTATCCAGGCTATTGAGCTCCATGGGAGCAACACCATTTTAATAACTAACCAGGTGTGAAGTCAATTATCACCCATCTGTGTCTTGTTTGCATACAGTTTAGACCAAGGTAAGAAACTAAGACCGTTGACAGGTTGTGTTTACTCATATTTTGTTTTTCATGCACTCTGTTAAGCTCTTCTTTCTATCAGGGTTCCTGCACCTCTTTTGTGACATTTTGTGGGGTTTTTCCATGGCTAAAATGTTAAATTCCAGGGCTACTTTAAATGACTATGAAAGTTATTGCCTCATAGAAATATTTATTTATCATCTACCTTTTTGCGTTCTGATTTCCCCACTTATGTTTTGTTTTTTTTAAGCCGATGGAGAATTTCAGGACTATTTTAGGGATAATCCACTTCCAGGGATTTTTTTAACCATGGTCTTTTCTCAAATTTTTAAACTTGAGGTCTGCATGGGAATCTGTCCCTCGGTCTCCCTTAACCTTTAAACTATGATGGGCGTGCCATGACAATGCTGAGTGCCCAAACATTCCCCTGCGCTCACTGCACAAACATGGGTGGGTAAAGCCCTGTTTTTACGGTTCTGTTTTCATTGAATGAGTCACTGACCTCCTTCAGCCGCACTGCTGTTCCATGAAATGTCCACCATACTTTCAATTAATTTGTCATATTTGAAATCCTGGCATTTTTCTTGGGACGTCTTCAACAGCAAAGCATTCACCTGAAATGGCAGATCACAGATTACTTGTGACACAATTCTCTCACACAGTTTACAATTATCCACAAACTGTTCATCATCACTGTAATCTTGATAGATTATGTGATTTCTCATGCATTCAAATAAGCTTTTGAGCTATGCTATTTTGGTTTATAAACATTTACATCATTTTGACACTATTCCTCCCAAGTATTTTTCACACGAGTGTTTTCCCCTGCCCAAGTAATTTTTCGCAAATTTGACCACTGTGCGGTTGGTATAGAAAAAAGTGCATAAAATGATTATTTATTGATTGTTTTTGAAAATTTTTTGTGCTAAAAGTACAGAATTGGTTACTGTTTAATATAAAACTATGTCTTTGTCAAATTTCAATGCAGAGAATTGTTGTGTGGAGGTGCAAAACTAAAAAACTACAAAATTATAAAATGTTGATAACATCAATGATTTCAGAATCACTAGATCTAGATGTATGTCTAGATCTAGATCTAGATCCAGAACCATCTGCAACAAATTCTTCATTACTGTCGTCCTCCATCATCTCTTCATTACTGTCACTATCCACGAAGATTTCATGCAAAGTTTCGGATGTTGACAAAAATTTTGAAAAATTGCCTCGCCATGGTTAGAATCGCGAAAAAATACAGTTTAATTGCACGAAAACAGTTCCCTATTATTATTAGAGTAGCTTCCCTTCGATATCCATCAAGGGAAATCATTGTGAATAAAAACTACAGACTGTATATACTACTGTTAAGTAACGAAACCTCAAAAACGGGTAATATCTGTTCGTGGGCGGCCGCGTCGTAAGCTGGAGAACGGGTAATACCCGTTCGCGGGAGGAAATGTGTTAATATCATTGAAATGCAGCTGAACTTCATTTTAGTCCTTTTACAACATTTGCTACTAATGAATGCTTTAAACTTTCCTTTTAAATTGTCAATGGTGTAAATATTTTCTTAAGCTACTAGACACACTACAGAACAAAATATTTCTATTAAAGCATTCTGTGACAGCTTTCTGATTTCAGATTTCTCAAGTATCCACAGTCACATCCGGAAACTCAACTTTTTCAAAGGTGCATTTCAAGCTACCAGTAAGGTCTAAATGTCATGCATAAGCACTAATGACTGTGATTAGCTGGCCAGCATATATAAACAACAAATAGTAAATAAAACTTACATCAGCATATCGTTGTACAACATCTCCAGCTTTAGAATCTGTCATAATGCCACACAATGTATCAATGGTAATGTTGGCACCTTTGCCTCCCTAAGGTTAAGACAGAAAACAAGTAAATTTCAGTGTCTTATACTTGTGTCCTATGAGAGTTTACGTGACGACCAGGACAACAAAATATGACACTACTGTTTTTCAATCCATGAGAACATTGGCCACTGGCAAAAAAAAAAAACAACAAAGTTGAAAACACAACCATCATCATTTTTCTCAAAGAAGATACAATAAGTAAGTACTAGCATTTTTATATACTGGTAGAATAGAATATAATTTCTAACTTTCAATTTGAATATGGAAATATTCACTATTTCTCATCCACTTTATAATGATATTATTTGTAATCACAGTATTTGTTTCATGTTGTTACAGTGACTATAACTTAAATGAGAAGATCTCAGGGGACACAGCCAGCAGTTTGCAGTTTACAGAGCTGGAAAAAAGTACAGCAAAGAAAAGACACCAAATGAGTAAGTCGGGTGGTGAGAATAAATTGCTCGACCTGAGTTGCCATTCTCATGAGATCAATGGGGGTTAATTGAAGATTGCGATAGCTTGATGTTGGTTATATGAAATAAGCTAATTTCACAGAGTGTCACATTTTCATTATCATGTACTCAAAGCTTGGACAGCTGAACCTAAATGTGACAGCTGAACTTACTGTCCTCTAGCGAATTTACCTCAAAAGCTCTGTTATCTTTGTTGTACTGAACTACTCCTTCAAAGTTACCAGCCAGGGTTGACCAAAGATTGGCAATGTCATTCTTGATGTTAGGATCAATAACATCACACAATCTAAGATAAAAGTAAAGGCACAACATTAATTAACATTTGATATATACAATAATCATTATATATGATTGTATCGTCCCACTAGTTGAACCAGAGTTTTCTGCTATTGTATGACAGTACACAATACAGCCTGCTACTGTCACCCCCACTGCCTTGTGGGTCATCTCGGGAGAGAGGAAGACTAGGGGAAGGTAACCCTGAATACAAATACCACACTGCCTTGTGTCTTGCTATGATAGCAAAGGCTATGGGAGTAAACCCAGACAGAAAATCAGGAGTGGAGACCCGAAGGTGGTTGTCAGGGAGAACTGCATCAAACTGGCTTCCAGCATCTCCTGCAGCCGGACTAGTTCCAAATGTATTGACCTGGTCTCTCCCTTGGGTTTAACTAGAATGGCAGAGAGAGGGGTGGTGCCTCTGGGCAAAGCACCATCTCTTAAAAATAGCCCAGGCAAGGCAGCAAAACGAGGAGGCGTTTGCTCGGGCTTGGCAAGCGTCTGTCTCTCCTCTATAAGCCCACCCATTTCCGATTTGGAGAGGACACTCCAGCCATCCGTTACGGATGGGCACAACACGGGAGGTGGCAGTTACCGGTGATAAGCTCAATCCATTTGGCGTACGGATGAGCGCCAGGGGTCCCCTCTGTCGGTGGGAGCGGCTTTTCAGCTGCATTGATCAACTACCGCCCGCCGTAACCTGGGCAGCCCCCAGGCAGTTGGGTGTTGTTCCGCCACGTCAGCCTGCTTCATAAGGTGGTTGGAGCTAGACCAAAAGTCAAAAAGCTGACGTAAAGTGTGCACCTGGCAAAAACAGAAAAATACTAAAACTTGGTACCTGGAACGTCAGAACAATGCGCCCAGGCTTGCAACAGCAAGATCTCACTAATATTGACTCCATCAGGAAATCCCAAATTATTGATCGAGAACTTCAGCTACTAAACATCGACATCGCTGCCCTTCAAGAAACTCGACTTCCCGACTCTGGGTCAGTCAAAGAAGAAAACTACACCTTCTTCTGGGAGGGCCTTAGCAGCGAACAGCCGAGAATCCACGGCGTGGGCTTCGCCGTAAAAAACTCCCTTATCAATTCGATCGCAACCCCAATTGGAGTGTCAGAACGCATCATGACACTCAGACTGAACACCCGGTCTGGTTTTACCAACATTATCTGTGTCTATGCCCCAACACTTACCTCCTCTGACGAAACCAAAGACATTTTCTACGAGGCATTGCAGAGGACTCTCCACAACATCCCTCTCACCGAAGGCCTGCTAATTCTGGGTGACTTTAACGCTCGAGTGGGAGCAGATCACTCCGCATGGCCAAAGTGCATTGGGCACTTCGGCATTGGCAACATCAACGAAAACGGGCAGCGCCTTCTGGAGCTATGCTCCGTAAACTCATTATGTGTTACAAACACGTACTTTGACCTTAAGAGATGCCAAAGAACATCATGGCGCCATCCCAGGTCTGGCCATTGGCATCAATTAGATCTTATTCTCTCAAGGAGGAAGAGTTTGGGCTGTATAAAAATAACTCGTTCCCTCCACAGTGCTGACTGTGACACCGACTGTCATGATTCGGATATTGTTAAAACTCACGCAGAGAGTGAGTTGTTGTTGTTTACCAGGGCCATGAGAAATTGGCTGGTGGCCTTGAACGGTCCTCGCCAAATTATAGTTGGTGAGTAAATAAATGTAAAGTTAAACTGTTAGATTCACGCTTGTGGGTTTTAATGTTCGTGATTAATAAGTAATGGAGTAGGGGTGAAACAAGGTGGGGACAGTTGACATTGTTAAGTATGACTAGACAAGTTTTTGCACGTTAACTGGCTGGTAGAATAGTGCAGACGTATTACTACAGTTAAAATGGTGGGAGGTTTCGACCTATGAGATAGCTGAACTAATTGGGCCAGCGGACTAGCACGCTGGGTAGTTAGATAGTATATAACATCGTGTAACGTTCAGATTTAGTGAATACAGACGAGAGAAGCATCGTTTCGTGAAGTATCTCCGGTTGGCCAGTACCTGAACTGTGTGGTCTGAAGACTAAGAAGTCCTTGCTAACGGACTGACTGAGCTCTAGAAAGAAAGGTCTGAGTGGGCTGACCTTTGAAAGCCCACGCTGCGCTATTTTGATGTTCGCGCCTCTCAGTAGGCGTGAGCAATGGTAATATATCTTAATTATTCAAGTATAATAGAGATCGGAGATAGAGAGAGAACTACAGCCTCATAGGAAGACTAAGGAAACCCCAGCTGGCACTCGACCACGAGTGTCCTGTATGATAGATCTATTGCCATAGTATGATTGGAATAATATAGCACATTGTTGATGAATTGAATAGTGATTGTGCATAAAATATAGTCTTTTGGCAACTGCTTAAATTACCTACAAGCCGAAGAGTGCTTCTGTAGGCTTTGAACGTACTGGGCTCTCCTAACATTTAAGCCCATATGATTTATGGAGAGTTTGCCTGGCGACTGGCCAGTGGCGACTCAACTGTCACTTTAAATTGATATCTAGTTTCGTATAATATACCTATTTGCTATTGATTGCAGTACCTCCATAGTTACATGAATATCATTGGTTAAGTTATTAATTAGAGTTTTTGGTTTGAATATATACCTCTATTGTCTTTTGTTTTGTTATTAATATTTATGTAAACTATGGCCTGACCGGCCTGACATATATACGCTCTAGTTATTTAGTACTTTTCTTGTGTGGTTGTGTCCGAGTGTGAGTTAGCTGCCTCTCGTGCAGTCGTAACATCCCCAAGACCCTAACTCTGCTCGTGACACCGACCATGCACTGGTAGTCAGCAAAATCAAAATTTCGGCCAAGAAAATATACAGATCAAAAGCCCCTTCAATCCCTAAGATCAATGTAACAGCAATCAGAGATGAATCAAATAGAAAGTCATTTGAAAAGTTATTTGCTGAAAGCATGGATAATGTCACCCAATGTGACTCGGTAGATGAAACTTGGAACACTCTCAGTTCAAAAATTCATGACTGTGCCATCAAGTCTTTTGGACAGCATAAAGTTTCAAACAACGACTGGGTAGCCCAGAACAGCGAAATTCTCCTACCTCTCATTGAGCAAAAGAAATCTGCTTTCAATGAGTATAACAAAAATTGCAATCAGAGTACAAAAACTTGTTTGAAAAATGCAAAAGCTAAACTTCAGCTGGAGGTAAGACGTTGCGCCAACAAATACTGGACAGACTTGTGTAACAGCATACAAGAGGCAAATGAAAAGGGAGATATGAAAACCGCCTTTAGTCAGATGAAAGTAGCTCTTGGGCCAATCATCACCAAAAGCGCCCCACTTAAGTCTGTAAATGGTGAACCCATCACAGATAGAAATGAACAACTGAATAGGTGGGTAGAGCATTACTCTCTGTTGTATTCAACTGAGAAAAATATTCCACCAGATTTTGAGGAACACCTTCTGTAAAGACGCTAAAGGCCATATATATATATACTAGTTGAACGATAGATATTTTTCTCCCCCCTGCATGGCGAGTCTCAGTCGGCGACCTTCCTCCCCCCCTCTTGCCAGCAAGGCCGGTATTTCCCTTTGAAGTCTCGCTGTGTGGCTTGTTTGTTTCACTGTAGAAAATCTAGAGAGTCTGGAAGATACTGCAGTGTCCGAGATTACGCTAGGTCGACCTTGAGTGATGTAATTCTGTGACGTGTCTGTGTACGATTGGGTGGCTTGTATGTGTCCCGAACGATCTAGGCCTGTCTCGTGCTTATGGGGCGGTTAAGCCGCTTCCTGAACGTTCCTGGACAGAATATATATAAGGAGGGCCAGGCGAGTAGGAGTGGTGCAAATCGTGGGTGCAAATCGTAGGTGTAAATCCAGTCGTAGTTAGAAGTGTGTCTTCCCGGCTAACTAGGTGTAAGTAACTTGTGGAAACGAGTTCGCTCTAGGCGCTTTACAGAAAGTCTTGTTCTCTCGATTTGCATCTCTCTCACTCTCTTGTTTACAGTTATTAAACGTTAGTATTAAGTGTTCATCGGATCCTGTTATTTATTTCTACAACATTTCTCTCGAACAGACAGTTTCGTTTTTAAGGGGCAGACGATCAGTTCATCTGACTCTCCCCATCATAACGTGCTGAAATTTGCATCAACTGTCACAATGATAAACATGACCATGGATATGAAATACGAATTACATATACTTGATAGATTGATTGCTGTGGGTAAGGATGATAGCATTCATCCACCTTCTATTCTTCCATGTCGTGGACAAGAATTTCATTCAAATTATTAATCTATAGTTTAAAAGATTAAAAGAAAAAATAAATCTGGCTATTAATATTCTCAAATGCTACTCAATAAAGTAATCTTCACTGCCACATGATGTGTAGTACTTACTTGAATTGTTTTTTAATTTTCATTCTCCCTCCCAGTGTTGTTAGGTCTTTTTTTATCTGTGATACTGCTGAACTGATGGCCTCAATGCAAGAGCCAGAGGAGTCAAAGGTCAACAGGGCATTATTGACAACTTGCAGATATTCTAAACAAAAGTCGAGAAAAAACATGAAAGGGTTAATTCCATATTATATATCTAACCATTCATGAATAAAAAACACAAACTGTATGTGGTTGTGTATAAATATCCGCAAATAAGCTGTCTTCTGTGCAAAGCCTTTTGAGCAAGAGTATTATTATTAAAGTGAGATGCCTCAAAATGTCTCAGGCCCTCAGAGGTAAAGGATGTGCCAAAAACAATTTTTTGTTTAATATCTCACTTTTTGTCTTCAGTGACTTCAGCATAATATAAAATTTACAGTGAGCTCTTCAATTTTATAATGATAAGAAAAGTGACGTTCATAAGGTGGAGGGATGTAATAAAATTAGTAGTGGTTGATTAAGATCTCTGATGTTGAACTGTTCTCAGTACCATCTATAATCCTGCCTAAAGATGATATGAGATCAGTATCACTTAACTGCTGTAGAGATACTTCACCAACAACAACACAACATTCAACAAATAACTCTAGATCACATATCGATAGGTAAATTATGGCAAATTAAGAAAAGTTTGTTTACTGCAAAGACCAACATCAGAAACAATAAAGAAGTACTACAACAAGCCACAAAAGAACTAGAAAAGAAAATATATTTATTGATGGGTGCAGACAATGGCAAAGCATCGAATTTTGCTCATGGTAGACTTCAAATCTAACATTTCTTGTGGTGTTTTCAATGCCATACTTGGCACTGGATCAACAAAGGACCCTGGCTTACTGCCTGATCTGACATAACCTTATTCTTCTGAACAAGGATATAGAATCCTAACAAAACACACACATATTGATGTTATGGCATTACAATTTTTCCAACAATTTTCCACTGCTTTGGTAATAAGAGTTTTAGGAGTTTTTTTTTTATGAAAAGGTACATAAAGCCCTAACAGAACACACATTAATGTTAAAGCATTGAAAAATGTCCCACCTTTTTCAGCTGTAATGGTAAATCGAATTTCACTGGTTTTTCACACAATCATGTGCACTAAAGTGTAGGTGAACTTAAGTTGATATAATAATGATAATGGAGATCATTTATATAGCGCCAATCCAAACGAGTTCGCTCTAGGCGCTTTACAGAAAGTCTTGTTCTCTCGATTTGCATCTCTCTCACTCTCCCTTTCTTTCTCTCACCCTCTCTCTCTCTCAACCTCTCTCTTATCTCAGAGCAAATTGTAACGCAGCCTGTTAGGCGCAGTTCACAACTCACAACTCGTGTTCTAAAGTATAATAATAATATTTGAATATATATTAATATTTATTTAATTATGAATTATAAATTTTTTTGTAGGTGATATGGGGGGTGATAGGGATAAATTTTAATCTATTAATTTTAATTTCAATTTTGCCCGGGGCAGCGGCCTGTTCGGCCTGCTCTTTATGATCTCCAACTACCAAGGTATCTTTAATGTGCGCAACGTGCACACGGGCCCTCCGAATTTTTCGTCCTTATCCGAGAAGACCAGGTACTCGATCCTACCCCCCCAATAGGATCAGGGATTTCCCAAGGATTATTTTGGTCCCAGTAATGCAAATTTCTCACTACGGTATAAAAGATGAATGTACGTAATTGGTGATTTTCTAGAAATTTTTGCCGTGATCTTTTCTAGTAAACTTACAGTGCTAGTGCTGGTGTTGTCACATATAAAACAGGTTACCTAGAGCACTATCTTCAATTTTTTATACACTTCCTGATTTATCAACAAATAAATTTTCACGACAAATAGTTACATATTTGCACATAATGGTTTTTAACAAGCTTTTGTGTATTTCAATAATTCTGGATAGGGCAATATTTGTCCGTGCTCATCTAAACCTGTCACAAGTGTATTCCGCAATGATTAAATGAACCTTATCTAGAGTGTGAGAGAAGAGCTTAAGACGTGTCATCAGGCACTCTTAAATAATCTTGTGCCTAATGTACTTTGTTCTATGACTGTTTTCAAGTCCTTTAGTACATTCAGTATTCAACTGTAATAAGTGTGAACAAAAAAGTACACATCTCACAATCAACATCCACTGGGCATACATTCTTTGTTATGGTATGGCTGAAGAGAAAACTTTTAATTTAAATTTCTAAAGGGCAAAAAAAAACCCACAAGAAGTTGTGTCTTGCAAAGACCTAAATTAGTACATTATAAAATGCAAAACAACAAAAAAAAAAAAAAAAGCCCAGACTAGAACTATGTAAACCTGCCAACTTTAATCCAATTATCTAACATCTGGTCACAAGGCAACAGACTGAAAGACCAGTCACAAAAATGCCTTAATTTAATTTTGACTGTCCTAATCAGCCCTGCACTTAAGTGTCCCATGGAGGATAAGTAGGCCCTATACCTGTTATTATTTATGAGAGAATTGCAGTGTCACACCAAAGTAAAGACCAATGACGAGCTTCAAATAAATACAGATGGCAATCCATCCTGATGTATCTTTACGGCCTAGGGATGGGTTTTTCAAGAATTGAAATTTCTCAATGTTCTTTTCTGAATAACTCAAATTAAAATTTCACAAATCTATTTGTAGAGGTTAGTGCAGTGCATGGCTTTAAAATATCAGCCACTTTCTAAAAATATTTTTGCAAGTCCTGTGTCTGTAGATCATGCAGAGGGTGTCGGTGAAACCTTACTGGTAATAAAGCCATAATTAGGATCCTTGGCACTATATATTCTAAATTAATGATTATATATGTTGGAAATAAAGTGTTTGCCACGACACAACTCAACCACAGTTATTTTTGAGTGAACAAATATTAAATATGTGAATTTATTACCTTTAAAGTCCACCACTGCCAACAAAGGTGCACTAGAAGCCACAGCACCATCCACCAAATGTGGGTACTTCAATCTAAACCAGGCAGATAAGGAGCCTACAGAAACAGATATTTCCAAAATGTATATTTCCACAAGATATTTCAGGTTTATTTGATAAACAACTTTACTGACTATGATATTGCAGCAAGGACTGCAATTTACGTAACAATTACAGATTTGACTCTAATCATGCCAAACATCTATCTTGCGGTTAATGTATTGTGACATAATTTAAACTAGAAAGACCGGGAAAATCAGTGATACACTCCACATCAGACAATATTATGTCAGTAAGAAAAGTGAGAAAGTTAGCAACTCTGGGTAATATCCTCGCCCCAGTGATACTATATAAATATTCTATCTCCAATTTTTACAAAAAACATAGTATAACAAAGTGTATTCTATTATTCCAAGGACTTTTGTGAAGATATTTCATCCCTGGGAATAGATTTCAAAATGTCAAAAAGTTATACATGTACTAACACTCTATACACAACAAAACTTTTCTTTTTCTTGAAATACTCTAGTGTGGAGAAAGAATACGGCAGTACTAAGGCTATGATATATTATGTTTAAACCCATTTTCCCATCCTATTTTTATGTCATAATTATATTTCCGTTTCCTCACCAGGGTATGAACCTCCGAAAGTAATAACCTTTGGATTGTTCAGTTTGACTTTCAGATCTGTAATGAAAGCTGCCAAGTCCGCCAGGGCCTGCTCACTACTGAGAAATCCCAGGTTCTCTGTACTCATATCACTGAAAAGATGTAACACAAAATGAAAATCATATTGTAATTGTTCTCAGAATCGTTTTTTCTTAGCGTCAGTGTATTTTATGGCTATGACATCTATGCTTTTGAAAATGAATGTGCCACCACTTTTCTTACATTGAATTTACAGTAACTTTTTGTTTGTTATTTAATATGCCTTATGCTGGAAAACAATGGAGAGCCTTATCTCAGAGAACCATACATTTTCATATGTTTTGCCTACATTACCACAAGCTTCCACTGTTTTAAAAGATAAAGATTTATGTTTCACAGCAGAGGAAAATTAATGTGAGCAAAATGTGTAAAAACATGTGGGCCTTTGTGACAATAACTCTTTCATAACTGAATTTACAAATCTGAATATCTTATCTTTTAAAAAACGTAGACCCCACTGAAAATACGCTAAAAAGAATATGTATCTGTACTGATCGAGTTAAAATAAAAGGTCTTGGTTAACACACACAGCAGTGGCTGGGCATTCAGCAAGGGCACAATCAACACAATATGCCTCAATTAGGCCCTAATGGATTATAAATGCTAAAATAAAGAAGCTAATTTTCACTTTCGCTGAATGAATCTCCCTTACAATGTGATATGATGAATAGTCATATCCTATATTTTGCTGATAAATGCTGTATACAACAAGCTTAACATTATATCATATACCAGTACAATATACTTCAGAAAATCTCTCTTTGATCTATATGTTTTGACTTACTTCGTATAATAAAAAAATTTCCTGAAGTTTGACGATACATCAATGAAAATGATCACTTCATGATATGATTCAGATATGTAAGGATTTGGAAATCAAAATTTGTTGGTAATGATTTGTGACCAACACTTAAAAAAAACATCCAGGGCAAACAATTCCATTCTTCTCAAAGATACGAACTTTGCACAAAGTATATCGTGATGTACAATCCCTCAAATCAAAGAAACTTCTAAAGACAATAAAAGGTAATTGCTTTAATTTATGTCTCTCACTTACGGTGTTGGATGACTCATGCCATAAAAACGATGTTCAAGAAGAACGCAATAGGCATTGTATTTCTGAGCATATTCAATCCAAGCTCCCTCTACCATCCAGATGGGGTTAGCTACTCCCTCCCCTCCAATCTGTACAAACAAAGGCCCTCCAGATTTGTAAAAAGTAGAATTTGTGAAGAATCTCTGAAATTGAATGTGACACACATGAAAAATTCAGAAACAGAACAAGCAAACCATGACTGAATTTTGACAAGCTTCAAATCAAATGATCTACAGCAAAAAAAAAAAAAGGAAAGACAGAATAACTAACATGCAGAAGCTGAGGGTTAAGATAACCCACAGCTTCCGCATGGGTTACTGTGGGTTACCTACATTATGATAAAATGTCATTTTAAAAAAATGGACAAAAATCTGCATACAGTAATAACATATAACACCAAAAAGTGAAAAGTACAGCTTTTGCAGCACATGTAACTTTTCTTTTCTTTTTGCTGAAAGTTAATTTCATAAATTTAACCATGAGTGAGGTGTCTTTGTCAGATACAAAGTTAATCTACCCTTACATGGTGCATTTAAAAATATTTAAATAGTCAAGAAAATTAGTTGCGTGAAACCATCAACAAAGTGGCTGTGTCAACTAACACATTTGACTGCCTCACTTATTTAAGAAATACAAAGCAGCACACTTTACAATAATTGTAACTACCAAGATTTTCAGTATTACACAACATTTAGATAATCTTTTGATGTACTATTACATATAATACTGCTATATGTGAGTGTGCATGAGAAAACCCACAATATGTCGACAGGGCTGATTTTGAGAAAAACGGCTTTGAAGTGAAAATATAGGTCCGACACAAACTTCCAACTTGGCTGTTGTTTAGGGGACCGTGGCATGTTACAGGGTAAACTGTAGACGAGCAGTGAACACTACTCACTATGATCTCTATAAAGGCTTTGTAATTAGACTACGGTCTCCTAACAAGATCCAAAAACTTCCGACTTGGCTGTTGTTTAGGGGACCGTGGCATGTTACAGGGTAAACTGTAGATGAGCAGTGAACACTACTCAGTATGATCTCTATAACGGCTTAGTTATTAGACTACGGTCTCCTAACAGCAATCACTCCATTATTAATGGGCCAATTAGCTATTGCCACTTTTAGGATTAAATGCCGTTTTCTCAAAATCTTGTTTTAGGGGGGTCACTGAATTCAATTTATCAGAAATGTCTTGTCTTTTATTATGTGTACAGAACTCAAAATATCATGTTGCCGACTTATTGTGGGTTTTCTCATGCACACTCACATATTTTCAAATGCAAGTGCATCCAGCTGTTTCAGGATGCTGCATCAATTTAATTTTGTTCCAATTTTCAGAAATTCTCATGTGCTGAATCTAACAAAAATCATTAAGGAAGTAACCGTCACCTGTTTCCAATATCGCATGTCCGCACCATTGAAATGGTCAAGCTTTTGATCATACCACTCATCTGGTGGAAGTTGCAGTGATCTTGCACTGAAAGCATGGTGTTTGTTTCCTGAAAAAAAAAATTAACTTACTATGCACGTCATATGGAGGTAAATCCAATGTCTCACTGTGACTGCTCAAGCAGCGATGCACACTGCACTGACTAGGTCCATTCCACGTTAACTCATTCCCAATGTGGTCTTTAGGCCCAGCCAGCCTTCTGTACATGCAGCTTTCATGCCATTTTAAAAAAATTGAATGTACTGTCCAGATTTACATTTGCCTAATATGTTACACACCAAATGAAAGGTCATTCTACCATCTTTTCATTGATTTACAACTCAAACTCAGACTCACTGTTTGAAGGGGAGTTTCATAGCATTAGTAAGCTTTCAAATTTATCCTTCCTCTCTGCCAAAAATAAAAATCCTCTCCTTGGTCACTTTCAGTTTCAGTTTCATCTATGTCAATTAAAACTTCAGTCCCCTCAAATGAAGCTTCACATAAAACTAATTTTAACACCTCCTAAGTATATTATGTAAAGTCGTAAATGTTCAAGATTCGTCTCTCTGACATTTTGTCTGCTCTCTTCACTCAAAACATCATGTGAGTCATGAAAAACAAATCTACAAATTAATCTAATTAATGTTTCTCTATTGAGATCAAAAGTAAATTTAAACTTAATATAAAATGCTGACCCCAGGTTCATTTCCTTTTTGTTTGCTGTTTAAAGGCCTATAAAACTGGTAAACCTTGTCGCCATCATGATGGCCATGCGTAGGCTCAGCTAACCATATCTATCACGATGGCGACATGCAGGCAGTGAGTTAGGCGTATCATCAAAGTTCTCAGGTTTTTAGTTGTTCATTGAATATAACAAATTTATGACATTCCAATATCTCCAGTATACAATGTACTTCTTTTGCTGCAAATATTTCCAAAAGCTCATCATAACATCTCTTGCATATGAATCCACAAGAAACAGAGTTATCCACATGAATTAATTTTAAAGTAAAATTTACACAATGAGGCAGAAAAGTGAAATTTCTTTAGTCCCACATTTATGCACTGCCAAAACCTATAAGATTATTTAAATATCTCATGATGATCACAGTTGTGCCTCTTTTATGTAAATAACATTTCATGGAAAAGTATGATATGGAAACTGATGTGATAAATTCATGCTTTGACTGGACGTCCATACATGACAAAAATTTAGGAGTTGAAAAACTTAATGGCACTCATGCATCCAGCTGTTTCTCAATTTATTGTCACCCTGACACTATGCCAGCGGGGTTGTATCTGCAAATTTTAGAGTGAAACAAAATGTTAAACAAAATTACTGGCTGCACCAAAGGAAGCAGATTTGCCCAGCCAAAATCTACGCCAGTCTGATGCGTACAATTGACCTCAAGCTTGCTCATGAGAGCAACATCGTTCCTGTGAAGATCTGCTGGTTATGACATCTTATCGCTGTCGGTTTCAAGTGAGAAATTCACCCTCAATACTTCACCAAAATCTTATTCGAATCTACATTGGGCTGACATGGGGATCCTTTAAATTAGTATTTATATATAACATTCCACTTCTTTTTTTCTTTGCCCATATAGTGGCGTTGTTTGGAATATATTCATTTTCTTTTCAAACAGAACAGAGACGGGTAACTATGCCACTTTGAAGCAGGTACGCTTGATTTTGTACTTTTCTCTTAGTGTTCGTGACCATTGTGACACCGATCAAGCTGGCAAACACCGACTGGCCAGCCAAAATGCTAACTGATGCATGATTGGTTTGATCAAGTTTCATTTCGTATAAATATATTTTTCGGTCATTTTTTTGCATACTTGACTGTCGAGTAAATCCGCCACCATAATTGGCAAATTCACCACTGCTGTTAGGGAAATTCGCCAGACCTGGCAGCATATTTTACCTTGTGTAATCTCTTTTTATATTCTTTTTCTTATTGGGTTTGTTTTAATTTTCTTTTCCTTTTGTGCCTACTGGGGATCTGTACTTTATTTTTGACTGACTTTGTAACAACATTCCCCATCTTCAGCAGAAATTGGCTCTTAGTCAAGGAAACCTGATATTAGCAGCAGAAATTAAACCTTAAATTGTCCACAATTGCTTTTCTATCTTCTCCAGGATATTCTGCTCTCTCCCTGCATGCCTTCCTAGAGATATTTGAGCGTTCAGATATGTGACCGGCCAGTGTCTTCCTAGGGACTTTAAATGTTTTTGTAGGGCCAGAACAGGTTTGACCATCCTTACAGGCCTGAGTGGCTTTTTCTAAATCATCTCAAGAATATTTATTATAGACATTTTTGCTGGATTTACCCATCTTTCAAAATAAGTAAAGCTCTTCAAATAACAACAATAAGAAAATTCAAGTTGGGGGATTTTACCAACAGTTCTGGCAAATTTACACGACTAGGCTAACGGTAACAAGCAAAAATAAACGAATTTGAAGGTAATTTTAGATCTAAGGCAAGGCAGTTAAGACAATCATTTAATGCAATAGAATTAAGTTTTGTTGAGTGATTTAAATGGGCAGAATACAATCTGCTTTAAAAGTTAATAAATGTTTGCAATGAAAGCAGTAACACGAAAAGAACAAAACACAGGAAGTTCAATGCAAGCTAGACAAAAGCAGGGAAAGGAGGCAGCTGTGAAGCAACATGCACTGGCATTTGCAACACATTTGACTTGAGGGACATCTGACTCAATTTAAAATGCACTATGACTGGCTGGAGAAAAAAGATGGTGAGACTTATAACTAAAATAGCTTCACACTTGTGTGTTCTCGACTGAAACTGGGAAGAATGGGTTATTACATTTAATGTATTGGGGAAGTACAGGTGGCGAATTAACCCTCCCGCCGTCCCGGCGAATTTACCAGACTTTACGCTAAATCTTTCCTTGCATGCTGTCTTTCTGAAGAAATGCAGTGGCATGAAATGAAAGCGAAAGCATGAAAGAGTGAGGTGAGTGAACAGAGTGAAAGAGAGTGGAGACAGATCTGGATCCAGATATAATAGCAATAGGAATGAGCAGGAAATAGGATCTACCGGCGGTAGATCTAGAGTCTAGATCTAGCGTCTAGACTGGATCTCGATTATAATAGATGTCATGTCGAGATATCAGAACATTCTAACAAAATAATGTAGCCTACCTGGACTCCCAACTAGACCTCCTCTTGGTCTGCCGCGAATCATTCGTGGGATGTAGGCATTGCAACCACACAAGATAACGAGCAATAGTACTATACTGAAACCGATAAATTTTTCCATGTTATCGTTAACCAGCACACTAGCTACTAATTTCCTTCAATCAACAGCCGAAAGTCAACCTAGTCACATGATATCGGTCACGTGTCACGTGTTTGGTCATGTTACTCTTTGCTCCTTAGGGAGGTATTAATTGTTGTACGATTTGTAAAACATAACATTAGAAATTAAAAAAAAACACCAATAATTCTGGAGTTGCCTGCTATGACAAAACTATTATAACTAATTTGAAGAAATCACTGTGTTCCACAGTATAAACTGAAAGATGTCGTTCAAATTGAAATTATAAACACCGGGCTCTGAACTAGCGAATTAAAAACTTCACCATGCTTCTGATGTAAGCAATGACAACAATGATTATAATTGTCACAAATCTATAAGGTTTTGCTTTTTTTTAACTTCCTACTTTTTTTATTGTAATGTTTTAAATTATCCTTTATATCTACTAAAGTAATAATGAAATAAAATTATTGGTCTGAATAAGACTGTTACTTTTAAACGTATTATATTTTGTTGGTTTGGTTGCTGAGATGAGAGCAGATCGATATAAGGGTTATAAGTTATTTGAATACACTTTGACCACAGTGAAGCTGCTTGCATTTGTAACTTTTAGACATGGGATAGGTTCACAAAAGTATTTTTTGTGAGACATGAGTTGCCGTGATATGGATTATAATTTTATTCACGCTTTTATCAAGTTTAAGACTGTAGGCCTACATGAATGCTTCCATTCTCCTAATATCTATTCTTTTATCCTTGACAATATCAATGCTTGGTGTTGTGATTTGTAATTTGAAAAAAATATTTAAAACTACAAAGCCTAATGTTTATTATGTTACCAACGTCTTCCTCATTGATGTTTCGCTAACGTTATATACATATAGCCTATATCATTAGGCTTCTAAATCATCAGTAGCCTAGGTCCGATAACACATTTATGACAATGTGCAGCAAAATCTTAAGTACATACCGAACTCTGTGTATGAATTGTATGTCTATAATGTCAGCACCTAAATGGAAGCACAAGGGTTTAAAAAAAAAAATGTGTCCGCTTTGCTCATCATATCGGGCAAACTGTAAATTAACACTGCCAGTACCAGGAACCAAGCTGACGCAGGAAATCGAAAATAACCGAATGTAATCAACCTGGGGGTCCTTTTCTGGGAGGGGGCGATGTAAATTATGAGCCCAAAAAGTATGTAAGGAAAAAAGAAAAGGGATGTTTTTTTGTTTTTTTTTGCTTTAGTCATTTCCGTTTTCACTTTCATTGTGGCAAGTCCCAGGCTTTTAGTTTGGGTTTGTCTTCTAGGAATTGCCGTTACACGTCAGAGACTTCCACATTTAGATCCTCCTACAAAGTTCGAAAAATTGGTGCGGCCTTCATTAACTGTATGTCAAATTGAAAGATAGTGAAATGGAAGGACAATGTTGGCCTACACGGTGAGTTCGTATACTTTTTTTATTACACATTGATTCTAGTATAATTATTATCTCGTCGACATCGGAGTGATGTTTTCTTCTCCTTCTTAATAGGATAACTCAGGATGAAAAAATGCCACACTGTAACTTCACGCAGATTTCAGTGTGACTGGTTCTCCGTCAGCAACTTAAAGATCTGTATTGCACATTTCAGGAGGCAAAGATGCCTTTTAAAACAATAACATGGTGTGAAACTATTATTATTCCCAAATAAAGTATTATTATGTTGTTTCACATTTTGTGTCAATGCCAGCATAATTCACAGATTTATAATTATCTTAAACGGACAGGAATATTGTTGCGTCCGCATATATTTATATCGATAGATCGACAGATAGTCAGATAAATAGATAGATAGATAGATAGATCAGATACAGACACGATAGCCAGATAATAGGCCAGATGGATTAGAATGGGATACTACGTATATGAAAAGAAAAACAGTCAAAAATTTTGAAATGCATCCATTTTGACAGACAGACAGACAGACCGACAAACAGACAGACAGGCCAAAGACTTATAGACAACTAAAAGACACAGACTTATAGACAATAGGCAAACAGACAGACCGACAGACAAGCAGGCAAACAGATAGAGAGAGAGGGGGGAAGGAAGAGAGAGAGAGAGAGAGAGAGAGAGAGAGAGAGAGAGAGAGAGAGAGAGAGAGAGAGAGATAGATAGATAGATAGATAGATAGATAGATAGATAGACAATTTGGGCAGATGGACTAGAATGGGTATACGAAAACACGGACAAATTTTGAAATACAATATATTAAAATGTTTGTAAAACGGGCAAATAATTTGACCCAAGAGGCAGCCCAATTCAATATACCTGTATTCTTCTTTGACAGGCACATGCTTCTTAATACTTAGAATATAATACTGTTCTTGCTGATTTTAAGACAATAAATATCAGACGCTATCTGATATAAAATTACGATGAATATAACTCTGTAAACAATAGATGTGTTTCCCCATAAGCCTACTAGAATCTGGAAGTTATGGTACCGGACCCTATCATAATAGCCTATAAGAGACCTGTGGTTATGATGTTTACATTGTTTTAGATACTGAAATATTATATGGTTAGCCTAACTGAGCAGATGGTGTGCTCACTAATGTTACGTTAGATCGGCGACCACAATATTGGTGCACACTGAATGTTTAGAAGCCTCTGGGTAATATTGTTCTCTCTCTCTCTCTCTCTCTCTAAAACATTGAATAATAATAATAATAATGAAGATCATTTATATAGCGCCCAATCAAAACAATTTGCTCTGGGCGCTTTACAGAAAGTCTTGTTCTCTCCATCTGCAACTCACCCTCTCTGTCTCTCTCTCCTTCTCTTTCTCTCTCTCTCTCTGTCTCCATCTCTTTCTCTCTCTTCTCTCTCTCTCTAATTTCGCACACTTCATATTTCGTTCATTATCTTCACTCTTGATTATTTAAGATTACTGTGCGACATTATATTGCGCTTGTCTTGTTAATTATGCTATGTGACATGCTCGTCTTGTTAATGGATATAGGGCTTACTGAAATGCGTATCTTCCCCCAGTCGAGAGCAGATGTATGATTGAATAAAGGTCTTTTGTAGCCTACAATAGACTTGTATTCTTCTGTTGAAAGTGTGAGCAGTTTTACCGCCCTGGTACGAACCGTATGAATGTTGCAACCTGAATAGCTGCAATAACAAGTGAAACCCAATTACAACAACATACGTCTTAATCATCTTGTTACATTTACACATATTTTTTTAATCGTTGTTTTTCTCTTCAGCCAAAAATGTGCCAAGTTTCTGCCACTAGGTATGGTGCTGATCAACCTGGCATGTCTTATATTCACCATTGTAGCTGTCAGTGTCAGCTCACGTGAACCACAGGTAAATATGGAATTGCCTGGAATAGTTCAGTCAGATGCCCAGGAATTAAAATGCCAATCTGCGGAGAAACGGGCCGACGGACAACAGACAAAGGACATGGACACAGAAACAGACAGACAGACAGATTAGAACAGACATACATCAAAATAGAATAGAATTATACAGATGTAATTACTCTAGAACAGAACAGACATATACATTAAAACAGAGCGGAATAGAAGGATATATTAAAACAGAACTAAATGTTAGATATTAGAACTCAATACATAGACGCATTAAAACAAAACAGAATATACACGTATATAAGTATATCAAACTTTTCTGGCTATAAAAATAAAACAAAACAGCAGAGACAAATGTTGGATGAACTACGAGTGGCTAATGTGGTTACTGCGTGGGTTCAATAGTAACTCCCTTAAGGATACACAGGATTAACAAACACAGGGTTCTGCTGGCAATCTTATTTATTCAAAAAGCCTAACAAAGGTATCACTACCAAACAAAAAGGCATAGGAGAAACCCTACCAAGAAAAAGAAGCCCAACCAGCCATAAGCTGGAACAAGAGAAAAAGACGAAAATATGATTAGGATATAATGACAACATTAATCAGGCAATCAATGGTGGACATACATAGTAATAGTATTAAGTATTAAATCAAACAACAACAACATAATATAGAATTTAAGCAATAACCAACTGCATATGTATGCATGGAATAAAATAGTGCTACGGTTAATGAATAACAACTACAAGTGGCTATATCATACACAAGGCGTTTCCTAGTACACTGGCAACATAAACTAATGTACTAATCAGAGTATGAAGGACATAACAAATGAAGGGGCAAGACCACAATAGTTTCGCTCCACTGAGCCGGTGTACAGCACATCCAGAGTGGCCATTCCATTTAATAACGCAGTGGCCAACATGGCCCACTGACCGTCCATAACACAGACGCTGCATCCCAATGCAGGCCATCCTCATAGGCCCACTCCCATTATTAGTACTAACCCGCCCCAGGGCTATTGTATTGGTTACTTCCCTTCCCAATCGATACTGAAGGGTCATGCCCTTTGACCTTAGCCGCGGAGCTATGCCGCCAGGCTAACATGCGTATGACACACCACTAGATACATAAAGTAGTGTGTACATTCGAAACTATGTCCTTCACACAACCTACGAACTCAATGAAACACAGCACGTCTGTAATATCTATAATCTATAATAGGTAGATCTATAGGCGGGACTCATTGCAACATGTGTAAACTCACTGAAACATTGTTCATCCACCGCCGCACATAGAACAATCCTGGGGCTCACCCATGTGAGGCCCAACTAATATTATACATCTCCAATACATGTAATTAATTACACATCTTAAACACTAAACACGCAATCACAATCACACTGCTCTCTATAGCATAGTGGTACTGGCAAGGTACACAAATACCCGTAATACAATCAAGTGTATAGTGCCGCTCGTTATAACATAAGCCATCCACATTAACATGTCAGGAAATCCTCACTGCCTACCACAACAAGGCAATGCTACACATACACTATATAATACACACAAGCAAATCGTGATAGCTTGGTTAGCGAGCCATCATTATCATCTTGCACCGCAAACGTTAACTTTGACAATAAAGTCGCAATATCAAGACACTGCACTGCACCGCGCATCTTACACGTCTCATGACAATGGCAATTACCGTTGAGCCTGACTCATAATAGTCTCTGCAGATCAGCATTCTCTACGAGGCATCCCCGAAAGAGGGGGGGGGGGTGCGCAAATTAAAGTCACTTCTTATAATTATAGTTTCCAACTCACCCAAAGTTTCTCCGGGTCCTGTGCTACCGCTTCATGCCTTATGGGGCGGGGTGGCGATGGCAAGCGTCGGCAAGCCTCTGAACTTCTACGGGGTTGCTGGTCTGGGTTCACTGTGCGGTCGGCTCTTGTCTCTGCGTCTTTGATGGAGTGTACTGACCACTCGAACTGGCATCTTATTTATGAGCTCACGCGGACGTATGAGAGAGCTAGTACGTAGTCCAGTTTTGGACAAGTGAAATGTTTGGGCATGGAGTCCAGCCCGACAATAAAACTGGTTAGGGTCCTAACACAATCGAATCCACAGAGCGGTTAAAAGGGTGCACACAAAAGTCAATTAGGTATCCCAGTAAACTGCAGAAATTACTCTATGGTCCCCTCCAGCTATAATTGAATAAATTTGACCCAGGTTGGAATTATCGGGGATAACATGCGTCTAACTCATAGTTTACTTTAAATCCGAGACCCTCTTATTAATTATTTCAATAGGATATGTGTATCAAAGTACAACAAAATTGGTACCATTATAAAGTAGAAACTTGCTGCTAAAATTCTAACTGACTACTTATACCAGAAACCCGGTAATAGTTTTAATATAAATTTTCAAAGTGTCAGGACTAACAACATTGGACAAATTTGTGCGGGATACTTTCGTCCATTAATACCACGTATCTCCATTGATACCAAACGTTATCATGAGTACCTATTTTGTACCGATAGGGTATTGTCTACTCTCAAAAATGAATTCGGGTTCCCGTCTTTCTGTCGGTGGATAACAACGAAGGAGCGAGTTGTATGAAACTTAACGCCATGATATAAGAGTTGGAAGCCCGGTGGTCAACATTTCCAACTGACCAATCAAAATGCGCGCTTTTCACCGTGATGTGAATAACGGGTCCCGCGCTAGTATCACAAGGGAAATAATCCAATTAATGGTACTCGGCCAAGTGTCCCTAAACTACTATGAGTGGCCGTCCCTTACTCACGCACTAGCGTTACCATGAAAGCACATATTAAAAATAGAAAATCGTTCATCCTCTCACACAAACAGATAACCAATTAAACTTTTCTTCCCATAAAAAGACCCAGGACATTCCCATGGCATGTGTGTCAAGAGAAAAACTTGTAGGAAAATCGTCAGCACCAACGCCGGAATCTCATCTCAAGAAACTGTCATTCAGGACTGTCCGCGGAAAAGCAAGTGTGTGCGCCCTGAATGGCGAGCAGCTGTTGACCTTGTTGGAACTTGTGAGATTTCATAACTATTTGTATGGCTTTAAAGCCCTTTTCTTCAAGCTGCAGCAGTATAACCAGGGAATCTTAAGGAAAATCATTCAGAATTTTATATGTTGTGTTAATTATGCATATCTTTGTCTATATTTTGTTTATTATATATACACCTCATGGACCGATGATTGAAGGAGGCTCAAACTTGGTCCAAAGGGGATTATCTGGCACCAAAATGGTAACTGAAAAGTATAGGTCCAAACGGTAGGAAGAAATATGGCAGCAGTGTTGTCTTGTAATTGAAAAAAAGCCCAACACTTTTGGCAAGCTACCATGGAGAGTTATTGATGATCTGATAAACAAATAGATCATGAATCAACGGATCCACTAATCAATCAGTCAGTAATGTCAATGATTTTTCGATGTGCATTTTTAATATATTCGAGTTTTAATTTTTACACACACTAGCTTTTGTTGAATATCCTCCCATAATAAAATATTGTATATTTTATTTAATATATAAAAAAAAACAAAAAAAAAAACAATTGGTCAATCAATGAATCAATCGATCAGGGTCTGTATTATCGTACCTTACAACACCGTACTCTATTTTCTACCGATCTGGCAGTGCTCCATAACACTGTTTTAGAATTTAAATTACAAGAAACTCAATTAATTAGTTAAATTGCATCAAAAGACACCAGTACATAGTTTGTAACTCCTATGAGATCGTGGTAAATACGTTGTGAATTCGTTGAAGAACACTTGCATTGGAGGACGCGATCTTACTTCAGAATCTTCTATCGCCTATGTGTTTCCTTGTAATGTATGACAAGTGGATAGCTATCGTATCCTGCTGGGAAAAGGCAGTAAAAGCAAGTAAATTCACCTCTTAATATCATTTTTTAGATCGAAATAAGCTCTGACTTTCCACTTGGGTTGTAATTTTGTACCACTGATGATAGTTTCTTTTGTGATCACCAAATGGAAATTGACGAGTAATAAATTGGGCACAACGCATACTACTTTTTTCAGTCACCTGCAGACTTTTGTTTTGGCCTTTTTTTTTTTTTATAACACTACAGTAGTATAGCCTGAAGTTGCTAGAAGTACCTGGCTTATAGTTATGTTACCTAAAAAAAGGGCCATCCTCAAAAGTCAAGCACGATTTTCTCCAATGGCTTTAGGCCTATTTTTCCACTAGAATATTGAATGCCATTCTCAGGCGAATATTTAAAGTTTCCTACAACAAACTTAAATATTTATTTTTATCAACAATTAGGTCCGAGACGTTTCTGCCAGGCGTGCCAGACACAGGAATGGTGAGACCACCGAACATTCTAATTCTATTATGCAATCAGATGAGGCACCAGACATTACCTATCATTTTCTCTCTCTCTCGCTCTGTCTGTCTGTCAGTCTGTCTCTCTTTCTCTCTCTCTATCTCTCTCATTAAGAAGTTTCTCATAATCTTCTTCAGTCTTGCTACAGTTCTTAACTGCGCCAGGGCACTAAACACTCTTTTCTAGGCAGGAAAATTGCACCAGTTTCAAAGCAGGTCAAACAGTCTCCCTTGAGCTGGGCATGTCAAAGAAGCAAAGAAAAATCATTTGGTCATAGCGTCATAACAACAGCTTTAAAAAGATTGCCTGAAACTTTAATAAACACAATGGATGGATCCATTTGGCTGTTTTTAAGACCGTTCTCACAAATTTTCTGTTTGTGTTGGTACTAGAGGGTTAACACTAGATATTTAAACACAAGCTCTAAGTGCGGGGCGGGCCAGCCTGAGAAAAGTGGTATAATATTATTATATAATACAGGACCTGTATTCCCCCCCCCCCCCCCCCGGAAAAGACGGAATGGGATCTAACCCGGGAATTCAGGGGAGCCCTGAGATGGACACATTTATTTCCCCTGCAGCAGCAGAACGATTCAGAGAGAAAATTAATGTAGGATACACACTTCCCAGAAATGACACAATCACGTAACCCCGGAACTCCAGAGGAGCCCCAAGATGGATATATCTATTTTGAAAGATACTAATCAGTAAAATCCAAATTTCAATAGATTTGCGAAGTTTTGTAATTACCCGACTATACTCTCACAAATTGTTAATCAAAAATTGCTTTTGTCGATGGAAGTTGACACTCATTAAATTAAAAGAGATGAACATATTTTTCTTAGGTTATTTTGTTCTACCTTTACCATAGATCTATAATAACGCTTAGCTTTGCTGCTAATCTCAAAGTTTCATGTACCTGAAAATGTTCAGTGTTGCTTTTATATCTTTTTACTCCCCCTCTTCTCTCGGATTGAAGTGTTGAGATGCCCTTTAAAGTAAAAACAACAACAACAACAAAAAACCCATTAGTCATTCCAGCATATCCTGTATTCAAATGTCAGACTCACAAAAATTTAACAGTAAGACATGGCTCTTAAGCGTTAAAATTCAATATGATAAACCACAATGTCTGTCGTCTAATTGTATGTTACACAGAACCTCACGAGTTCCGAAAAGTTGCGCCTCTGTCAATGCTGGCCACAGTTTCAGCACATAAGCAGCTCGTATCACCTGTTGGAGAATTGAATACTGCAGGTAAATATTTGCGGAATGCATCAATACAGTAAGTTCAAGTAAACTTGTCAAACGTAAAGTATATAAATGTCTTTGAATTGCCGGAAAAAGTGCCGACTTGACATACACATGTCACCTCTTTGTATCAGCCATAATGTGTATGTCTCTCAACTCTTCTTCAACAGCGTCTTTATGAGAACAACAAATTATTTTCAGTTAAGGTTAAAGTTTGGTATCTGTTGTCCTGTTGTCAGGTGACTCCACACTGTAGTGGGATTATTGCATTAAAATTCAATTAAGCTGTACATAGACCTCACACAAACTGTGATTTTCGAAATGCATGAAAAATATTTTTTGGGAGAGGAAAAAAAAAAAACAACAACTGAAAATAGTAAATAGAACACAATGTCAACCAATGAGAGTCAGGCTATAAAGACGTTGGGGGTGACAAGAATGACAAGAAAACGAGACAAAACAAGCAAAGAGAATTGTAAATGCTCAAGGCAGAGAGTCTTCATAAACAAATATCTCTACACACAAGCATTGGAATTATGCCTGCAGCACTGACCAGTAGCGAACGCTTGTAAATCCAATGGCATTCGTTCTGACACAGTCAAGCATCCCAACAGTTGTGCTAAAATGGGCAGTATCTTGTAGCTGCACAGGTAACACTGGGATATTCACTCAGGGCCAGGTCAGTCGCTTTTTTTTAATAATTAAGATGACAAATAATAGGCCTATCCATTGAGGCTTCCAGAATCTTTCTTGAACCTGGACAATGAAAGCTGAATGAAGAGTTATAGACTGATACTTTTCTTGGATCACTCAAGTCTCACTGTCTTCAGAACGGATAAGATCGGGCTATATACTGATGATTAGCGAGCAAAACGGGCATTCGTAAAGAGAATAATTATACAGATGGGGACGTACGAACTTACATACCCCTGTTGTAAACACTTTTGCGCTGAACATTTTATACAGAGGGCCAACTGTACTTCCCAGGGAACATCACTGCTCCACTACAACTGAATGAAACAACTGATCCACAGATAGAGCATGTCTCGAATGTGGAAATGTTACAGTACGGCATGCGTGTACTGTACACGGGCATGTATATGATCTACGGTGAGGTCCTGGTCGGATCAGATGCCATTTCGGCGTGCCCGGGTATGAACGCCAGGGTAAGTAATTCCATTTCTCAACATATCAGGGTAGGGTCTGAAAATCAAGGTGCCTACCTTGCATGCCAGGATTATGAAACCTCCAAGTCTGATGTCACCTCAGTATACAAGTATCTTTTAAGGAGTTACAACATTTGTGTTACACTTGTGTGTCTGCAATTGAGGACAGTCAAACGCCGTAATACATGTGTATAAATAGATCTATAGATAATGTATATTTGGGTTAGGTTGTTATCATATTATTTTGGTTGGCTAATTAATAACGAAGTTTTGGGGCCTATGGTGGGGGGATGGATTCGGCTACCTTTGGGGTATTTGTATAAAGTAAGCAGCATATCAAATTATGATTGCATATCGAACGTCTATGAACTAAATCTGACCATCTTTTAGACACTGGAGGATCAGGGTTTGGGTCTGAGAAAGAGGACTGCATGAGGGTTCAAATCCTCTGGTGGTAAGTTACGAGATATTGGTAACATGTAACTTTTTATCGTGGACATGATTATTCTGCTGTTCGGCCTGAAATCGTGCCACGTAAAAAATGAAATAATCATCAAGAAAGTAATGCCGGTAAATCAAAATTTGAGGAATTTCTTTCAATTTACGAATAACCATTCGAAGGTAAGGGAAACCTTCAGTATGGGAAGGCGTTTGCTGATGACAGGAACAAAAATTTATCAATTTAACATTTTTGCCATTTTCAGACCTGGGAGTTGGTCATTGTTAGAATTCGGCCTAACGACGTCCAGAGTACGGGCGTTCTGCTGAAGGCTGGACACATGGTGAATTGCACCACGAAAGGGGAGACAATTCACTCAGGTACACTTGCACGGCCTAACAGGCAAACTCGTTAGAGGGATTACTTATTGACATGGTCACTATGATCTTAATTGGCTAAATGGGTAAATTTTAATGGTCACTTGGTTCTGTCGAGGAGAGAAAAGTAGAGATTATTGGAGCAAAACAGGACGAGCGTTTGAAGAATGTCTGAAAATGAAATTTTTACTCTGTAATTTCTTTCGGCTATGAACGAATATACCTTATTACAGCATTTCCACTTCCCTGAATGAATCTCTGTCCTGAGCGCCATTAACTTGGCTGATATACTCAATCGTTAGCTGCGTAACTACTTTCCATTAAACATTGACAATACTAAATTGTATATATATATTGTATTAAGTCTAAAATTTGGTTTTGAATAAAAGGACGGTTGACTTACGGAATGACAGCTTGTTTGATGGATGATTGGTATAAGACGAATGGGGGGGGGGGGGGCTGAGCTTTTCAACTAAACCATTGTGGCAACAATAAACTGAAAATACAGATCTGATTGTCAGTGGTTGCCATGGATTGCACACAGATCAGAGTGACCATTATCAGTTCACTCCCTGAATTAGCCATACTAGGTTATGAAGCTTGGAGGGGAATCTAATGGTTGTAATGTTTTTTAGTATTAATTTGTATCTTTATTTCCCAGGCGGCGTGTTTCACCTTTTGGCAGGAGATCTACTTATGCCTCAGATGTCTGGGTACGCAATGCTTCGACCACAGCGAGGCTCCAACTACATGGGCATCCACATGTTGGGACACCCGGTGTCATCTCAGTGAAGCACGTGGATGGAGAGAAATATTTATCATACTTTAAGCCATTGCAAGACACCCATCTCTACTAGTCGTTTAAAATCAATTCTATAACTTTCAAATCTTACACAGTTTTTACCAATGATACTTCAAGACGCCATGTTGACATAGGCCTATTCATAAGATGTGTTAGTAAGAAGATACACAAACTCACAATTCTGAGTTTCTAAGTAAATAAGTGGTCAATAGAACTCTCATCCGTGACTGTTGTGCTTTCATTTAAATTCATTGTTTCTCTTTTCCTTTATTTTTTCTTGATCTTATTTGTTTGGAATCTCAGCCCCGGCAGCTTTTTTTAACCACAAAATTTAACATTTTTGCCAACCAAATCTGATTCTCCCTGTTCGACCATGAACATATCGAAAAAATAAGCAAGAGTTTTTTTTTTTTTTTTTTGTTTGGTCCAGCATCATATTCACTACTTTCTAAGGGTGGGTTTCAAACTGGAATCTTTTCTAACATAATAATTATTCGTATCTTCCCATCAAATTATTTGAAACACACAATAAACCATTGATTTCCTGCTTTTTCTTCACAAGTGGAAAATACTTTGTCAAAAATATACTTCACAATTGCAGGTGTCATTATAACAATAACGAAATAATATGTTTTTTTGTTTTGTTCTGTTTTTTTTCGAAATATTATGAAAACCACAGAAAAACAAAGGCGACGGCCGAAATAGTGAAGATTTTATGTCTTCTCTTTTAGTTTGCATTGTATCGTTTTGGGTATTATTTCTTTCGCGAGGCTTTGCTACATACAACTTTGTCACGAGTGGAGTGAGCGGGATTCAAGGATTACGGAGGCATGGAAGTGTAGGATTGACTCACGGGATAGTGAGGCTGCTCACCTATATTGACTTCTGTTAGTTAACGTTGAAGCGTGCATGTTGTGAGTGAAGTTGAGGCGTAGTAGAGGCAAAATCTGAATAGTCAGATCACTGCAAGTTAAGAGGTCCCAGGGGACAGACGTGAGATCAGAGCAGTCGGGAGATTGTTGTGTGTTTTCCAGTGATGACTGGTAGGTTGAACTGTGATTGATAATTATGATGATTGATGTACTAGATTCTCCTATGACCATGATGTAAATAAGTTATATGTGAGGACTGTGAAAGTCATTGATTACTGTGTATAGAAATGTGCGCAATGAGCGATAGATGTAAGTTAGGATCATGGATTCGTAGCGAGTCTGAGTACGGTGTGACACGGTGGAGGTGTGTTACCGTAAGATGTGTGGTGAGTGAAATGTGGACTATGGTGTGTACGCTTGATAGTTCGTAATGAGTGGTGAAGTGGATAGTAATTGTATGGTGTTATAGAAATGTAATGTTATTCTTGTAGGTGCCGGGGTCGGGCAGAGACGCCACCCGCGGTGAGCGGACTTGTGCCGGGGTTGGGCAGAAGGCTACCCACAGGCCTCCTGAGTGAAGCTATCGCGCAGGACAGCGGGAGCACATGAGTCGTGGCAGTCTGGCCACAGACAGGGACGTTGTTATTGTCCTTATTGCTATCCAAATGTTAATGTGCTATTAAGATGTTAATGTGCCATTGAGAATATAATGTGCTAGTGAAATAGTAATGTGCTGTTAAGACCTCGAGGGGAGATTGAGATACGGAGATTAGGTTGAGCAGGCGCCAATAAGAGAGGCCAGCAAGTAATATTTATATAATAGATGTGAGGCTGAGGCCAGAGCATATTTTAGAAAGTATTATCGGGTTGTGGACCCGTAGAGGAATGAATGTCGGGAGTGCTGACCATTGTATGGTATTTGAATTGAATAATGTAATGCACGTATCTCTTTATCTTTATGTTTAATAAATGTGTGAGTCTGATGGGTTGTTCTGTTAAGTGTTATACGTGTTCGTTCGTGATTGTTGTCCTGTTATAATTATTACATCTCCCAGTCTGGGATTTGTGACAAACTTTTTCTTTTTGCCCAATTTTGACATTGTTTTTCTTTTTCATATCATCAACTTGGAATACCACTGTCATCCCTAATTCCTCTTACTGAATGACAATTTAATGTTCCTCTACTTCTAATGGTAATCTTGTGGATTTTTTTTTTAATTGTCATGGAAACCCTAACAAAGGATACATTTATAGAAAGCTAATTTCATTAGCTGTGGCAGCATTTATTCAGTTGCAAAATAAGATGAATTAATCTGGCCAGAAGCAGTGAAGGGTTGTGGCCCTTACATAATGCATTTGAAGAAGGTCTGATTAAATGCAAATCTAAAAGAAAATATATATATGAAAATTCTGCAGTATCCTGGCAATTGCAAAATCCCATGAAAAAATATAGATACATGTACATAGATATAGAAACCATTTAACAGAAATTATTTGAATATTAAAATCACATCTATCACTTTCGCGATCATCATCATCACAATTAATTTCATCGCTGTTTGCTGAGTTCTATCATTTACTAATTGAAGGTTTTATCGGACGTCCAGCTTATAACCCAAACCAGCCACAACTTCACAGGAATAAAATTACTGCGTTCATCTATACTATATATATTTGTGGACTTGAGATTTTTCGTTGCAAAAGGCTTCTGAACCACTCAACACTCAGACTTCAAATTTTATATGGTGCATCAGAATGGATGTAAGGGTGCACAGTTTTTAATAGAAGTCTCAAATCGGTGTAGTTTTTTTTATGGAAGAGTTTATACAGGTGCAATGAACCTGACTAGTAAAGCAAAAAGGAAAGGTGCATTGAACCTAATTAGTCAAATAGATAGGAGAGGTTCATTCAACCTGAATAGTAAATTAAACAGGACAGGTGCAAAGATTTGACCTACTTTTTCATGTCAAAATAATGAAGCAAAGCAGACACCCTAGACATGCAGATCCTATTTTAAATACTATTAATTTACATTTAGGGGCATTGAACCTAATTAGTCAAATAGATAGGAGAGGTTCATTCAACCTAACCCTAACCCTAACCCGAACCTGACTAATTCATTTAAAATACATCCGCATGGTGAGGGAACAATTTGAAAGTGAAGTGACGATGACTTAGTTTAGGGCCTAGAGAGGAGCCCAAGGTTAGGCCTACCTATTGAATAATAATAACAAAAGTTAACCGATAGAAATCGGCGTGCAGGCCCTTTCAGTTTCAAAATTTGAATTGGAAAAAGCTGGCGCCTGTGGTGATCACAAAATTAGCCTAAACAAAGAAGTCTAGCCTGGGAGAGGATCGAGGCCTTTGCAATCAAATCAGCCTCGCTTTTCCCGAATAACGGAAGTTGATAGCCTTGGGCTAGTTCTTCTCTCTCTACACACAAGAGTGAAAACTTTGCACCGGAATAGTCGTCTCGACTATATCCGTGCATTGAGCCGGTCGAATATTCTGGCTTATTTAGCGGTGCATTGAACCTGTCTAAACACTTTCTTTTTTTATTGGAAATTTATTGTTTCTTCGCCATGATTTAGATCTATTTCGCGTCATGGTTCGCCATTTTAAGGTTTCGTTATCACTTCCTGCGATGTGTTCACTATCAAACACACTAACCCGTGCACAAATCATGCTGTTGTACGGGATGCGCAGGGTGTCAACTCACAAATGCAGAGCAGTAAGACTTATTAAAAACAACCAAACAAAAATAAAATAAACAAATAGGAACAGGCCAGATGAAGCAGGTCCATAATAACCACCCAGGTCTCAAACCAATATTCAAACCGATTTATCCCGGGCAGGGCCGGGGACCTCAGCTAGTGAATTTATATCACTGCTACTTATAATTTGTCGGGCTATTGCCACACTCACTGCGTCCTCTCCCCCCCCCCCCCCCCAACCCCCTCGCCCTCTTCCAAATCCCTACTCCACCCAACAGGCAATCACAAGGACATAGACCACCCACACATTTTGATGTTTTTCAAAGCTTTATTTAGCGACAGTAAAAGTGCTGCTTATTCCTTATCAAAAACAAAAAACAACAAGAATTAAAAAAAACAACAACAACAACAGAAAGCGTTCATCACCATATTCAATAGGCCTATTATGTTCATAAAGCCTACATAGAACGTGCTGTCCAACGACCTGGTGGCTACCCTGTATATCACTTTTTCTTCACTATAAATATGCATGTCACAAATAATCTGCAGCAGAGAGAAAGAGGAAGAAAGAGTGAGAGTGAAGTGGAGGATTGGGGGAGGATGTGTCTGTTTTTGCGTACTAATTTCTTTTTTAATAAATTCACTAGAACCGATTTCTGTGTAATATGAATTGCCCTTTATATATTTCCTTCTCCATTTCTCTAATCTCTCTTTTACCACAGCCTGTCTTCATCCATCTAACGTTTATGGCCCCTATGAATACAACAGTTTTGACCAGTTTATATTGCCGTACTTTGGCACTGGTACAGCTTCAGCATCAAAGGAACATAGAAACAAAACCGACCTCAATCATTCAAGAGGACAACCAGCAGGTGCAAACAAAAATACAAAACAAAACTCACAGCTGGACAAAAGACATTCACATACGAAAACACACACACAAACAAACAAACAAATATGAGATACAATGATATGTAGTGGTTGACGTGGGCTGACTCAGAATCGGCATCATTTTTATTGATGTCCTAGATAGGAAACAATTTCATGAAAATAGTTATCTAACTTTGTAATGTAATGAACAGATTTCCTTGGAATAAATTTCTGGGAACCCGAAATGTTTGACACTACAATACTAAGTGTTCAATACATGAATACACATTGCCTGGGGTGCTGAAAGTGTTCTTTACTCCAAAAAATCATGCGATCTTTCTGTCAGACAATGTCCGCAGACATTTCGTAGCTTAGAAAGAGACGGGAAGTGTAGAATATTATATAAATGCTATACATTATTATTATTATTATTATCTGCGTAGGATTCTATGTCAGTTGCATATTACTTTTGAATACTTCAAACATCTCATCTTCTAGGAGGTTCCCATGTCTTCGAGATACTTAGAAACACACGCTAAAGCTTTGGACTTTTCATAGATCAATCCTCCACAATAAATCTCTGCTCGCATCCTATCTGTACACGGCTTGTCCTGACTACTCACAACGGAGAACTTGCAGTATTTGGATGTATATTCTTCCCCTCCACCTTTCTCTAGGCGAGAAAAGATTTCTCTAAGCGACGCCGCACCCATATCTTGAACTTTGTAAGCGTCTTTGAAGGAGTACAGCTCTCTCTGGGGAAAAAAAAAAAGGGCACAGTCACCTACTGAAATTGCATGATGTACTTTCATTTAATTTAAGAGTCTCTTCCTATGAAAGGCGTTTTTCTGCTCGTACTTTCGGCGAACGTAGTTTTTTCGAAAAATATTAAATTTTGTGTCACCGCTCGACAAAATGAGGCACATCGTGCATTTTGGTGGTATGGAGATACTGATATCACCGAACAGGTTATTCAAAGCCCTTTCATTTGGTAAAAGAAATATTGGTGTAATTTAATTAGCAGAGAAGATAATTATGGTCCCCCAAAGACAGGAAGCGACACTACCACAGTTTTGAGAAAAACGCTTTCAAAGTTTCAGCTTTTCATCAACATTATTGATGGTGACTCAATTCAAAGTCAGTTTTGAGGCATTTACCGTTCTCAAATAGGATTATCATTTGGAAAAGGAATAGTAAAGACTTTAAACTTTTGAAACATACTGAAAGCGCAAAATCGATAAAATTGACCCTAAGATGCCTTTTTAATGATTTTCTTGAATCGGGTAGTGCCGAAATGTGTCTCATTTTGTCAGGTGACTACACTGATAGACTCAAATATACGCTTGCATGGGAACACATAATAAAAATAAAGGGTGCGATTTTTAGAAAATACGTGCGTGTTCATTTGGTGAAAAAGTCGCGCAGTAAAAGCCCAGAAAGCAGGCTTTATGGGACTGGCTGTGACACAGAGACCATTCGGTGCTGCTAGCAGAGTAAATTGTTGGATGGATGGGATTGAAACGAAGTGAGCATTGAGTGCAGGTGTGCAAATCTTATAGATCTTACTAAGGCTCCGCTAAGGCTGCACATCAATGTTAAATGATCTGGTTTTCAAGTATCCTACGGTATTTAGTCCCAGATACATCCAGGGAAAGCAGCCCTGAACTGTGAAATTAGGTTGATATCTGCCATAATATCGATTTCACTATTTTTTAAATAGGGGGGGGGGGGAGGAGGAGGCTTCTTTTGACAATTTCTCCGAAGATACCAAAGATATGACCATGTGAGCTTTTGCTCTGTTCCTCTGGCGCATATCAGTGGGATTGTTACAGACAGCAGCTGTTATTCCACTGGTGTTCGATACTCGTGTTTGAGACTGAGATATGGGATTAGATTTTGATAATTTATTTACTACGCTGTTATTCGATTGTTTCTCCAATTTAAGATTATCCATTTTTCTACTGATAAAACATCGGAAGTTTCAATACCGACTATAAAACTCATGTACACATGCACATGTATATCAATATGACACATCGATCTCGGTGACTGCTGTCCACCAAGACTTGTGTGGTTAATCGATAGTGTGTCTATGTGGGCATCAAAATAGTTGATTAAATATCGCCGTCCCCTCTGATTTTAGCCATCCTTGCTTCAGTCACTTCAAAGCTTTATCTCTCGCATCTGTGACACCCGCTTTTCATCCGTTGTCTCAGACACAGTTGCTTCGGCTTCGTTTCGGTTTTGGCAGTTTTGCCGAATGACGCCAGTTTCAACTTGCCGAAAAGCAGAGTAGATGACTGTAAAAAAATCTCCCAAGAGCTTTCACAAACTCCCAAAACATGCATCTACGTTGAGAACTCCTACTCTGTCGGAAAAGTTGCCAGGCCAGGGTAAACACGGAGATAGTCATCCATAAATGGTCTTATCCGCAGTATCTTTCCGCTTTTTTTTATTTTTTTGGAAACTGACGTATGAAAAAGTAAACCACTCTTTGTAATTGTATACTTGTCCGCACCACCCGTTCCGTTCCGCTTCTCACGGCTATAGAGGCGAAGAAGGGGGAGGAGTTGGGTGGAGGTTTCTATCGCTTACGTTTCTTTCTCGGTCTACTTTCATTAAGGCATAATGGGGTTTTTATTTTCTTTAGTACGCACATTCCATGGAAATTCAAAACGCTGTGCGCCATAGTTTGAACGTTGAAACTCAGTGCATTTATCGGTTAGAACAGTTTGTAGTGACACAGCAGTCCTTACGCTAGTGCTATGAGTGGGCGGTTGATATTGTGTGTTGTGATCTTTGTCACACGAGCAAAACGACCCCCCCCCCCCCCCCGCACACCTTCCCCTTCCAAACTCCATACAAAATGTTGACTTACTATATCAATTAAGTAAGCAAAGAACACAGTAAACGCAGATTCTCCAGGATGTAAAGTAAAAAAAAAATGAAATTAACTCTGGCTGGCGTTCCTTTAAAATTATTACCACCATTGGTAGGAAGGCAGTTGATGGGAGAGGAAAACGATTGTGACAAGAATATAATAAAATTATATCCGCCAATATGGAAAAGTAAAAACTATTTTGATGTGTGCCACCGAACTATTTTATGTCTGATACACTCTGAGATAAATCTTGATCGGAACTTCAATTCGGTGCTCTCCACAGAATAAATTAATATAACCCAGAATTACAAATCGCCTCTTCGGTATGTTCCGCCAACGCTCGGTCCGCCATTTTAATTTGTCGTATGTGACAGCTGTTTACATCATTCTGTGGTTTCCTCATTACGCACATTTTTTATCTTTCGACATGGAGGAAAGTAGGTCTAATTCTACATGATATCGATAGCAAGCTAGTTAGATGTCGCCATTCATATAGCCATCCATCTATCCACCCATCCGTCGGTCCGTTTGGCCGTCCATCCACCCATCCATTCATACATTCATTCATCCATCTATCATCCATTTACCAGTGTATCCATTCATTAATCAGTCTCCTTATTCATCATCCATCAATTTAATCCATCCATCCATTCATTCATCTATCCATCCACTTATCCATCCATCCAATCATCCACCCACTCATCCATTTGCAGACTTGGGATCACACTATAATCCTCACGAGAAATGCAACCCAAAATGAGGCAAGGCAGACCCTGCTCACTACCACACATACATGTTGCGACACGTGTGTTCGTAACCGTGCCGCAAGTTATAAAATACTCGTGATCTCTAGTCTTGATTTCCATTCAGCTGAAATCTTAAAAATGACACAATACACGATTAACAAGGGTACACGGTATGATGTTCATATTGATAGCCAACTTCGCACAATGCAACGCAACGCACAGTGGGCAGCGTCTATAGATACGAAGTATCATACGACAAAACAAAATGGCGGGTCGAGAACCACTTTTGTGACGTCACAATGGGGATTGTGCGTCTGCCTAATTATAAGTCTGTGGTGCTCTCCCCGCCCCCCCCCCCTTTTTCTCTCTGTCTGTCTGTCTGTCTCTCTCTCTCTCTCTCTATCTATCCATCCATCCATCCATCCATCCATCCATCCATCTATCTATCTATCTATCTATCTATCTATCTATCTATCTATCTATCTATCTATCTATCTATCTATCTACCTATAAATCTATCTTCAAAAGTAATCTCTTCAACCAAAACGTTGTGTAGACTGTCCAGTCGTTCCCTGACTTACCCAGTTCGTTTGCCCTTGGCTGTTACTTTCTGTAAGGTTTGTGTAATACTGATGATAGTTGAGCTGTTTTCCGGTATCTCTGTCGTACTCTACAAGACGGACACCCGGGTTATGGTCATTGTCGTAGCGCCAGGGTGTCACTGATGGTGCTGTGAACTGTGCAACAGCCCTGCTCCCTGTGGATACCAAGTTTGCTGATCATTTTCGCAATGTATTAACTATTATACTGACTTTGTTTAGTTTTACTTCCAGTACATTCATACTTACAAAACATCAGAACTTTAGTTCCAATTTCAACGGCCTTAGGTAGGTGTATTTCCCACCCGAAATCCAAAAATATCCTCAGAGGAAAGTTACCTCTAGCTCAGAACTATTACTTTTATTAGTTCTGTCCCTGCCAATCATGGGGTTATACCCAGGCTAAGAAATAACAAATTCTCCTTTTGTTCACATGGGGCAAGCTGTTACAAAAAGCAAAGTCAAAAATAATCTATCGCCTCGTATGTTAAGATATGAGCTGCACTGTTAACTTACGTTAAAAGCTTTCGACTTCACGGAAACTTTTGACCCTCTTAGAGCCCAGATACACTTCGTTTTTGTTTCGCTTTCGACATTTGTGACCAATGACGTCGGTAGCATGGCATCTTGCCGAAAAGCTGAGAAGATGTCAAAAACCCAACGCCCTTTAGAACACACTGTGCTTCCGCGTTCGTCTCATTTCGTTTTTCTCTGACATCTTTCGGCAAAACTGCCGTAAGAGAAACGAGATAACCACTGCTGTGTCTAGCTGGGCTCTTACCACTGCCGTCTTGCAAGATTTTGAACCCATCTGAATGGTCGTGGCCAAAGTGAGAAGCAGTGATGGTGTCAGAGTATCGCAGGATAATGTCCATAAAGCGTGACTTGTGACGAGGATAGAACCAGTCGGTAAGGTCCGGTGTGGTTAAACCAGGTGGAACGTGGCCTGTGACGATGACCTGACCAGGAAGGAACATTCAAACGTTCATACACTGAGAACAAAACATTAATTTGAAATGTTTTACGACTCCAAAAAAAAAAAAAAACTGCCATGAAGCGGTACCTTCAGTTGGAATGTGGCCATTCTGGCACCGAACGAAGCACACACACCCGCACCCATACACCCATACACACACACACAAACACAACGGAAACAATAAAACAGCCTACTTACATTCATTGAACAGCACAGTGAAAGATGTGCAGATTTTGAAATGATATGAAAGACACTGTTCTTTACTATGTGAACCGAGTTGTGTTGTGTCCCCACCTCTGTGCCTACTTCTGTTCCAAATGGACAGTATCAAAGCTGAAGGCCACAAATTTATTGCCAGCTATAGTCCAGGAATGGGTTTATTTCTAATGAGTTCATGTGGGCGACACACTGCCACTAGAACACCTTTAATGAAATTTATACACTGTAAGATGTCAATTCATCAAGCGCAAATATTTGGTTACTTCTTTATTCAACACTGAACCTGTTTTAAATTCTTTAAAAAGAGTAGTTCTCTCATAATTATCTGTTTTCCTAAATCAGGTGCAGGGATTACTGAACATGTGTAAATAACTTATTCACGCGCTATGTAATGTTGTGTTCATGGTATTTAAAACTAAATACGTACTAAATTTCCCATTTGAACACAAACATTTGCCTAGAAAGACAATGTGTCTCCATTTATGACCCACCAGGAAGTAACTCAATGCCAGTACCTTTTCTCCTTGTGATTTCGCTTCCTGCAGCTGGCTTTCCATCCAGGCAAATTGACCACCGGGATCGTTCGAAGACGCGGTAAGTGGGTTGGCGTGATAGTAGAAATTCGTGTTCAGGTTTAACAGACGAATCTTTGGCTGAGCCATGGTCATGTAATAACCACCTGTAGAAAAAGTATTTCGAATTCTGAATGATGCATTCCTATGAACAAATTTGATATTTTGGGGCGACATTTCTCTCATTCCCATTGTAACTTTTGTGGGTTTGGACGGGAACCCTCAACACTATCCAGTTTGAAATTTAGAGGTGGCTCAAAGGCGCTTTTTCTTTCACACAATAGGGCCTATAAACACAAGCTCAAACATTATACATTACAGTAAAGGAAAATCAGTGAACTAGGACAAGATTCGACATTTCGAAAGGTTGGCTTGGATATTAGTGTTGGAAAATCAGTGTTCACTCGAGCCGAATATTCGGCTGTCCATAGCGAAAATCCGCTAACCGAACTTACGGCTTACTGTAGGGAATGAGCTAGGCCATCCCCCCCCCCTCCCACCCCCTCAAATGATCAACCTTTCCACCTCTCCGCTCCAGTTTGCATTTCAGGTATTTTCATAACTTACTGGTGCTCTCATTCCTGTAGCTGAGACCAGTGTTTCTCAAGTTTTGGTTTTTTTGTCCCACACCCGACGTCTATTAAAAAAAAAGTGCCCTCCACGATGATCAGACAAAACTAGTAGACAGAACTTTACTGTCCCTATGCCCCATTCTGCAGTCCCGCATGCCACCAAAGATATTGCCACGCCTCCCCCCCCCCCCCCCGGGGTGGAGCGTGTGCCCCACCTTGAGAAACACTACTTTAGTCTTTTGGGTCCCAATCTCAGGACATTTTTTTCTGGGCCTGTTTCCGGCGACCACAAAGCCGAAAAGAAAAAAAAATACTGAGTTGTGTTCACTGTTCAGCTTTAGGTAGAATGCGCATGTCCGCCATCTTGGATGTCCGGACCCACGCATCACCATGGCGACTGGTGGCATTGATTTTGATTCGTTAGCTCATTTGCACTGCGAGCACTTCAGGCGTCGCGAACCAATCGGCGGCGAGCTAAAAGTAATTCACTACAGTAAACAATGACACGTGTGTATATATGCACATGGGAGACGTTCGGTCAGTTCTTTCACTTCCTTTCCTTTGGTTACACGGACGGTAGGGAATCTGACCAGGCTTGGATCCATCCTTTCCACCCCTGTCATAACAGTCAACTGCAATGCAACCAGGAGGCATTTTAACCGCTTCAACATATTTCGAAGTTACACTCATCAGCTGATCCAACCGCCATGCCATCTTGGGTGTAGGAAGAAAAAAACAAAAACACTTTGTGACGTCATGCGCATTCTACCTATAGCTGACAATGTAAACTACCACTGACCCCTAACAACAGCTTTAAATCTGGGGCCCCTTTACACGGGATCTTGAGCGGAAAACGGTAAACTTCTAATACCATGTAAACTTTCTCTCATACATGAGGTAAAACAGCTTTGCTGGAGCATTCTTACCGTGGCCGGGATTTTTGGTGTCACTGTTTAACTTGAGGTTGATGTTAAGCATTCTGTTAATAGTTTCCAACGTCTTTTGACACATCCCTAAATGTTGGCACTATTGTGTTTGTAGACATAAAGGACATCTTGGTGAATCGAGCTAACGGATACAAACAAACGAAAAGGGCTAGAAGATAGAATAAACATGCTACCTTGTTTGAATTGTTGTTTCTGGCTTTGATCAAGCCATTTATCCCAAATGTCTGCCACGTCACGGTAAACTTCCTTCTCACTGTCACTGGCCTGGTCAGAAGGGTAAAAGTCGTGGTTGCCCAGCGATGCATAGACTGGGATATCTGGCAGGGCGGTGGACAAAGCTGAGGTGACGTTCTTCATGATCTCCATATTGGTCTTCAGATTTGTTTCACTGTCTCGAAAGTGGCCTACATTGTCTCTAGATACAGTGAGATGTCAGTCATTTTCTCCATGAAAACATTTGCTAGCGGGAGCATAATTGGTATTGTGATAGCATGTACACTCATGGTTATCTATCTATCTATCTATCTATCTATCTATCTATCTATCTATCTATCTATCTATCTATCTATCTATCTGTCTATCTATCTATCTGTCTATCTATCTATCTATCTATCTATCTATCTATCTATCTATCTATCTATCTATCTATCTATCGCCTGTCTGTCTGTTCGTGTGTCTGTCTGCCTACTTGTCCGTTTGTCTGCCCGCCTGCCCGTGTGGCTGTCTGTCCATCTGTCTGTCTGTCGTCTGTCCGTCATTTTGAATGTGTTTATGTTTATTTATTAAATGGTATCAGTGAATAAATTAGAAATATAAAATATTGCATTTTTTCATCACTTTGCTACCTGTCACATACAACAGTTTTTGTCTTTATTTCTTTAATTTACTGAACATCTACCGTTTGTTTAGTTGTTGTTTTTTTTCTAGCTATTCAGTCAAAAAAAGAGTCAAATCTTACCCTGTCCATAGGATGAAATCGACGCCGTTGTCTATGCGAGCCATGTTATTGATAGCGTCCTGTACCAAGGACCACGGGGAATCACACCAGTGATCGCCATACTGGCCAGGCTTAGACACGTGTCTCTTACAACTCAGCTGACTGGTCCAATAGGTGTTGTCATAGTGGATGTCGGTCAAATGCCAGAACCGGCCTGTAATAGTATGTACATTGCCAGCTTACAAGCTGCTGTGACTTCATGCTCGAGGGAGATTACTTGTTTTCTACCTTAAAATCAGCACAATAGCAATAGATAATTGAGACATATTTTTTCAAGTTTTATAATATTATTTAACCGATATAAATTGAATTTAACAGTAAGAAAGACAGGGAAACTGGTGAATCGACAATGATAATAATGTTATTCGTCACAGGTCGCTTGACCGGGAGTCATGGTGAGGGCACTGTACTGATGAACACGTCAACTCTCCTTTTGATAAATAAGTGGTTATGCCTAATTGTCGGAATGGGTGGCTTTAGTAGGAGAAAATAGATGTAAAAGTATGTAAATGGAGGCGAGTTTTGCAGGTTTATAGTTAGTTCTTACGTCTTACATACAGTTGAAATCTATACGGTTATACTATGTAGTGAACCAAATCTGGCCACCCATGTCTCATTATGACTGTGAGCGGGTCAAGAAGATGCATTGCTTGCAAGGAAAATAAGAACTTGAATGCAAAATTTGATTTTAATACAAGTTCACGAGAGGAGTTGCCTTGCCCATTGTAATGAGGGGTGCTACTAGGGTGATAAATAAATGTTGCCTCAGCTGCTTATTCAGTTATCCATAGATTTCTCGTCATTGTTATGCTGCATAATATGTACATTCGCCGATGCAGGAAAACTGTTCTGCGTGTCTTCCGGTAATGAAAAAAAAATGCATATTATTCTACAAGACACATGAATGGGGACTGATTTAGGGACGGGCAAAGACAGGACAGTCACTGATGTGCACAACAGCACACGTGGGTGAGTTGTATGAACGGAGAAAGCTTATTTTTTAAGTGCATTTGATAAAGATGGCTCACTGTTTTGTAATGGACAATCAACGCTACCACTGTCAGAAAACGGCTTTGGAAAACTTAACATTATAATTTGTATTTAGTCTGTCTTCTTATGAAAGATATATAATCGGTTGGGTCCAAGTAGAGATTTTGAGTGTGATTGTGTGTGTGTGTGGGGGGGGGGGGGAGGGGTGCGATGAACAAAAAGTTAGAGCCTAAAGGAGAGATCACCTGAAAAGGATTGGAAACCGCTGATGTAAACGTACATCACAATCATCGCTACATTTGGATGCAAGTTTTTTTGTTTTTGTTTTTAAAATTCTAATTACCATGAAAAGATTGGCCAAAGCTTTGTACGTGTCACTTCAGGAATCACTGCATTTTATTTTTCCCTTTGTGATGTACAATCTTACATATAAAAATAGCTAAAATGTGCCAGCACACAATTTTCTCAGCGGTGTCAAGCGCTTAGTGCACAATGTAAGGTTGTATCGATCTCTCTGGTTGACCTGAAGATTAAAAACGAAAAAAAAGGTGGGGGAAAAAAGAAGGCTGTAGATTTTTCTTTGGCAGCCTTAGGACAGCATATTGAATTTTGATTCTATTTTCAGGCCAAAGTTCACACTGAGATAGGATGTATAATCCGAGAAAGGGATGGGTTGGAGCTGAACATTCTCACGCACGTCACACCAGGGTCATGCCCACTTACGGTCGTGTAACGCCGGAAACTATTTAGTGCATGTTCAGCGATTAAGGCATCTCTTCATCGTAGTTGAATTGTTGACACAAATTCCGTCTTACGTAATCCGTTCTTATTGTTTCCTACGCGGGGGTTTGTAATATAAATTAAGTCGTTTTTTTTACATTCTTCAAACTTTGTTCCACCCCCCCCCCCCAAGATTTCCTCCATGTGTGTGTGTGTTTACTTTTCGCTTAACTCTTATAACCAGACTGACCATTCTACTCTTGCGCTGGATAAATAAATGAAATATGAGACCATTTTGATCAAAGGCCAAACCAGATGCTGTAAATAATGTAAATCTGCATTTCTGTAATTTACACCCAAGAAAGAATGCATTAATTAAAATATTAAATAATTATGTTACGACTGTAGGCCTAATATTCAGTTTCGGAAGAAGTGGAGAAACAGCACGATCAGATGTCGACTATACTAAAATTTTGCTGTGTTGACCAGAGACGAAAAGACATTTATTAATTATTTATTTATTTATTACGAGATTGCGTTGATTTTCGGTATAATATAGTTTTATTCAGAATTCATTGTGTTTATATTCATATTTAAGTGAAGAAATGTTACGGCCAGAGGGTAGCTGTGTTGTTATATCCCCCCCCCCCCGCCCCTCCTCCAAGGCAGACAGGCCATCACATAAATTGAGTTTCGTTCTTTGCCACGGACTTCAAAAATTTAAAGTGTAGATTCTAATACATCCATTTCTAACAGGGCACACTGTACATTTACCAAAAATACTCCCAGTAAACTCTATAAATTGTTTGATGTGTATGACAAGAGGACACACACTAAATTTACCAATATTCTCAGACAAGTCTGTAAATTCTTTAAGACGTTTTTCAAACGGGTCACATAGTAAAGTTACCAATATTCTCAGAAATTCCTAAACTTTTAAAAACGGAATACAAACCTGATATCCTGTGAATTTACCTATATAACCAAAGAATGCCATACATTGTTCGAGACGGATTACAGACAGGACATAATGGTATACTCACCAACATTTTCAGCAAATTCTTTTAAGTAATTTAGAAGGATTACAAATAGGACACATTGTAACTTTGCCAATATTTCGAGAGAATTCTGTAGAGTGTTTTAGATGGATTACAAGCAGGACACCTTGTGGCCTTAGTTTTCTTTGTTTTGTCTCCATTTTCTGAAAAACTGGATATCTTTTCGTACTTAGAAGAGGTATAACAAATGCACACTTTGACATTTGTTTAAATGCCTTTTGGCACTTATCAAACTGTTTCACCGTTCCGATTTATTTTTTGTAACTCTTTATCATAAGACGCAAACGTTTAACGTCGAATTTCTCAGTTGTGCAAAAGGTGGAGTTGGAACAAACAAGAACTAAAGTGACCATATGGTAAACTTACCAACATTCTCAGACAAAGTTCCTCCAATAAGCACCAACACAATCCAGACGCCACAAGCCTGCACACTCATCGTGCCTCCTGAATGCAACAGAATGGCCAGCTTATCTTATTAGTGGGGCTGATGTTCTTTTATATAGGCTTGTCCTATCAATTCATACTGTTGGCGTGAGACAGCTTTCAGTCATCGATTAAATCCCTAAAATATGTCAGCGGCGTCAGAGGTTTTTGAGGGTTACTATCAAATCAAATATGTGTATACACCAGATGTCATGGCCGTAGTGGCTTGTAAGTTGTAAATGTATCAAATTAAAATAACATTTTTTTTAAAAAGTAACAGTAGTGGCAGTGAAACCAAGGCGGTAAATTTCACTTTTAGAAGACGGTGTCATCTCTTATCTCTTGGTGAAGTGTAACATCAGCACTAATGGTAATAGTGCTACCAGTAAGAGACACATGTGACAGCAGTGATTGGAGGGGCGTATTACTGCCTTGTGAGCAGTAAAGATCGTGTTGTTATTGTTGGACATTGGGATTAGACGTAGTGTAGTGGAAACAGCAACACCTGTAGGTCAACAGTTACTGACTTTTCTTTGACGTGATTGGAAAAGGACGTCGACGGTATAAACATCTGAGAATAAAACTAGACATTTCCACGGCCCGTGGGGCCACATTTTGAGAGACCCTTCCCCGGACTTGAACAATCATTTCAACTGAAAAACGCCTATGCTCTGAAAATATGAGTCCAAGAGAAAAGTATGGCGCTTGGCACTCATTTTTTTTGGTCAGTGGCTTGAGCTGTATGTAGGGAAGCCCGATTGCACCAAAAGGCAGTTCAAAAGGCACCATTTCAGACAGCAAACAACCTGCACAAAAATGTTGGTTCGTTTAGGCAAAGATACAAGAAACGATAATATGAGACACTGTCGTCTTCGCACCACTTAAAAAAAACAAAACGTGCACGCAATTTGCACGTTGATCGGGGACTGGGCCCATGGCGCATAGTATGAAAAGAATGCTTGATATAATGGTAAATTTATGATGCAAAATTGTGACACTGTTGCTACGACTAAAAAAAAGAAAAGAAAAAGTAGCCAGAGTTTTCCCACAGCGATTGAGGTTATTATTCCACAATAAGTGGCGTCAATCAAGGCTTTTAGCGATAGCTGAACAGTGACCAAAATTCAATATTTTCCTTATTTGAGTTTCTAAAATACGTCCCTTTTAATAACTTCCGCGCGTTTGTCGCTAGATGGCGGTGCGAAATCTGTGCACGCTAAAAGCACTGGCTGTCTTATCTTATCAATTCTAGTATCTTTGGTTTAGGTTCGGAGATGTCTGCGCATTGCAGAGTATAAACAGATTAACAGAATGAGAATTTGAATAGTATCAGAGAGTATGTATTAGAGAGATCTCACTTCCGCCAAACCGCGAAAATAGGTCGCTCTGGTAACAAGAATTGAAAGAGGCCGTCTTAACCAATGATAAAGTACATAATCTGTTTACTGTGGTTTGTTCTATTTTCGAGCTGATTGAAACTAGAGCCCTTTGTAAGTTCTTACGTACCGTGAAAATGCACAAACGGGTATTGTTTACCGCAGCGACCTACTTTCCCCTCCATGCTAACAATGGTTTCGCGGAGCCTCCCGTGTCTCGCAGTGCAAATCGACCAATTGTGAAACCTCTCTATACTAACATGCACTCTGGTAGTATGTAGATGCAAGTAATGTCTGATAAGGATATTGTAGGGGATGTCGTATTCCTTATTATCGTGCTGGTGAAAGGTGTTGATACTCTTGCTCGGGAGATGGAGTGAAAAGGGAGATATAATCTGAGCTCTTCAAGCTAAAATGCATGAAGAGTTTGCCTGATTGACTCCCTAAATAAAACCATAATTCCATATCAATAGCTTTTAATGCTCCCCAAAAACCATTTCCAGTGGTTCCGCCCCTACACTGTGAGAGACGCAAATATCCGGACTATTTACCGGTTTATTTGTTTCCTCATTGTTTTTGTTTTTTTAACCCCTCGTTGCACTATGCACAATAAATGTATGTTAGAATTAGCCACAAAAGTAATAACTCTAGCGATATCTCTCCTGGCTGTAATAGTAATTGTCGCTTTTGGCAGTGACAGAAAAGTCGACATGGTAACACATGTATTAGCAACAGTGGTATATAGAGTGGCCAAGCTTTCATCCTGAGTACTAATATAGTAATTTTAGAATCTATGTTTGTAACAAGACCGAACGCCACTCGCACAGCTCGGATTTGCTTGAAATTTTAAATATTGTCAGTACACAAAATTCTACTATTTTTGGCCAAGCTTTAGGTGCTAAAATGGTCACCCACCAGCTCCACTATTATGTTTTGATTTTGAAGATTGTCTCTAATACTTGAGCCCCCTCAGCAGTGTTGCACTGATACTAAATTCTCAAGCAAGATATAATCTGAAAAGCTAGTTGATTTGAAAATAAACAATGAAAATATATACAGTCACTGTTACAATTGCTTACAGCTTTAGTAACATTGTTTTGGGGTTGTTTTTTCTTGCATGATAAGTGATTCTGTGTCAGACAAGACGAAATCCAAATGTACTTTTGTATATAATTGTACAATGGTTCTGATTCTACAAACAAGAGTCGATCGTTTCTCATGACCGTGACATTGTAATTTTATTATACATTAACAAGTATAATCATGCTGCTAATTGTAGCAACACATCTGGGAGCGAAATCGTCCCAAATTTCACTTTTAGAAGACGGTGTCATCTCCTATCTCTGTGCACTGGAAATTATTTATCTTAAACACGTCTAAGAAAGTTAGCCCCGATTGTACTTGTGGTTGAATAGCCCATACAAGGTTACAGCGCTTGTCTCCACAAAGTTTTACTATGAAATATGAACAACTCTCTCTCTCTCTCTCTCTGCCTCTCTCTCTCGCTCTGTCCCTGTCTTTCTCTCTCTCTGTCTCTCCCCTTACAACTACACTTTCGTGCTGTACAAAAGATACAAACCTTAAGATACACCACCAGTCAGTCGGTAGGTATTCCCGAGATGGAACTGATTTCAGCTCTATTTTGAATTTCTCAAACGATGAAATATCTCTCAATCTTTCGGGGTAGAATATTCCATACATTTGGGCCAGAACAAGAAAAGGAAAGGTCCCCAGTGTTCTTTAACTCACTGGCTACCAAGACCGAGACGTTCTCGGTTTCCATATACAAGCATTGCCTACCAATACCGAGACTCTCTCGGTCACCGCCGTTACTATTTTTTCTGTTGCAGTAGTTGTCGTATACATCCCCTGTCTTCACTGTAATATGTAGTCTACACATTCGTTGCTCACAACGAGTCACTAGTTGAACAGAAATACGTGTTTATAGCTAGGCTAGTTGTCGGCGATCTAGCAACACGACTGTTGTAGCCCAGTTGAAGGCACGACCCGCCCGGCCACAATGTACATGTATTCAGTCTTTTCCCCGGAGCACAGTTTTGAGACTGATTGGCGCCGGCATGTCTAGGGATGTGTCGGTCTACTCGCTTTGATGTCCACCGGAGGTGAGTGAAGTGTAGCCTAGGCCTAACCGAGTGGGGGAGTACGGAGACCGTCTGCTTACCTCGGTCAGAGGTCCATTGCCGCATTGGAAACAGCAGCGCATTTTTAATTTTTTTGAAATATGGAAAGAGAAAGAAAGATTGACACTTGTGGAGGCAAGTGATGGCCACATAGGACTACTGTTGCATCCTCATGAGCATTATTACAAGAGAGAAATAAGGACCGTAGGAGGAAAGAAACACGATTCTGGTGTGAACAGTGTGAAGTGCCGCTTTGCCTGGAAAACTGTTTCAAATTATATCACACAAAGGAGGATTATAATAGTAAATTTGTAAGTTCATTCTCCTTATGTTTTTTTTTCATGTATTATATTCATTTTTCAGTTGTTTTGACCAGTTTTTGTGTTGAATCTAGCAGTGTGGTTGATTATTTACCTCTTCTATAATATGTCACCCCTAAATTTATCATACGAAAATCGGCAAAATTTTCGCATGCAAACATAGTTGCATAAAATCCACCATAAGACATATACAAAAATGATTGCCAGATTCAGTTAGCCAATCCATTTTTTCATTGAAATATCATGAAAATTGTTGATTCAATGATTTTTTTTGATACATAACAAAAACGCCTGGTAAATTGGGATTGATCGAGGCAAATAGACCTGGTAGCCAGTGAGTTAACGTAGAAAATAGAAATATTATAGGATTTGTATGGTCGAGCATTAGTACAAAAAAAATTAAAAATATAAACTTCCGTAGAAATGTGAAGTGGTTTGTTTTTTTTTATATACTTACCGTAGTAATTAATCCTGCAGGGCAAAGCATCCTTTTCATCCTCCCCGTTCTTCTGTTTTCTTTTCATCATCAACAGCGTTTTCTTCTCCTTTGTGATCTTCTTCTTTCTATTCTCTTCCTCCTCCTCCTCTCCATCTCCTTCTTTCTAATAATAATAATAATAATAATAATATATGAACGAGAGATTTAATAATTAGGTTTTTTTTTTGTTAAAATTTATTTTGACATTATTCACATTTTCCGTTGCTCTCACGCCAATTATAAATTAGTAATATTAATTTTTTGTTCATTTCTCCCACGCCAATGATTAAATGAGTAATATCAAATGCGTTCTTGTTCCCCAGCCAATATCTTATCATAAAAAAAAATAGTGGCGGGAGTAATTCATTGTGGTGCAATTTTGACCCTTTTTTTGCTCGGCGCTACAGCCTAAATGCCAGTTTAAACAATTATAAAGTTAATTTTCCTAAGTGTCAACGAATCCAGTTGAATCGCTTTTGTGTCGACCGATTGTGTTGATTCAAATTTCAGGTATTTTTAAATTAAAAGTCGCAAAAAAAGTAAAATACAATGATCTTAGTCTTGGCTCCCTGTGTAGCAAGCCCACCGCACCGGAAAAGATGTATTAATACGTGTGCAGTTCGGTGTGGGCAATTGCCCTACCAGAAATGAGCGCGCTCCGGTGTGCATGAAATCTGTAGTAAGACTGTAGAATAATTATGGGAAGCTTTCTAGACCAAAGAGAGAGAAAGAGAGAGAGAGAGAGAGAGAGGGGGGGGGGAACGGTGTGTTGACAGGTTTATCCCAGATAATGCCGGGAACTTCATCTAGTAAATTAGAAAATAATTATTATTTAATTATGTTTTTTTGTCACTCCCATAAATTAGCTTCCGTGACATCGTTCAGCGATGCAAAAAAAAAAAAAAACGGTAATCGTGTGATTTCCACTCCCGAGTTTTCACAGCGATTAAGCCTGAGAGAAACATTCACGCATAATTGAAATTCAGTTTGAACGAACACTCCAGCCCCTTTATGCCACTTTCAATGTTATTGGCAACAACGCTACTTTAGAGTTGTAGAATCACAACGGGACAAAAACACCATGCTCATGTTTCTTTCAGGCCACAAGGATTAATATTCAAAGAACACGTCATCATATTATTTCCCGTTTACGCCTCTCTTTTGGACTTCAAAAAATACAAAGAAACACTTGTAAAGACCGATTTTTTTTTTTACCAAAATGGATGTGCCCAGGTATTTTATCGTCAAACATTAAGGATGAACTAAATAAATCATCACAACTTTTGGTCACATAGTCACACTGTTTCAGGTGCTTAAGTGTTAACAACAACAACAACAACAACAACGATAATAATATTAATAACTAGATGACAGATCATGTGCTCCCCCCCCCCCCCCATCTCTCTTTCTCTCTCTCTCTCTCTCATATAATAAAAGTAATCAAGAATACAGACATAGTATTCAACATTGTTATTTATTAAAAATATATGCTTAAAGTAAACAACTTTTAATTATAGCCATCATCTTCCTTATCTCCATTGCCACCTTCCTGCCAAATTTAAGTCCTGAAGAGTGTATACTTTGGTCAGTTAGTCATGCCAAAGGTTGCGAGTTACTGAAGTATAATATTATAATAGACTAGATGAGCTACCGGGCATTGCCCAGAATAAACAAGCATGTGATCCCCCCCCCCCCCCCCCGGTATAACAAAAGTAATAAACTACAGTCTTGCTTCAGAACTCATGCGCACTAGAACACTATGCACCAAACTGAACGTTTGATACGGTTACTTTTTATGACATGCACGGTACTATATATTACGAAACATACATGCAAAAATACAGATTAGATGTTACATTGTATTCAACATTGTTATTTATTAAAAATATATGCTTGAAGTAAACAACTTATAATTATAGCCATCATCTTCCTTATCTCAAGTGCCACCTTCCTGCCAAATTTAAGGCCTGAAGAGTGTATAGTTTGGTCAGTTAGTCATGCCAAAGGTTGCAAGTTACTGAAATATATAATAGACTAGCTGAGTTCCCGGCCCTGCCCGGGATAAATCGATTTATAGTTTCACTTCTGGGTGATTATTACGGACCTGCTTCATTTTGCCTGTTCCTTCAGCTTTATTTTATTTTTGTTTGTTTGTTTTTAGATACGTTTTACTGCTCTCCTTTTGCGCGTTGACGTCCTGCGGGTCCCGCCAGCATCCGTCAAATGGCTACGACTTGCGCACGGTTAGTTTGTTTGCACATCCCAGGAAGTGATAACGTCATGTGTTAATGGAAAAGAAATATTATGATATTTTCTTAGGAATAATATTGAAAACACAAACCTGTACTTTTGGCCCTGCAGCGTCAATCTCCCAATTCCAGACCCTTTCTTTTTCCTGGTCTAGGCACATTGAGAACACACAAAGTTTTATACTTGATAGTCTTAGAACTCAATCTCATCATTCAAACCAGTCCTAACCGAAAGTTGTTTTGTGAGTGTGATACAGTCTATACCGGTACCAATCTTAGTTACATTAATTTGCCGAAACAATAGACCGAACGCCAATGTGTCGCAACCTAGCAACTAATACAAACGTTCTGCGAGTTATTAATTTTTTGGGTATTTTTTTGCCCGGGGACACGACGACAGTCTATACTAAGCGTTGTATAAAATCTGAGGGCGACCGAATCAGCATTAACAGAGGAGTAGCGAAAGGCGCGCTGCAATTGTCGTAAGGTTTCACTTTTATTAATATACTAGCTGAGTTCCCGGCCCTGCCCGGGATAAATTGATTTATTAGTTTCAGTTCTGGGTGATTATTAATTACGCTGTGGCTATTCTTACGGCAGCCTACCAACTTACCTAGGCTATATTAGTCCATTGCCAGATTGATATGTAACGACGTGAGGGTCTAGTCAGTTCGTATCATCGAGGCCGTAGGCCGATGTTCTTCTGGGCAGTAGTCAGACTGACATATCAGGGTGAGCCGCCGGGGTAGCTATGTATTGTTTTCACTCGGACTATAGAATGCATTCGGAAGTCCTTCTTAGAGTTAACGAGTGAAAACAATACATAGCTACCCCGGCGGCTCACCCTGATATGTCAATCTGACTACTGCCCAGACGAACATCGGCCTACGGCCTCGATGATACAAACTGACTAGACCCTCACGTCGTTACATATCAATCTGACAATGGACTAACAGTTGGTAGGCTGCCGTAAGAATAGCCAAATTTTAATTATGGACCTGCTTCATTTTGCCTGTTCCTTTAGCTTTTTTTTATTTTTGTTTGTGTGTTTGTTTTTAGGTACGTTTTACTGCCTTCCCTTTGCGCTTTGACGTCCTGCGCGTCCCGCCAGCATCCGTCAAATGGCTATGATTTGCGCACGGGTTAGTTTGTTTGCATATCGCAGCAAGTGATAACGTCATATTGTGGTAATGGAAAAGAAAATAATATAATATTTTCATAGGCATAATTATTGAAAACACAAACCTGTACTTTTGGCCCTGCAGCGTCAATCTCCCAATTCCAGACCCATTCTTTTTCCTAGTCGAGGCACATTGAGAACACACATACAAAGTTTCATACTTGATAGTCTTAGAACTCAATCTCATCATTCAAACCAGTCCTAACCGGAGGTTGTTTTGTGAGTGTGATACAGTCTATACCGGAACCAATCTTAATTACATTAATTTGCCGAAAAAATAGACCGAACGCCAATGTGTCGCAACCTAGCAACTAACACAAACGTTCTGCGAGTTATTAATTTTTTATTTTATTTTCTGTGCCGGGGACACGACGACAGTCTATACTAAGCGTTGTTTAAAATCTGAGGGCGACCGAATCAGCATTAACAGAGGAGTAGCGAAAGGCGCGCTGCAATTGTCGTAAGGTTTCACTTTTATTAATATAGATAATAGACTAGATGAGCTACCGGGCATTGCCCAGAGTAAACAATCATGTGATTCTCCCCCCCCCCCCCATAATAAAAGTAATAAACTACAGTCTTGCTTCAGAACTCATGCGCACCAGAACATTACGCACTAAACTGAACGCTTGATACGGTTACTTTTTATGACATGCACGGTACTATAACTCACGAAACAAACATGCAAAAATACAGATGTTACATAGCAAGAAACATTGTTATTTCTTAAAAATACATGCTTGAATTAAACAACTTTTAATCATAGCCATCATCTTCCTTATCTCAACTGCCACCTTCCTGCCAAATTTAAGACCTGAAGAGTGTATAGTTTGGTCAGTTAGTCATGCCAAAAGGTGGCAAGTTACTGAAATATATAATAGATAATCTTACTATAATGGAGCTAGAGGCTGAACATGTAATCACCTAAACCTTCGTGACTTTACGATAAAAAATGAAACTTAATGTACTGCTTCAGGTTTTTGATGATGAGTTAACTGGACACAATCATTTATTTCGGTCAAAAAATCAGACTTGAATATTATTATTTGTTTACAATTTTTTTCTTTTTTTTTTTTGCGCCACAAAAAAAAAAGTAGTGACGCATTTTCGTCGAGTAGAATCAAAAGTATGATCGGAAATGTCGTCCTTAACTATTCTTTACATACTGGTGGTCGAAAATTTCTACATATTAAGTTCTATTTGTCATTGCATCGAATCCAATTGCTGTTTTTAACTTAGCCTAGATCTAGATTACACGTTGGGCTTCCGACAAATAATCTGCAAGATTTGTCTTGCGAGGACCGCTCGTAATAATAATAATAATAACAATGATAATAATACTACTACTGCTGCTACTGATCCCATGATCCACCAGGATCGCAGGGGCGCTGCATGACAGAGAGCCTCGTCAGGTGCCTCCACTTTTCGCTGTTGTTTGCGAGCGCCTGAGTTTGGGCGAAGGATTTCCCGGTCCACTCCGCAATTTTGTCGGTCCACCTCTTCCTTTGCCTTCCTCTTCTTCTCCTCCCCTGCACAGTTCCCTGAAGAATGGTCTTGGATAGGCCACATGCACACGATCTTGATATGTGGCCATACCATTTCAGTTTTCTTCTTTTCACAGTAGACAGCAAGTCTTCACAATTAAGATAAGATAAGATAAGATAAGATAAGATAAATTTTATTCGTCCTTGTACAAGGAAATTTGTTTTGATCATTGAATACATAACAATACAGTTACAGAAGCAGAAAGTATGATACATAGCGCGCACACACACATATATACACACACACTGATAAATTAACTAAATTAACAAAATTAACAGTGCACACAATATGCTTCCCTAACTAAAACACATTGACCTGACACGCAGGACATAATTCAACTGTGCACAGATTACGATCAAGATGACGACATTATTGTAACATCCTAGTTGATGATGGAATAAACGATTTAAAGTAGCGCTCAGTTTTAGTTTTCTTTGACAACAGCCTTAAACTTCTTACAGATCTTATATATTCCTTGTTCAGGGGATGTTGGGGGTCATTTATAATAATATTAGCTTTTTTAATACAAGCACCAGTGTACAGCTCATCAAAATATGGCAGATCACAGATACAAATTTTGGATGCTTTTTTAATTAAATTATTGATCTTATTTTTATCTTTTTGTAAGATGTTTCCTCCCCAACAGACAACTCCATACATCAAAACGCTCTGAATAGCCATGGTGTAAAATATTTTCAGAATGCTTTTGCTAACTTTTAAAAAGCGGAGCTTTCTGAGGAAATACATGCGCTGGTTGGCTTTCTTGTATACATATGTGACATGCGCATGCCAGTTAAGCAATGAATCAATAGTAATGCCAAGATATTTGGCCTCTGTGACAATTTCAACCTCTTCATTGTTGATAGTAAGAGGGCAAACAGGATCGTTGTTATTTTTCCTAAAGTCAAAAACAAGCTCTTTTGTTTTCTTAACATTCAGTAGAAGATAGTTGTTATTACACCAACAATGAAAGGATTGTACAATGTTAGAATATTCGTGGCCAGAGTTAGGTAAAAGGTCTAAAATAGCAGAGTCGTCGGCAAATTTAAGAAGGTAAACGTTGTTGTGTGTCACAGTGAAATCATTTGTATACAATGTATACAAGGCAGGTGACAGCACGCAGCCTTGTGGCGCTCCTGTGTTTGTTGTGAGTAATTTGGAAAATGTGTTGTTTATATCCACAAACTGGCTTCTCTGTGTTAGAAATTCGAAGATCCAGCTCTTTAAAAAAGAACTCACGTGTAGGTTGGTAAGCTTTTGAAACATTAAGTGCGGTTGTATGGTGTTAAACGCAGACGAAAAATCGACTAGGAGCACACGAACACAGGTTTTACCAGTGTCTAAATGACTGTAGATGTTATGCAATAAAAACAATAAGGCGTCTTCTGTGTTCCTGTTTTCTTTGTATGCAAATTGCAAAGGATCGAGATTTTGTTTGACCTCCTTCGTTAGTTCAGTTAAAACAAGTTAGCTAGTCTCTAAAGTAAATTTCGTTACGCACCCCCTAGGGAAAATCTAGGTATGGTTTTAATATGTTCCCAGTAACCATCTTTGACTAAAAATCAAATGTTGTCATCCGTAGCTGTGCACATTAATAATTTATTTTAAAAAAATGTTTATTGCTATGTAACATCTGTATTTTTGCATGTTTGTTTCGTTTTACATAATTATATATTTCACAAAATCTCCACCTTTGAACGCAGAAGGCTTTTTTATTAGACCTCCTATACTAACCCAATTTTACATGTCCATTTCAAATACCGCAGAGGGTGCACGGAAGTTTTTATTATTTTGATTAGTTTGGTTCTTGCATTTATAGAAAATGCATTGTTTTCTCGTGCTGTCATTTTCATCCTCCATCTTGCCTCCATTCTGTTATAAATAATAATAATAATAATAAATTACATTTATATAGCGCATTTCCAATAAATGCTCAATGCGCTTTACAAGTAATAAAAACTCATTCCTCTCTCTCCCACACTCCCTCTCCCCACCCCCCCTCTCTCTCCCTTCCCATCACATTCTCACTCCTTCTATCACATGCTCTCTCCCCTCAGGTAAGTCAAGAAAAATAAGCCTGCTGGAACAAAAAATGCTCTAGCTGCCTTTTGAAACTTACTAATGATTTTGTTTGTCTCAGTTCCATAGGTAACTTGTTCCACATTAAGGGGCCAATATATGTGAATGATCGTTCACCATAACATCTGTATGATTTCACAGGTGTCACCAGCATGGTGGAATCAGTGGAGGATCTTAAACTTCTCCCTGGTGTATACAGTTTTATCAAATCTTGTAAATAAGAAGGAGCCGAGTCATTCAGACATTTGAAACACAGGATGCAGATTTTAAAAATTATCCTTTGCTTCACGGGGAGCCAATGCAATTCTTTCAGGAGTGGTGTGATATGATCTCGTTTTTTGGATTTGGTTATCAGCCTGGCAGCATTATTTTGGATTACCTGTAGACGATTCAAAAATTTTGTATGAATACCCGCTAAAAGTGAATTGCAGTAGTCCAGTCTAGACAAGATAAGGGATGTAACTAATGTTTTTGTGGTCTCTTCATTTAGGTACTTTCTGACAAGGCTTATTCTTCTCAACTGAAAATTTAAGGATTTAGACAGAGATCCTACACCTGAACCCATTGACAAATGGTGATCAATAAACACACCCAAATTCTTTACAACTTCTTTGCATGATAATTCATGGCCATTGAAATCAATGGTGACATTTTCAAGATCTTTTGTTAATCGTGGGTTGTGGAATAGAATTATGTCTGATTTGTCTTCATTTAATTTCAATTTGTTTGTTGTCATCCACATTTTAATTTCCTGAACACATTGTTTAGTGGCGAGAGTCATATTTGACAGATCTTGAATGGTGCCATCAATATATATCTGAACATCATCCGAATAAAAGTGATATTGTAGTCCATGAGTTTGTAAAATACTTGCAAGGGGCTGCGTATAGACTGTAAAAAGCACAGGACCAAGGACAGACCCTTGTGGAACTCCATAGTCTAATGCAACTTGTTTAGAAAAACTGTTCTTAATTTGCACTGACTGAACTCTGTTCTGTAAATACGACTTGAACCATAACAGGGCAGTACCTGACATACCAAAAGAGCGCTCAAGTCTTGTAAGTAAGATAGAATGATCGATTGTATCGAAAGCTGCAGATAGGTGTAAAAGGGTCAAAAGACACAGCTTCTTACTGTCAATATAATCTAAAAAATCAGAGGTTACTTTTATGAGTGCAGTTTCGGTAGCCTACTAGGGCCTATGTTGAGCTTTATATGCAGACTGAAATTTTTCTTGCAATCCATTTATTTCAAAGTGTGCCAAAATTTGACCTAAGACAATCTTTTCCAGAATTTTTGAGACAAATTGCAAATTGGATACTGGTCGATAATTTTTGAAGTCATTTTCATCAAGCCCAGGTTTTTTCAATAATGGTTTTACAATGGCTTGTTTAAAGGAACTGGGCACTGTGCCTGTGACAAGTGACATATTTACTATTTGAGTAATGTGAGGTACGACAAGATCAATACAGGTTTTGAGTACATGAGCAGGCATGGGATCAAGGTCACACGTTTTTATAGTGGAATTATTGATACAGAGTAAAACATCTCTTTCTGAGACTGGACAAAACGAATCTAAAACTTGTCCAGTAAACTCAGGGAAATCTAAATTCTCGCTTGGTTCTAGATCGAGTGAAGAACGGATGTTTTCAATCTTGTTACTGAAAAATGTTATAAATTGATCACACAACTCGTCGTCTGACCCTATGCAGGGGAGGGGAGATCTTGTATCCTTTCCGAGAATGGTGTTGGTTGTACCGTGCAGGTCATAAAAAGTAACGCTTGGTGCTCAGTGTCCTGGCGCGCATGAGTTCTGAAGCAGGACTGCAGATTACTACTTTTATTGTAAGAGAGAGAAAGAGAAAGAAAGCACATGATTGTTTATTCTCGAAATATCATCCAACTTTTCAAAGAAAACTGAATTATATTGCTATTTACATCTTTCTTAGTGTCCATACAGCATTCCATCATGGAGGCAGCCATTTTTGATTTTGCGTCGAAAGGCTCAATTCCATTGGTTGATTAAAATAGCATTGTTTAAATGGCAAACTCAATTCGCATCATTAATTATCATTTATTGGCACACTTTACATACAAATTATACAAAAATGTGCAAGACTTGAAATGACAACATTGGTTTTTTGTGAAGGAGAGATGCATAAGAGCTTGCATGCAAAAAATCAGCTTATCTCCTGAGGTGCGTAACGGAATGACAAGCTACAAGTTTGGTCCCACGGCCTAAATGACTCATGTGGTTTCACTCTACTGCGCACCTCCTCATTTGTGACGTGGTCAGTGTATGAGATGCCAAAGCATCTCATTTCGGCTGCTTGGATCTTCCTCTGCAGCTCTGCCGTCAAGGTCCATGATTCACAAGCATACAGAAGGATGGGTATAAAGAGGGCATAGAGTAACCTGAGTGATAATAATACCGGAGTATATTAATCAAACAGCGACTGTCTCCATAAATCCACTTTGCCTATGAAATGGTAACAAACCTCTCCTTCTCTCTCCTTCTCTCGGTCTGTCTGCTCTCTCTCTTTCCCTCTCCCTCTCTCTTTCTTTCTTTCTTTCCCTCTCTTTCTTCTCTCGCATGTACTTTCATAAGATGTTCAGTGTTCACGCTCTACCTCTATTACAATGATAATGATCGATTTGTAATGTTGAATGATAATGGCAGCAGTGAGTAGTAGCCCCACAGCTTGACCTAGCCGTGGGATAGCCTACGTGCCATAGACCACAGGCAATAATATTCTGTTCGCGTCATGGACTTCCTATGAATTATTTTAAGCCACTTCACTCGCACGCATTCACTCCCGTAGGGCTCTGCAAATATTATTATACACATTTTTTTCTTGCCCCACTGACATCTTGTACCGAACCCTACGGCGACCTGCCATCAGTCCGCGTCCATTCATTAGAGGCATTTCAATGGCGTCGCTGATAAACAGCAAAATGAGTTGAGGTAGAAAGGAAGCATGTCGACACTAGTGCTGGTCATATTGCAAAGACAACAAAATGAAAAAAAAAAAGACCATTCTATTTCATGAAATAAAATGCAGACATGAATCACAAAAAAAAAAACATATCAACGGTTGTTATAGATTTGAGCTTCCCACAGTTTTAAGTATTATGTGAGATCATTTATGTAAATATACGCCTGTTATTAATATGACGTTTTGCATAATAGATTCTAGTCGTCAGTATCTCACGGTGGATGGGGAAGGGACGGTGACGGTTTTCAATGAACTTTGAGTTTGAGTTTGACGGTGACTATGTACATGACTCAGTGATGGCCTTGAAGCGAATAAAATATAAATAAATAAATAAATAATAGAATTAAACGCACAAATGAATCAAATACAGTTCAAGAAATAATATAATAATGATAATATCAATAATAGCAATCATTATTATTATTATTATGCGACCAGAAGAAGAATTGTCCCGAGTATTCAGTTGGACTCGATGGTGGTCATTCTTCTTAGGATTGCATGAAGTGACGTCGATACAGAATAAGAATTAGGTTGAAGTTTTTCTTTTTCGAAGGGCTTTCAGTATTGTTCTGTTGACCCTTAGGCGATAATTATTCAACAAAATATAACCCCCCCCCCCCCCGAAAAAAAAAAAAACGCAGCCCGCAGGAGGAATGGATCAATCAGCATCGTGCGTCATTAGATGCCGACGCCAGCACTCAATCACCGGACACATGATCAGTTTTGTACCGACGGACAAAATCCTCACGTCTTCACCCATTGCACGCAATGGCGCATACTTGTGCAGTCTGCACTAGCTGTTATTTGAACTTGCAAAAATACCAGAGGCTGGTATTTCGCACCTTGTACCTGAACTCATTTCTGAAACTGGAGAGAAAAAAAAATCAACAATACAAAAAAAGTCATTGAGTACCAACGTTCTCCCCCATACGTTTTAGACTGTCCGTAAGTCACTTAAGATTAAAAATATTTTTAAAAAAAAATAAAAAATGAAAAGTTAAGTTTAATCGTGATTGAGCAATCAGTTTAATTCTTTGGACATTGGTGGCTAGAGACAGACCTCTCTCACCTGGTTTCAAGCAAGACACGCTGTTCTACCTTTGTCTGTGAGCTCGACAGTCTTAAGCCGTCTTTTCTTCCTACTTTATGAGCCTGGCAACATGAACATGTTAGAGGCGTGATAACATGTTTGTTAAATATTGACTTACAACCGGTGCACACAGGAACGTCCAGATGTATGAGAAGGGAGCAGGACATGCGCTCGTATGTTAGGGCTAAACATTGCACTGAGCCGATTACAGCATGCACATTTCTGTTAAGATGTTTGTCTTTGTCTAGTCCAGCACATGCCGCTGTTTTCTGAATCCTGAGTTCAAACGCAATAACACTGTTCGAGTTATCTACGCTTGGGAAATAGCTGAAATTGTTCTCGAATGCTCAGCCACGACCATTTGATATTACGGCTTATAACCTGCTGTGAGAGGGAGCCCTCACAATGGTGGGTCGACGACCAAGCACACAGTGTTATCTCAGATCGTCACATAATATGACATAAACCCTGCTATAGAGATCTTTGAGCACGCAGCACACTAGAGCCCAAAGGAATCGTGGGTCAGTGTTTTTTTCCTGTTATCTAGTATTCAACGACTTTTCCCATCTATACATCTGTTCACCAGTCCAAGACCAAGCTGGATAGTGCCGTTTTATCTACATTGAACCTGACCAGTAAAGTGGATTGATGGTACTGACTCTGTAGCCAGAAGATGGGACGGCTTCAGTCAGTCTACTTACAACTACAAGAGAATGCAATTGGATTCCAAGACTCATCGCAAGATTCCCGGCACCAGCACAATAGCGACCTGATTTCTCGTCTCTGACATTACACGAGAGCTGTTAGGGGCGCGTAATGTTTTACATTATAAGCCATTGCTGAACGATTGTCACAATTCAGTATATTCTCTACAACGCAGGTTTTTTCAAGTCTGCTTTCACTCATTCCGATGACAGTTTGAGTTGTCAAAATCTGTGTGAATGCAGAATAAACTTGTACTTTGTAAGCACATGTACAACTACTTTCTGCCCTCATGGACATCTTATCTGATGTCGTCTCATTTCTAACAAAATATTCAACTTTTTGGTTGGAAAGAATCTGATGTTAAATAATAATGATCAATTTGTTTTCTATTTACACAGAACTGGAAACTTACAAAATGCTGTACAGAGAGGCACTTGTCATGCTGGTAGGCGTGGTCTGCCTGTGGCCACACCCCGTCATAAGCCATGGACGTTTATGGGAGCCGCCAGGCAGAAGCACCAAATGGAAAAGAGGCTACGATACACCGGTCAATTATGATGATAATCAGCTCAATTGTGGGGGATTCTGGGTAAATATTACAATGTTCGTTGTTGTGAGTGGATCTGGCGAAACCAGGCTTATGGCTAAAGACCAAATTCCTGAAGAAAAACCTCCAAATGGGGACAAATTTTCTATGGAAATTGAGATTTGCTTATTGAATGAAAGATTTGCCATTTTTCTGCATCCAGTTAAAGTACTTTGCTTGAAATCGTTTTAGAAATATCTTGTTTTGATTTATTTCACCTTGAGCCCGATTTCACCAGATCCACTCACAACTGATTGAAACCTAAAGAGATGGCTTCTTAAGATAACAGTGTACAATTTCTATGTTCACCGCAGGCAAAACTGAATAAAGTCATATGACAGATAACATAATTTGTAAAGTCTGGACGCAGCTTCACTGGTCTGTGATTAGGAGAATTCAGAAAACAGCAATGTACGAATCAATATCAATTCTTGATCTTGTGTTAGGCTCAAAGCAAGGGCAGCGTGGGTATGAAATGTTCACCCGAACAGTATTTTTCATTGCTTTAAACAAACCGATTGTCATATCAAAATTAAATAAATAAATAAATAAATTTATAAAAAGAATGTAAATATTCGCTGGACTTCAGTGAGTAAAAGGTTGACAGTTAAATATAAAGACATCAGATACCAGTACACAGATTCTTGAACAAGTGATGTCAGTTTTTATTTTAAAATAAAACAATACATGAAGATCACACTTATGGAGTTTGGTTTAGTTTGTTCACGAAAAAATGACTCAGTTAAAGTGTCACCCTCCTGAGTAAGATTACGGTCAGTGCAAATCAAAATTGCCTTATTAACTGGCTCTCTACTATATGACACTCTGATTGGTTCATCTAAAAAATATACATTTCAAATAGTGTTATGAAACTTACATTGGAAAAGAATCTTTGATAAATCATTAAGAATTTTACATTCTACCACATTTCTAAAGCTCCCGAACAGCAACAATCGCTGTCTTTGAAAGAAGGCCGTCTAAAAACTCTTCTTTGATAGTAGCTAGCTGGAAGTGAATCAATTAATAGAGGTGAAAAATGTTTCTCACCGTGGCAAATAAGTCCTGTGACAGTGTTAGGGTTAAAGTGGATTTTCATCACAGAAGCCCCGCAAAACCACGCATTTGCAGTTAACAGCCTCACACATATGGTTCCAAATTGAAGCAGTTCTAGGAGCCCGATTGATTGGGCGTTCAGAAACAAGATTTTCCTCGTGCTCAATGTGCTTTTCGTTTGAAAACTTGGTAAATCATTTTAAGTAGAAGAGGGCATTTTGCTTACAGATCCATGAAATAATTATTTTGTAATGTGGACCCGCAACGACAATGTTACAGACAGACATACCTTACAGTACTGGCTTTTCCCCCGTTAAATTCCGAATTTCACTTTTATTTGATCTTAGTCATAAGAATCCGAAAGCTGAAAAACAACCCAAAGTACGACAACGAAAAAAAAAAACCGTGACAGGTGCTAAGTGACTGTTATCGCGTCGTTAAACCCAAACTTAAAATCAAACTTAAAACAGAGTTCCCATTGTAAAATTTGAACCTTTCCTCAGCGTTCCCTTGCCATTGGGTATAAATGTGGTACGTGCGGTGATCCCTATAATGGTGAAAGGAGAAATGAAGCAGGGGGCATGTACGCTACAGGAGTGGTCACAAATACGTACATAGTTGGTCAGCGAGTGACGTTACAGGTACAGCTCACAGCCAACCATGCAGGTAAGGTTATCTATCTATCTATCTATCTATCTATCTATCTATCTATCTATCTATCTATCTATCTATCTATCTATCTATCTATCTATCTCTATCTATCTGAAAGTCTTTCTATCTCTCTCTATCTATCTGTCTGTCTGTCTGTCTGTCTGTCTATCTATCTACTTTCATGTATTTATGTGAATGAACCAGAAGGAAGTCATATAGACCGAAAGCTAGCGTCTTTCCTAAGTAGTTCATGGTCTTCACGTCCTTAAACATTCCCATCTACTGCTGGAGAGCTCAGCAAATATACTTTTTTGCGGATCCCATCGTAACCTTGCACCTGGGCCTACTGCGACCACCACTGTCCAAGTCCACCTGTCTTGTCGCCCACTCCTCCCTTATGTTTTTCCGAGATCTTTCGGGCCACGAAGACAAAATTTAATTTAATTTGCTCATTGGACGTCGAAGTACACATGATAAACCATCGTAATTCGACAATTTAAAAAAATTGAGATATTTAGTATGCATGTAGACTTGACACTCTGCAGGTTGTGTTATAAGTTGGGGCATAAATCCATTCTGAAAACGAAGGGTTAAATGCCTTTTTGAAAATAACGTAAATGTTTGTGTAAAGAAATTTATATCCATCTTAAATGACTGTCACCATCCCTTGTTTCATCACACCCAGGAGCAATACAATAATAAATGAACAGAGAAAGATACAGAAGATCGTTTTTGCTCTCTTCTATTCACCACAATAAAATATTATAGCTAGACGTGTGCCATATTTTAATAAGGTTCCAAGCCATGTCGCTTCAGGCAATTTGCCTGCTACTGAGTTATGATGTTTATGTAATAGTGCATAATTTGTTTATACCGCGTAAGTGCTCTTAAGTGCTCTGTGAAAGTGGATTTCCTTGTTGGGATAATAAAGTGAGTCTTTATCTTATCTTATCAAATCTTATTAAATCTGATTTTTAAAAAAGTTATTCAGTTTTTGATTCGCCTGAAAACTTTGTAAAAATTGAGTTACAATAGTTTACCGTGCGGTCATGGATATGGGGGACAGTTTTAGGGTAAGTATTATGACTGACAAGAGTTTGAGCAGAAAGTATAAATTTATAGACAGATCTCACTTCCGCCAAATCGCGAAACTAGCTCGCTGCGGTAAACAAGAAATTGAAGAGTTGAGACATTCTTCACCAAAGATAGTGTGCATATCTGTTTACTGTGGTTTGTTCATATTTTTGGGCGGATTGAAACTATTCACAACCGTTTGTAAGCTCCTACTCCCCGTGGAAGTACACAAACGGATGTGGTTTACAGCAGCGACCTACTTTCCGCTCCATGCTAACAGTGGTTTCGCAGAGCCTCCGGTGTCTAGCAGTGCAAATCGACCAATAGTGAAACCTCTCTATATATACTACATACACTCTGGTTTGAGTTAGGGCGAGGATCGGGTTTGGCTAATAGGCCGCAACGACATTTTTATTGGCGACTTGGATGCGCTGACTTTTTTTTTCCGAGATTCATCACAAACTATAAAAATCCTTTAAAAAACAACAACAACAACAATACACAAAATGCATGGGGTCCGAATAGATCTTGGAAGGGGGTCAAAATGGAAAATAAAAGAGTTGTATGTTGTATGAATAAGACGCATGCTGTAGAGAAACCAAAACAAAAAAACATAAAAACCACAAAAAGAAGTGGAGTGACAGCTGGCCTTTCTTTGTCAAGGACGCACAGGGATTTTAAGAACCCACTTGTCTGAATTTTTAAAAGAATTTTACTTGAATGGTGTTACAATTTTGTGACTGAGAGCTTGTGTTTTATTTTTTACTTTTCATTGTAAATTCTTTCGTGATTGATTTATCGTAATGTTTTGTTATTTACTTTTTTTAAACGTGAGGCTTTATAATTATCCAACTTTTTTTGTTATATATTATTATATACTAGCCGTCACCTTTAAAAAAAAAAAAAAAATCTTTGTATGTATTATTTTCAGCCCCTCTTGTCTCCTGTTAGATTGATTTCACTCACGGCTCTCATAAAGACCTACACTGACTTATTTCTACAGGCTGGTTTGAGTTCAAGCTCTGCCCCACTGAACACCCGCACGTAAAGGCGACTCGGCGTTGTTTTGACCGTTACCCTTTGAAACTGGCTGACCGTTTGGGGACCAGGTATAAGATTGCTGATGAGATAGGACTTGTGTCCATCCGTGTGTTCCTGCCAGCGGGTTTGACATGTAATTTATGTGTCCTGCAATGGAAATATCATGCAGGTGAGTAGTTGTCACGTAAAATAATCATCATCATCAGTTGCCCTGTCTGGAACAGACAAGGGCGATCATGGCTCTCCACTCGGATCTGTCGTCAGCCAACCCCAAGAAGGAGTTGTTGTTGTGACGTTTGTTTGTTGTCCATGAATTAAGACTTTCAGTGAAAGTTTTTCTCTGTCTATCCCTGCTTTTCCTGCCTTCGCTCTTCCCCATGACTGCTAGATGTTCAAAGCTCCTGAGACGACAGATGTGCCCCAGAAATTTCTGCTGCTTCTAGTTTCCTTTCTATTTCTTTATTCAATGTCCAGCATTCACGTAAGATACAAACAGATAAAGATATTGCCAAATCACGAACTAGGTCAGTGTGGTAAACAAGACTTTGGAAAAGCCAGTCTGCACCATAAAGGGTATGTGATTCTACTAACTATTGCTTGCTCACAGTTTCAGGGGTGAAACAGACCAACGGTGGTGGGGGCACCGTGGCTCGTCGCCCAGCAATTTTGTTTCACACCAGAACAGTAGTCACTGCCCGCTGCATCCAGCTATCGCCCGGTGTGGGCAGTGCCTATTGTGCTATAGTATGAAGCAACATTTCTGGGCGGCGAGTCACCTGCCTGGCGTCTACACCAGCCCTGATCTGTTTCTGTCCTCAGGTTGCGTAGAACTGTAAAAAGCCGCCAGTAAATCCTTTTTCCCAGTGAAAAGGCACAAACGAGAACGGCCACTGTTTACCAAGATGTCGTACTTTTAGCACACTGCCGACTTCGAGGGGCCCATCGTGTCTATCAGTGCAGTTGACCACGTGGTGATTCCTCTCAATACATACGTATACTCACTAGAGACAGTCACTGAAGCTATGATAAATTCTCATACGTTTATTCGCACAATGCACACGGCAACCAAATACTCGATGGTCTCCGTTTAAGAATTTTTCTTTTCACTGATTAACAGGAGTACAATGGATCTGCTCCAAATGTTTATTGTATCTAGGGTAAGGAATACATTTCGAGAAAAACTGCTTTTTTTTTTCGGTAGCCACACTTGCGCAGTTTCGTGATGGGGCCATTACTGTTGTTGTTAAAATAATAGTTTATAATGTTACTCAACTGCTGTTGTTTTTAATCACTTTTAGCCACCGTATGAGGCGGAGATTATTGTAGTGTCTGTCTCACAACTGTCTCACAATCTATTTATTCATCTTCCGTTTAACCCGAGACACAGAGTGCCGAGACAAACCAATTCTTCCGTTTAACCCGAGACACAGAGTGCCGAGACAAACCAATTCTTCTGTTTAACCCGAGACACAGAATGCCGAGACAAACCAATTCTTCTCCCACTGTATGTCCACAAATTGCATGCGTATAAATAAGGTGGGCATACATCTGAGTGTGCATGGGAAAACCCGGCATACGTCGGCAGAGCTGATTTGGAGAAAAACGGCTTTGAAGTGAAAATAATGGGTCCGACACAAACTTCCAACTTGGCTGTTGTTTAGGGGACCGTGGCATGTTACAGAGTAAACTGTAGACGAGCAGTGAACACTACTCACTATGATCTCTATAACGGCTTTGTAATTAGACTACGGTCTCCTAACAAGATCCAAAAACTTCCGACTTGGCTGTTGCTAGGGGACTGTGGCATGTTACAGGGTAAACTGTAGATGAGCAGTGAACACTACTCACTATGGTCTCTATAACTGCTTAGTTATTAGACTACGGTCTCCTAACAGCAATCACTCCAATATTACTTGGTCAATTAGCTATTGCCATTTATAGGATTAAATGCCGTTTCCTCAAAATCTAGTTTTAGGGGTGTCACTGACTTCAATTTATCAGAAATGTCTTGTCTTTTATTATATGTACAGAACTCAAAATGTCATGTTGCCGACTTATGCCGGGTTTTCCCATGCACACTCACAAAATTGTTAGTAGTCCGGATGTGCTCTTATTTTTCTTTATGTCTTCGTGGTCATCTCAAATCTAAAAGCAACCACCATGTGGAATATGTTCCTTAGTGGTTTTAGAACACCCCTGGGGTGGAGGTCACTTTTCATAGGGGCGCAGGGCTTGGCGGGGGCGCATAAAAGATACCCCTAAGGCAAAAATAATTCTGGCCCTTGCCGAGTTCCATACTTGTCGGAGAAGTCAGAACGACGATGGATGACGCGTCAGCATTTCAAATTTATCTTACCGCCCGGCGTAATATGGCGAAACTGCGAATAGGATAAAAAGCTTTGAGCATTAGATCTGGGTTTTTAAAATCGTTAAAAGAAATTACATATTTTTGTGTTTCATAAAAGGCAAATAATATGTTTCCTGAACTCTTCTTAAAGTTCAAAACACTGCATGCCCTCAGATTAAAAAAAAAAAAAAATATGCGCGCATTCGTTATTTCGGAGATAGTTTTCGTGATTGTAGTCGGGCAAAACTATGGAAACCCGCATACCCGAATTGGAAAGGAAACAGAAATGATCGGGGGGGGGGGGGGCAGAAAAACAAATTAAGAAGGGGTTGATAAGAGGTATAAAGAGAATTCCTGTCTTTTGCAAGTCGTCAATGAGTCGCAGTTATTATAGCATTATTATTTATAGACTGAAGGCGTCGGCCTGAAACCAGTGCAGAATGGAAGAAGAGGGTCCAGCTCCTGTAGCTACTTTGTCACTGAAAAGAAAATACCCTTCTAAAACAATAAGGGTGGACTGCATGCTTGTTTTGTCAAGTAAGAGACAAGACTCTTGTGTCTTGAACTACAGAGGGTATTGCACGGGTGCAATCAGCTTTTCACCAACGAGTCCTTTATAAGGACACACATTATGGAGAAATCCTCGAAAGACTTGAACACGACATACACGTCTTTGCCAACAAAACAACCAACGTGGCATTCGAAATCGTGCTATGCTGCATTTTGCAGCAAAACGAACAAAGAAACACTGAGAAAGAAGCTAGAAAAGGGGCAGATAAGAGAGCAATCTCTTGAAAAACCATCGGATGCAACATCGTCCACTTCCTTCACCACGCCCATTTCCAGAACAACGGTTCCGAAGGTGGATTGGGGGAAATGTATTTTCTGCCAAGTGAGGACGAAGCATAACCAACCACTCCACCAAGTCTTGACACTGAATGTTGAACACAAAATTAGAACTTCTGCCGAAGGGAATGAAGTATTAAGGTGTAGAACAGCGGGACTTGGTCTGATAGCCTACGAAGCAAAGTAGGGCTACCATTTAAAGTACTTTTCGAAAGTAACAAAACAGAGTGGTTTAAGCGGAACAAATAATGAGGAAACATATTTTAGTTCAAGAAATAGATATCGGGTTTGAAGATGGGCATGTAATTTACACCTTACAGGTCTTCTTTCTCGTTTGAACCATCGTCTAAGGAAAAGAGGTCAAGAAACCCCATTAACAACGCACAGTTTGAAGAAAAAGCTGCCAGACCATTACAAAAGTGGCATCAATTTTGTAAGGCCTCTAGACCAAAGGCAGTCGATGCTGGTTTTCCTTTCCGTTCCAGACAGCTCCGCAGTTATAGCTTTGGATGTGATAGCAAGAGAAGCTGAAAATGACTGCATTGAAGAAGAGCTTATATCTAGTTTCACAAATGCAGAAGAAACATTGCTGACACAATTTGGCCATGTTGCTGCAGCTATACGGGAAGACATATGTACAAAAAAAAACACCCTTATGAAGGCATAGAATCTAGATAATACATACACCCTTCAAGTTATTCTAGATAGCTTGTACCTCCTTTTGGAACTACATGTAATATTTTTTGGGCCAACAGAAAATCTAGAGAAAACCAGTGAGTTACACAACACAAGATTACTTAGCATTGCCCAAGACATCGTCTTTGCAGCGTCAAAAGGTCGGAAGTTAACACCCAAACACACAGGGCTTAGCCTCACAGTGCATCAAGCAATTCGTTTTAAATCACTTATCCAGCTCTTACATCGCAGTGGCTATTCCATTAGTTATGATACAGTGAACCAAATTGACACAAGCATCACACAGTATCAAATAAACAAATACTGCAACAACGATTTCACTTTCATTCCGGTAAACTTAATATGCCCGTCTCGATTTGTTCAGTTTGCTGGGGACAATATTGTTATTCTAGAAGAAACCATTGACGGGAAAGGGACATTTCATGGCACCCAATTAGCAGCATTCCAGGGAGGCCCTTCTGCTTCTGTCCACAATGGGCAGTCTGAAATAAGCAGCTCAAGAGACGTTACTGAAATACTAGCCAATTTCAATAAGCTAGTTTCTTCATTACACCCAAGCCAACGACCAAAGGCAGTCTTTTCAAGAACCCCTGATAGTAAAGAGATGATACCCGAGGACACACACGCTGCCAACTCTAAATATCTAGCTTGGGTGATCAGTAGAGCATACTCTCCAGCGCAGTGTCAAAATGTTCCAGCTTGGACTGCTTTTAACGCATAAACTTCAACGGCAAATCATAACGTTACAACCATTGGATACATGCCGATAATACCAGAACCAGCAATAGAATATGACACTGTGTGGACGGCTATGTGGCAGCGCAAGGCAGTGGCGGAAAGACTAGGGCAAAGAAACACTGTCATCACATTTGACATATACCTATATTGTTTAGATCATTTGATCTCTTATACGTGAATGTCCATGCTTACCTGAACCATAGTACTGTTTATGGTGAGAGTAGTTATACACAATAACGGATGAAGTGTGACAGACTTGTCAGTGGGAAAGATCAGAAACTCTTGAGTTCAAGCAATATTTATGCGTTGACTACCATGTGGTATATATATGTAACATGATATGTTCTTATATTAAATTAACCCTAATATACTCTTTAAATGTCAAACTAATACTTATTTATGCTGAGTTAAGCAACCTTAGACAAAACCAGGCGTTTTAGGTAAAAAAAAATACTCATAATAAAGGGTTCAGTACCGATATTTTTTAACTTTCAAGAAAAGATGAAAAAACCTTCACTTTTTCACTATATAAATCAATTAAAATACGTTTTTTAAAAATATGTGTAAATTACAATTTTAAAATAACAACAATGACATTTGTATATATGTAATGTAGTTTGTTTTTTGGCATCTTTTGAGTAACTTTCAAAATTTAGTAGTATTTGACCCCTTGTGTGACCTTGCACCCCCAAATGAAGTGACCTCCACCTGGAATATGATCGGGGACCTATATACTATCGTATAAAACCGGTGGTTGCTTTTAGATTTACGATGACCACGAACTCCGTAAAATGAAGCCTTTTGAAAATTCACTTCTAGACTACAGAGGGATGTGGTACGTATTGCTGCATTGTTGACATCGATAGTATGCGCCCAAATCGACGGACGGATTTTGGCGAGTCCATTCGTTTTGGTACCCTGTGTCTCGGATTTTTACTCGTTCTTTGCCAATGAGCTTTGTTTTGTGATCTACAACTTTAATGTCGATTCAACTACACTACATACCTTGCTGCCTAGCAACCTACCCTCCTATCTACCTACCTGCCAATGTGCCAGCCTGCTTACCTGGCCTGCCTACCAGCCTGTCTGCCTGCCTATCTGCCTACCTACCTGCCTGCCTATCAATCTTTCTGCCTGCCTATCTGCCTACCTACCTTACCGACCTACCTACCTACCTACCTATCTACCTACCTACCTGCCTACCTACCTACCTACCTACCTACCTACCTACCTACCTGTCTGCCTGCCTATCTACGTCCCTTTTTCCTAGACACCCATCAACCGGCTGGCCTATCCTCACACACTAACACACCTACCTAAATTTGCCCACCCATGTGCTCTGTCTCTCGCCTGACCAATCAGGCAACTGACATATTATGATTCCCATATCATATAGTTTGATCAACCTTTCAGCTTTATCATACCACGGGAAAGTCCGATCTCACACCCCCCCCCCCCATCCACCTCAACTTCTCTAATTACTATCACCACAATGCATACATTTTAAGTAACAAACGTGAATTATAACTTATATCTTCAGGCAACAGTTGGGGTATGGATGCAAGTGGACGAAGATGTACTGGTTGTGGTCCCCAGGAAGAATTCTACGGCTGTGCTGATATTCGCATTGTATCCTTCGGTACACCCAAGGCTAACCACCCTACCTTGTCTATTCCTCCAAGACAACGTTTGACCTCGTCTAATCAAATTAACCTTAGGCAAAACTTGATTTCAAAATACCTCGAGGGTACACGGTTGTCCGTCTTCCCAGAGAACATTAGACAATTGCTCGCCGGTCATAGGACGCCTGACTTTTCTGATGTTGCCATGTTGAACCAGATAGATGGTGACAATATGGTATGTCATTCACACCAAGGACAGTCAACGGACAGTAACTGGTGTCAGTTGAACTGTCAGTTGGCCAACTGCCCTGGTGAGTTCTGTCACTGTAAGGAAGGGCGGTACCCGCATAAGACCCCTAGACCCCGGGGATGTCGCGGTGCTGGAGGTTTTGCCATACTGGACGGGGTGGATCAGTGGTGCAAGACGAGCTGCCATAGTGGTGTCTGTCCATCTTCTATATGTGTCTGTTGATTGTGTTTATTTGTGTGTGTATGCTTGTGTGCCCGCGCGGGTGTGTCGCAAGCATGTGTGTTTATGTCTATATGTGTATTTGTGTTTTCTTTCTTGAATGATGTCTTTGTAACATCAAAGATATTAGAGTGTATTCTAGTAACTTTGGTAACATTTTGCCAGCGAGTTCTCTTATTTTATAATCTTTACATTTGTTTTCAATGGGGACCAAAAAGACCATTGATAAATAGCGCCAGAAAAGTCATATATGAATATAATAGGAACTAACCTTGTTATATTTGAAGATCTGGGGGCCTCAGCCTGGAGTTGTTGGCGCTGATAATCTTCTATCCTACACAGAAGCAACAGCAACAACAAAAATTACTGATAAATAGCGCCAGAAAAGTCGTATATGAATATAATGGGAACTAACCTTGTTATATTTGAAGATCTGGGAGCCTCAGCCTGACATCTTCTATCCTACACAGAAGCAACAGCAACAACAAAAATTAAGCTTACAATAAAATATGACAACTACAGTGGTTTCGAAAAGCGCCATCACATGTACGAGGTCATTGTCAAAAATTAACAAGGATGAAATTAAATAACTACAACAACAACAAAACCCATTAAGAAAAATGAAAGTTGTCTATTTCAAAGCGAAGTAAGTTGACATCTTGCAATGAAATGAGGTATCTATTAGTTTTGAAATAGAATTAGACAACACACTTTTTCTCACTTTCAATTTTTCGTTTCGTTTTTGTTCGGCAATTTCAAGTGGAAAACTAAGGGTACAAACATAGAGGCCACCGAATTCTGCCACCGAGCCACTAGGCGCTTTAGGTGAGAAGAATTGCATTATATAATTTCAACAACTGCACATAGAGCCCACCTAGATTCGGTCCGTTTATATAGTGCAATTCTTCTCACCTAAAGCGCCTAGTGGCTCGGTGACAGAATTCGGTGGCCTTTATGTTTGTACCCTTAGAATGGTAAGTGGGGCGAGCAAGGGATATAATCAGTTAAAAACTTCCCTGCCCATCCAGTTACCTCTCGTGTGTTCAGTAAAGTTCAGTAACGACACAAATTAATTGGTCACTGACTGAGAAGGAGATAGAAAAATCAATGGTGAACGGAAAGGAACAATATTGGAGGGGAAATGTAATATGTCTATATTATTATTTTTATGGGTTTATAATGCAATGAGAGGATGATATAGAAAAATGACATATGGATAGAGCTAGAGCGAGTGTGTTTGTTTGTTTGTTTGAGAGAGAGAGGAAGAGAGTAGTGCGCCTCTGTGTGTTTAAGAGAGAGAGAGAGAGAGAAATGGAAGGTCGAGGGAAAGAGAAAGAATGAAAGAAAAGGCGAGAAAAGAGGAGAAAGACAATTATATAAACAATAATTATATATATATGTAAACAAAATATTGCTCAGTTACATTAAATTATAATGTTTTGTTGTAAATTACTTTAATGTGGATAACATTTCTATCAAGTTATGTCAGTGTTTCTACAAAGAATTCAGTGAACAAAAAACTAAAATACAGTTGTACATAGATCGCCTAAAAATGTCATACTGTATGATACTTAGATACCGGATGAAATATTTTTCTTGCAATCCCTACCATATAATCATTTTGTAATTAAATATTTTGATTTTGTGTCTTGCATATTTTTGTTTGTTATGTTTAATTCTACTGCTGATTTTATTACCGAATTCTTTAAAATTTCTCTGTGTAGATTTTTAACTGTTCATACCTTTGTGTGTGTGTGCATGCGTGTGAGTGTGTGAGAGAGAGAGTGTGTGTGTGAGTATGTTTCTGTCAAAACGTGTATATAACCAGTTGTTTTTAAGAGTTTGTGTGTGTGTGTTCTTTTTTATTAATGGATTGACAGCATGTTTGAAAGTGCTGTCGTGTGTGTGGGTTTGTGCTCGTGTGTATGTGTATGTGTGTGTGTGTGTACGCCCTCATTTATGTGTATAAATGTTTCTCTGAAAACCTGTGTAGAACTGCTTGTTAAGAGTGTGTGGCAGGATGTTCATGAGGGAGCATGATGACCTGATCTTACGTCACTCCTGTTTCTAATTTTAGTTCAGCCTCTTAGAGCACATCCCTTTTACACTTAGTGTGTATTTGGAAGCTGTACACATTAATAAAGAAAAATATCGTGTACAGTGGACATACAAGATTCATATTTGCCTTATAGTGTCAGTCTCCTTCCCTCTCAAGTGAAGTCGAAAATATTAACATTTGCTAACCCGAAACCGAAAGTTTGGACTCCAATAGTCAAATCGTGACCTTAGTTCTTGTTTGTTCCTACTCCACTTTTTGCACATCTGAGAAATTCGACGTGAAACATATTGCAGCTTCAGTGTAAATCGGAATCATAAAACAACTTGATGAAGGCCACAACGCATTTGAATGATTTACAATGTTCCTCTTTCCTGCTAAATTCTACAAGTTTGTTATAAAGTTTTCTTTATAGATTTTCTCTTCTCCTTACACTGTTCCGTCTCGTTGCTACATTTTGCTGTAGTATGTTATGTGTATGCGTGTGTCTTTGTACACAATGCGTGTCTAGAGAGAGAGAGAGAGGGTGAGTTACAGATTGAGAGAGCAAGACTTTCTGTAAAGCGCCTAGAGCAAATTGTTTGGATTGGGCGCGATATAAAATTAATGATCTTCATGATTATTATTATTATTTAATGTTTTAGACCTTACCAACCCCATTTTGGGGAGTTAGGATCAGAGTAAAGATACGGATTAGATCTTCTTCTTCTTCTTCTTTCGTACACTAAGTAATCACACTATAACTCCAGATTTTCTAATAAAATTAACTGTCTGTAGTAAATTGTTTACATTCCCATTTAGTTTTTCATCTACAGGTATTGGCTGGGCCAGTAAAAGCTTCTGTTTTCTTCATAATTGGGACAATCCTGTAGTACATGGGTGACTGTTTCTTCTTGGCCACAACTGCAGAGCGACGACTGGGTTATTTTTATTTTGTTTAGATGTTTACGGATTAGATTTGAGGTTAGGTTTTCGGCATTTCAAAATCGGAAGCTACCTTTAGTTAATATCAGTGAGAACCGTGCAGTCAGTCTCTGAGTCTAGTCCCCTACCAGATTAATCAAACTGGAACAAGACTGGCTATCCGACTGAAAGAAAATAATAATAAAAAATGTTTTCTTTAGCCGACCTCAGCTCTTGTTTGTTGGATCTCCATTTTCTGAAAAAAGTGGCGATCTATCTTTGAGTATGTAGAAGAGATTTATAACAAATGCACACCTTGACACCTTTTTTTAGAATGCCTTGTGACACCATGACTTATCATACTCTTTCACGATTCATTTTAACTCGTATCATGACACTAAAGCCGCCTACGTGTAACGACGAATTTCTCGGTTGTGCAAAAAGTGGAGTTGGAAAAACCAGAACTATGGCCGCAGTTGGCTCTGCCTTTGTACAGCAGAACAGAATCTGTCTAGAGGAATTAATAAAGAAAAATAGCATGTATAGTGAACATAATAGATTCGTACTTCCCTTATAGTGTCAGCCCCTACCCCTCCCTCTAGCTCGCAAGTGAAGTCGGAGATATCAACATTTGCTAACCCAAAACCAAAAGCTTGGACTCTAATAATCAAATTGTGACTTTACTTTTTGTTTGCTCCTACTCCACTTTTTGCACAACTGAGAAATTCGACCTTAAACATTTGCGGCTTCAATATAAATCGGAGCTATGAAACAAATTGATGAAGGCCACAACACGTTTTGCACAAATGTCAAAGTGTGCATTTGTTACATCTCTTCTATATACTAAAATATCTCCCTTTTTTCAGAAAATGGCGTTAAAACAAGCAAGAACTTAGATCACGAAATATCAAGGGATTCACTTCAAGCTCGTTAAGCTCGTTTTTTTTTTCTTTCAAAAGAATGACAGCCCTGATATCCTCTGACGAGGCTGTGTGCGAGGACGAAATAAAGAAATACGCCATAATATCGGAAATTTAACAAAAAATGCAGCGCCGGTCGGCGGGTTTTTTTTTTTTTGGTGGTAACTATTGAACGGTGCAACTTAGCTGTCTGAGTAAGATGAGCGTTTCATCTCAAGACACACACACATACGCACACACAATAGTGTCTAGCGCAGGTGTGAAATTACCTCGATGATATTAAAGTGTCCCTTTCAATGTGAAAACAGAGGAAAAGAACATAATTTGCTAGTATACTTCTGGCTTTTACTCGACGAAAAAGCGTCTCTTTCTGTACGGCCCAAGAAAATTGTAAATAAATAATATTAAAGATTAAATTGCGTCTCGGATGCATGCATTCACGTTATTTATCGTCAAAAACAGAGGCAATGCACAAAGTTTCATAATTTTTGGTCAGGTAGACAAGATGTTTTAGGTGCTTACATGTTCACCCTCTAGCACTATTACAGTATGACTGGCTTAAAAGCCGCTCTCTGCACGGACCCCCACCCACAACCTCTCCGCCTGTCCCTTTATACAAGTCTACCCACTCTACATCAGCGTAGCAAGCAGCAGGGTACTCCTGTGTTCTGATTTTAGCCACAAGCACTGCCGACAGCACTGACCTACACAGGACAGAAAGTGTTCACGTTACTGATCATGTACTTGTGAAAAAAAAAAAAAAAGGATATGATGCGAGCAATCAGCGACACAAAGCAAACTCAAAGAAATAGAAACAGAAAATCAATTTTAAAAAGCCAAACTTCGGTGCGCCCTCCGCGGGATCTAAAACCTACATGCAAAATTCGATTACTGTAGGTGGACTAACAAAAAAAGCCTTTTGCCCTTAAAGGTGTGAATTTGTGAATTATCTGCCATCCTCGAGAACTTTCACCTGGGTCATCTCATCACATACCCACCCGTAAATTCTAATTTTAAACCTATTATAATCTCTAGATCTGTTCCCAGCTTTGCGCCAGATCGGTAAATTTCACTTTGAAAATTGCGCCAGGCGGAAAGTACCAGCGCCGCTAGATTACCAAGTTGAATAGGCCTGCTGCAAGCCGCGAAAGTAAACCACTTCATGCCAGAAATGAACTAACCACTGCGCACTG